>JAYXIM010039757.1:0-464232 GCA_037575425.1 Anastrepha fraterculus
GCTTAGGATAGAAATGTGATATTTTATATCCAAGCCGAAAAGTGTCTATCAGAGGTACTTGCATTCTATGCCAACAACTTTTACTTCATCTTCGTATTTTAAGTTACAACTTTAACCAGCCTAATTCTAATTCCTAACATTCTCTTTGTTATTTCACGCCGAATATGTCCTTAACACATATTCCAAAAGGATATTACGACTATGGAAAACTTAATTTGGTATTTAGCTCCACTAATACATAATTTAATAGCAAACTTTGGTTATTATTTATCTTTTTGAACATTTGTTCTGACTAAATATACATAGTATCTCTCTAATCCTTGACCTCATGTTTAAGCATTTAGATTACGGACTATACCAAAACACCAAATCCAATTAAACTAAATCGGATTAAAATAAAAGGAGTACTTGGATTTATGAAGAGTATCAGGAATGGAGGATTGTCCCGTACCACCTGCAAAATTTGGAAAAACGTACTTTGTGATTAGTACGAAAAAACCCGAAAACCGAAATTAAAAAAATGTTAGTAAAATTTGGGGTGATTCGACTGACTGGGGTCCAATTTTTGAGTGCAAGTTTAACTGTGACGAATTGTTTAAACGATGTTTAATGTGGAAAGCATAGTTAAACTAACAGTGAGAAACTAACATTACACTTATTACATTAATATCAATTCAAGCTGCTTTTCACAAGATCTATAGAGCCGTATTAATTAGGTTTAGGAATTTTCACTCATACTTTAGTTATAACTTTGCTTGCTTCTGGATCAAAAATCCTCTATGATGATTAATATTAGATCTGTTCGCGTACTTGTTTATTCGTGTTATTACCCAACAAGCACTAGTAAAAATATTCTCCAACGTTTGATAAACTCTTAGTTCTCAAGTTAAGGTAATTTAATTTTAAATAATTAATATTTATTTAATTATAATTCATTTTTAATCTAAATAAAATATTCACTAAAATCAAAGAAAATACGAAATTGGATAGGTACTAATTTAAGAAATCCTTTTGAGGCCAAGTGGAGAATTACCAATTTCTCAACTTGATAATTAAGAAAATGTCCATGCTAAGAATTGCCTTTTAAGTTGAGAACACTATAATCCGCTTGTCGAGATGCTGTTAAGAATCAACGTTGGAGATTTGAGAAATCTATTTCATATCAAATACATCTCAAGTTGATATCAAACAAAACGATTTGTTGGGTAGTATACCAACAGTATCACATTGTTTTTTTTTTGCTCTTGTGTGCATGTATAAAACAGTCAGAAACATACATTCTCACATAAGTACGTACATATAATCCAAAGAGACTGAGGCTTACATACATATCCATACATGTTGTAGCAATGGTTGTAGCTATTACTGTGACAGCTAGAGAAGCAAGAATAGGAGCCAATTGACCCAAATTCTCGATGCACCACTTCTGCTCCTATTGCAAGACTCCACAAACAAGTTCCTTGAGACTAATTCATCGCCGCGATAGCGGGTCAAACATTTATACAGTTGATTCTGCACATGCGCGCAACAAAAGGGGATTTTGGGGTTGTTAACTACATATTATGGCAACTTTTCCTATATCATCTAGCACCTAGAATGAGAAAAAAGTGTATGGGAATAAAAATATATCTGAACACATGTAAAATTTTATTAAATCATGCGATTAAAGCACGTTTCTTTTATATATATAATTGGCGCGTGCACCCTTTTTGGGTGTTTGGCCGAGCTCCTCCTCCTATTTGTGGTGTGCGTCTTGACGTTGTTCAATAAATGGAGGCACCTACAGTTTTGAGCCGACTCCGAACGGCAGATGTTTTTAGGAAGAGTTTTTTCATGGCAGAAATACGTGAAATTAATTTATGAATGTGTACCAGATCGAATTTTGATCGTCGCCATCGAATTTCGAGGAAAAGTAGTTTCTGTATTTTTACGTGGGATTTGAATTTAATTTGTTTTAATTAAAAAAATGTTTTTTTTTTGTTTTGTTGTCTTATTATTAATTTCAACATTGAGAAATCTATAAAAAAAATATGTCCGGACAGGTACGGATACTTTGACAGATTTTAATGTCAATTCATTGCAAGCGAAGTTCCCGAGAATAATATTTTCACACCGAACAGCAATTTTTGGCAACAGCGAACCTTCTGACTATCTGAAATCAGTAAACTCAGATAGTATTAACCCTTTCCTAAAGTTTCAAATCTTCTCTTCTTCTTAATTGGCGTGATAACCGCTTACGCGGTCTTAGCTGATCTAAATATATAAATTTATTGTTACCTTTCTTCCGACATATGCATCACCAAGTTGTGCATACTTAAACACATTTAAATTATCTCTACAACAGCCTTATAAGTCCAAATCTCGAGCGAAGGCCTTAATAGCCAGCGCTCTTCTTAAAATCTATTGGCTATTTAGAATTATTATTCTTAAAAATAAAAAAATAAAAATATTTTCACGACATTCTGCAGAAGTTTGGTCTCCAAATAAGCCATAAGTAACTTATTATTTTTTTTAAATTTTCATATTCAAGACCACCATATCAGACTCAAGCTTAGGCTATCGGGCTACTGCTGTATGTTCCAAGCAGATTTAACTGCAATATAAGGAGCTGGCTACCTGTCATCGACGAGAGCTGAGCCAGTAAGGTCGCGAGGCCACAGCTCTCGAGTTCTGTGGGTGTCCTTACTAGATATTATCCTTAAAGTGTACATGGTTTAAGGCTCAGAATTACGGAATATGAAGTGGAATCATCTCAGCACCTCCTCCTTAGTTGTCCTGCTCTCGCGGGGCTAAGATTTGAGCGTCTTGGCTCTCACTTCTTAACTACGTCTGCTGATATACTATAGTATTTAATTTTTTTATTTTCAGTTATGTTTTTGCATAACTCAGTCTGTTAAAATGTTTTTTTTTAATGATTAACGCTGTTTTTAATTCTTTTTTATTAATTAAATCTTACTTCACTAAGCGGGTTAAATGGTTTTAGAAGAACGAGGTAGAATGAAAAAATTACTGAATAACTTCCAAGTCGGGGTAGTGAAAACGAAAGTTATTCCTAATTGGCACACTTTGTATTATTTAGTATTTCTAAAATTATTGATAAATTTGATTAATGCAACGTGATAGGAAACATTTCAGAGATTTATAAAAAAAACACGGTTGAGTTATTTTTTTTTTGATTACTAAATTTAAAATTTTTTATTTGATTACTAAATAATTTTTTTTTTCATTTTGACGTAACACACCCTTATATTTTTCATAAGCTTAAGCAATTTATGCCGGAAACCCCATTTCTGGGAGATTAGCATGAAGATATTGTACAAAAACCCTGAGCAAATCGGGGCATACTGGGCATAGTTGCATAGGGTCGTTTGAAAAGGCCATACAAAAATAAAAGCTACAAGAAAAAACTAATTGTTTGGGGTAAACCTTTTTATTTTTCGACATGGTGTACTTTGTTTGATCGATTTGGCGATCCCTTCCGAATAATAGGGTTTGTCCAAGTATGAAAAGTAGCCATTCGTTTCTGCAATCACCTCCTTATTTTCATTTTTTCAAGTTGGGGAACAAATAATAGCTCGAAGGATTGGAGGGAGATAATTCCATTAATTTCCTGTTCCATGTGAATTAATTTTGCAACAACAACTGCTGAGGCGTGAGCTGATGCGTTGTCGTGTTGAAAAGGAAAATCACCCGAATCCCTCCATTCAAACGAATGTCAAACACAAAGAAATATACCTCGTACTAGCGTGCATACTTCATGCCATACCATACATGTATATTTTGGGGCATTATTCTATAGGATGTAGAGAAATAATTGTTGGGGTGGTGTCTGTGTCGCATACTTCGCTTTTGCTTCAAAAAGTAAAATAGTGGAATTATGTTAAGATACCTCCACCAACGAAGTTCAAAAAGCCCAGAACTCCTGAAAGTTGTTAAATGTTCCAGCTTTCCAGACTCGAGTTACAAACAACTGTGTGGAACATTCGTTCTGATACGAGTGAGTACGGAGATGTAATCAAAAATTATTTCTACATTTTACAAAAAGTTTGCTTTACAGAGTCAAATGGACAGAAATATTTGCTAAAACGATAAAATATCCTTGAGAAGGTATACAATATAAGAAACTAATTAATATTATTTGAAATAAAAAGTCATATTCTACTCGGACTCATATTTATTTCTTCAGTCGATAAAATACTTGTCTTAAAATTATTCGCTACACTTTCGTGTTTTGGTCGAATGCCACACATATAGTACACACATTTTGATTATTTGAGTGGTTGAAGAGAAATTAATTTTATTATCGTTATTAAGTATAACTAAAAAGTGGTAAATACGCAGATAATATTTAACACAATAACTAAGAGAATCCTGACGATGTTTACAAACATTCTTTGCAAAACATTGCGAAGAAATGCCACTCCTGAGAACTATGGTATTGATGTGCTAACTTATAGTATACTGCGTACGACGCCTGCAAAGCCTGAGGTCAAATTGTGTGTTCCGTACGAAATGCCAATCGAGTAAAAATAGTAATTGAAAATGGAGATAGAAAATCAAATTCTATTCTTTGATCATGATTCAATTATAGAAGGTTAGGAAAGTAATGACAAGGGCGTTTTAAATTAATTTCTAGTTATAAAACAAATTTCTAATTAACTGGATTGCTTGTGGATATAATGGAACTGCTATAAGTTCACAAAGTTTCTAGTTAGATTTGATACGATAGTGAAAAAAGGCATTAACCCCTTGAACGACAATTTATTTTCAGTTAGCGATAATGGCTGCATAGATTTATACAAATTACATTTTAACGGTATGTAGAAACATGCACACAAGTATAGGAATTACTGCAATAGACTCGATATGACTTACAGATTACAATAATTTTTGACGGGTCTAGCTCGCCATTGTCAGTTTGTTCAGGAAAGTTTATGACGAGTTGGACTCGGGTTAATTTACAATCCAAAGTAATTCGTTTTTATTACAATACTTACTCCAATGTTTACGAACAGATAAATGATTTTCAACGAATAATAATAAGGCAAAGCGTCAAAATGGAAACGACTTTATAATTTGTACCAAAAGTATAAATTTCACTACAATTTAAAAGTTTTTTTATAAAACATGTACGTACGAGTATATTTGTAAAGAAGCAACCTGGTTTCAAATAAGGGAGCCGATTTGTCAAGAGGAAGTGAGAAAGCTGCTTACTTACCTAACTTCTAGAATTGGATCATGCATTTTGATAAGTAAATATCATTTCAATATTTGTAAATAAAAACTTATAAAATATCAAATTGTGGAATATTGAAAATAATATTGATTTCGATCCTTTATTTTCTTTAGACATTTCTGAGCTGATGAATACGAGTATAACCAAAGAACTGTTAGAAGACTGACTTTGATTTCAAAGACATATCCCGCCACATTATACTAAATTAAGATTTATTATCAATTTTATATTCACGAAAGTGAATAATTCCTAGACGTTGCCTTTTTTATGTAAAATTTTACACGATAGAATAACGTTTTAAAATTATTGAAATCTATAGTATTATGAAAACGGTCGATCTTTAGGAGCAACATATCGCGAAATTCGGTTTTTACCTGTATACGTGAAATATGAAGGAATCTTAATTTTTACATGTTTTATTTTAAAACAAAATTTAGGCGCTTCTTTTGAAAGACCTTTTATAAGAAGTGAAACAAGAAAAGATGAGATAAAGAAAGGCATAAATAAAAAAAATTATAATTTTTTTAATGCTAAACTGGAGAGTGATGCACATGTGAATGAACTGAAAAAAAGTAAAATTGAAGTATGCTAAATAATGTAGTCATATGTAGGTGTCTAAAATAACTTTAATAACCTCTTTGGTTAGTACCTTGACATTTGTACCTCTAGGCTACGTATGACATAAAACGCAGATGTTAAATGCTTTTTCTTTTTCAGTTGTGTTGCAAATAGCATAACTTTGCGATTATTTTTTGTGAGACATTCGTTTATCTAAACATTCTCATTTGTTTTTTCTCCAATGACACGAAGCTGAAAGCGACTCTTTTTGGTTTTGCAGCTTCGAAAATCAGTGCCCACAATAATTTCTGCCAAAACACTGTTTTTGCCGTGTATTGTCAGCTCAGGCTTGAGCGACACGTCTTTACGGAGCTACTCAAGTCGCGCGCAATTATTTTCAACATTCACGAGCCTTATCGCGAAGTCATTCATATGTACTTCGCCTAAAGTTGAACATTTCAGCTGTGGTTTCGCTTATTCTGCTTGGCACTTGTTCTTCGGACGCCTTCAGTTTTGCCCAATCTAATCTGATCCATTGCATTCTCAATTTTTGCCCTCTCGCTACAAGTTTTTAACAAGTTTTGCTCTTCTTGGTCCCAGGAATATAATCTGTATTCGATTTTAAAAAACTGTTACCTTAAGTGTGTCTTTTGGAATGCATCCATATGGATAAAAATTGTGTGCGTTTTAAAGAAAAATGCTAGAATTTTATTCTGTTTTATATTTAATTTTATTTGTTTCAGTGGTTAAAATACATAAAAATTCATATTTTCCAATAAATAAGACGTAAATATATATAAAATGAAAATTATACAATTCAAATTCTTATAAAATAAAATAAATAAAGACAAAATCGATACTTAGAATATAAAAAGAAGAAAAAAACTTAAAGAAATTGTCTTACCAAAATTTTATTCATTATGGGGTTCCAGAATTTCTCATATTCAATTCAATCTGGCATTGCGGTTTCAGCTAAGTTTGGGAAAAAGTGCCATCTTGAAACTTTTTCCAAGATATTTTTCAACTTCATTTGTAATTATAGAATCGGTCCATCTAGAGCCATCGTCATTGAAATCTTGTTCTGCGCAGTTTTTCTCATTTTGGTTTTCGTGCACATAACGCTCAATAATGTACGGATCTTATCTTTACCATTTCAGCGATTTTTTTTACTTTTGTCATCTTTATAGTGATTTAATAGTATTTCCCGCAATTCAATAGAAGTTTGACGACCCACTTTAATTTCCCGCACATGACCATGATCTTTTAGTGTTAAATGTGATTGTTTTATTCCTAGACATCAATATCACTTGCTGGGCATTTAAATTTTGGCACCGCTTGCTTGATTTTTGGCCAATATATCTTTTCCCCTCCAAAATTCATAAATATATGACAATAAATAATAATAGCAAAAACCCTATTTGCTCTGAGCTACTATATATATACATTTATTCATTTGCCTATTATTTTACTTTTGTAGAATTTTAATTTATTTTATTTTTATATTTTATGGTGCTATATAATAGTTATTTTGTTTCAAGGTTTATTACATAAAAATATATAATTTCATACTTATCTAGCATGTATGTATGTTTTTTTCCTTTTTTCTTGTTTACTCCTCTCGGGAGCATAGGGCCTCGACTCTTCCATCGTGCACGGTTCTGTGCTGTTGTTTTTGCACCGTCCCATGAGATGTCGGCATCTGCTAGTTCGCTCAGCATCGCCCTTCTCCAAGAGTTTTTTGGCCGACCGCGACCTCTTCTCCCTTGCTGGTTCTAGTCCAGTGCCATTCTCGTGATGGTATCCAAAGGTTTTCTCAATGCGTGACCTATCCATCGCCACTTTCTGCGTTTGATTCGTCGTTACTGGTAGTGTTTGGCCATAATTGTAGCCTCTGTGTGATGGTGTTAGAGACCAGCCATGTTTTGTTTCCGTACAACAATACTGCCTTAACACATGAGCCGAATATTCGTAGTTTAGTGCGCCTGGAGATTTGCGAACTTCCTCGTACCGTAAACATTCGCCCGAATGCCGCCCTTGCTTTGTTTAGCCTTCAGTTGACATCTTCATCTGCTCCACCCACGGCAGATGGTTCAGCCGAGGTAGCAGAATCTTTCAACGAATTCCACTGGGCATCCGTCAACCAATATCTGCTTTGCGTTATTTTGATGTTGACCTCCAGTCCGACAGTGCGCGTCAGCGCGACTAGTTTGTCCGCCTTCGCTTGCATGCCAGAGAGTTTGTGAGAGAGGAGGCAGATGTCGTCGGCGAAGTCCAGGTCCTCAAGATGTCTGCTGAAACTCAATACGATGCCTTTCTTGTGCAAGGACGATGGCGAAGGGAAGGGGCGACAGGGGACAACCTTGCCTTGCACCTGCGTTGGTAGTGAATGGATCGCTGATAACGCCTTTGTAAAGCACTGCCAGTTCGGAGTATGTATGTTTGTATGTATGTGTAAACTCATAATATTGAAAAAAAGTATTTTCAATCCTAATAAAAAAGCCATCATCACATGCAGTCTATTCTTTGCGTTTCAAACACAATAAGGAAACGAGGGAAAGAGGATAGAGCTTAGATAGCATAGATCATATTTTTTTATCTCTTTGCTTACATATTTGATTGGCAATATGATTTTAAATACTTGTGTACGTATAGTTCGAAATATTGTATATTACAACAAATACCTAGAAGCGCATAAACGCAAGCGCATACTTCTCAAAGGAAACGAAAGGAACTTCAGCAGTGCAGGAAAAAAAAATTTTGAAAGTATCACCAATTAAAGAGATCATAATGCAATTATAGCCTTCCTCTGGAGCCACCATGCGCCTGAGTCATCCCTGTGTCAATTTTCCTCGACTAAGACAAAAATTTTAAATCTATTTCTATGTGGCCTCATATTAAAATTAAATAACCACTATTAGTACCATAAAATATTTTATATACAGCATCACAAATAAATGGTGGCATGAATATACATAAATATATATGAACATATCTTTTTACGTTTACCGTACGCTTACTCAGTGCTTGGGCAGAGACAAATCGTCACGGCACTTGTCGAGATGATTTGTAAACAAAGAGATACAACAAAATGATCTGTGCCATTAAATATAAGCACACATTAGTTATATATATATATATATAAATAATATATATATATTTTATATATATATATGTATAATTATATTATTTATTTATTTGGTGTTCGGCCAAGATCCTCTTCCAATTTGTGGTGAAGTTCTTGATGTTTTGGAGGGACCTATAGTTTTACGCTGACTCCGAACGGCATATATTATAAGAGCTTTTATAAGAGCTTTTTCATGGTAGAAACACACTCCGAAGTTTATCATTGTATACCGAGGGGTGGCCGCTATTAGAAAAAACTTGTCATGTTATTTGGTGTTTCATGCCTGGAGATCCAAACTTGTGCACATAGTCATTAAAATAAAATATAACTGTTAGAGCCGCCGTAGTCCATTGGGTTGGTGCGTTACTACCATTCGGAAACGCGTAGGCTTGAATCTCTGTGTGTGACTGACCAAAATGATAGACAATTTGTTTTTTAATAGCACTCGACCCTCGGCAGACAATCGCCATAGCCAATCTGCCATGCAAATGTTCCTGATAAAAAATATCTGCCGTTCGGAGTCGGCTTAAAACTGTAGGTTCATCCATTTTTGGAACAACATCAAGATGCACGCCACAAATAGGAGGAGGAGCTCGGCTAAGTATTTATATATACATATTATATAACTATGGCATAGCACTATAAAATATTTTATATTAAATAAATCTAAAATAAATAAAAATTCTACAAAAATAAAAAAGCACCAAGTATACCTCTTTTTTTATTGCAACTAGTATAAAATTACATACGTTTACTAAGGAGTAATTTTTGTAGAGTTTTGTTACAACAAATAATTTATGTTATTCCTCAGCAAAGTATAATTCATATTTTTAACTGATTTTGTTTATTTATTAGTTTAAATCTAGAGGTTTTTTTCGTCTGAACCTTCGTTTCCATTTGGTATTATCGTCAAGAATCAAAGCTTCATTGTTCACATGCTTGTTTACTCACTCTGTGTGCGACTTTGCAAATTCCTTTACGGTTGCCGTAACTGGATCAATACTGAGGTCACGTTCTAGATCTTGCGTCCTAATATACCATGGAGCCCGAACAGCATGCATGAGTGCCTTAGTCTGGAATCTTTGTATTTGCAAAAGCTGGTACATCTCCATAGTTGAATCCCATCTTATTGTGTGCGGATAAAGCTGATTGCTTACCCATTAGCCAACGCTTATTTTGGATTTTAGGTCCAGTTCGTCTATTTAATTTTTGGTGATTTAATGCAGTTTATGTACATATATTGGTAGATAGTTGGTCTTTTTGTTTGTAAAGTTTATGTGTAAAGACTTTGTTTCATTCAGTTTAATGTGCCATTTATCTGTCCAATTATATATTTTATTAATAGAAAACTGCAATTGTGTAGTAGACTCTATTTTTGTCTTTACCACAGTTAGTATTACTGTGCCATCAGCAAATGTTGCTGTGAAACAATTGTTGCTGTTCGGCAGGTCGTAAAGAAGAAGATAAAGAAGGGGCCAAGCACACTTCCTTGCGCCACACCAGCTTTTATCTCTTTCAGTTCAGAGAACTCACCTTCTTATCTGACGCGAAAATAGCGCTCGGACAGGTAGGTTTTAAAGATATTTTTTATTTTCCTCTGCAGACCAGCATGACATATTTTATCGAAAGTTTTAGAGACGTCGAGAAATACGGCAGAAGAGATTTTTTTTCCTTCAAATGTATTCTCGATGATACGAGTAATTCTGTGAATTTGGTGAATTGTTGAGTGTTATGCGCGGAATACAAATTGGTGTGTTGGTATTATTTGTTTATTTTCTATGATATTGTTCAGAGGTTTTATCAAAAATTTTCCAACAGTTTTGATAAAATGGGAACACTGATATTGGTCGACATGATGCTACATCGTTTGGGGGCTTTCCTGCTCTTAGAATCATGATAACAGTAGCTATTTTCCAATAAATTGGAAAGTATTGCAGCTTAAAGCAAGCGTTCATTATGTTTGTTAGTTTTGTAATGATGTTTTAAGGACTTGTTTGAGGACTCCGGCAGTTATTAAATCAAACCCTGGAGATTTCATCGGCTTTTACCGTTGTATCTTGTCGCACATCTCATCCTCAGTTATGGGTATTATATCGCCATCATTACCGCTGGCTACCATCACTATTAACAAATATACTGAAGAACAAATTTGTTATCTAAAAGCTTTGCGAAAGAGTGTTTCAGATCATTGACCGGAATGTCCTTCATAATGTCGGTACAAGCCTTTTGGTTGGGCTCTACGGACGCAAAACGTTTTCCTTTCATGCTCAAATGCAATTTTCCGAATAGGTAGAAGTCACAGGGAGCCATATCAGGCGAATGCGGTGAGTGATCGATGGTTAAAATGCGAATTCTAGTCAAAAAATTAGTTACCAGAGTGGATCGATGAGATGGTGCATTATCATGCAATAAGCGCCAACTTCCTCCTTCGCGGTATTCAGAGCGAATTTGATGACTGCGATGCAACAAATGCTTTAAAACCCCGAGATAGAAAAATGCATTGACGGTGGCACGAACGCTTTGTGGACAATTTACTTAGAATCGTAAAAACAAATGAGCATCGACTTGAGTTTCGACTTCTCCAAGCGCGATTTTTTTGGCGGTGGCTCGTCTGGGGTTTTTCATTCGGCACCTTGACGCTTAGTTTCAGGTTCATATTGGAAACACCACGTCTCATAAGCAGTTACAATGTTGTAGAGGAAGTTCTCGTATTTTCTCGCCACTTTAATAAGGTCTTTCGAATGTTGAATTCTGAGCAATTTTTAGTCCTCAGTTAACTTGTGCGGAATGAAACGCGCACATATCTTTCGTAACAAATGATCAGTTAAAATGAGATAAATAGATGTTTTGTGGATATTGAACTCCGATTCCATGAATTTCAACGATGATTTCGGTTCAATTTTGATAAACTTACCAACAATTTCGATGGAGTTTTCGGCGATTACTCATTTTGGACGGCCCGTATGTTCATTGCCATTTATGTCCTCACAACCATTTCTGAAACGTGTAAACCACTCATAAACTCTGGTACGAGATAGACAATCATCGCCATAAACTTTTTCATCAATTCAAATGTTTCCGTAAACGTTTTACCGATTTTAAAGCAAAATTTGATATTAGCTCTCTGTTCGAAACTCTCGAAACTCATTTTTGTACCGATAACACAAACATACTGACACATTAGACGCAATAACTTCGCTTCCACTGAAACGAATGTCACCAAGCTTTCACTGGAAATCAGCTAGGGATGTAGCTTCCAACGCACTAACTAAAGACGGCGCCATCAAAAACATTTTTATGACGCCAGTCTTGTTTCTTTTGGACTTCACCTTGTATGTATAGTTATATATTATTTATATTTATATACATATTTTTATAAGTTGTTGCTCAGTGCTTCGGCGAAGACAAATCGACCCGGCACTTGCTTCGCTGCGCCGCACAGTGCTTTCAGAGCGGGCAAAAATACAAAATTTTTTTCGCCCAAATTGCGACAAACCTCCGGATACACATTACACATATATGTATATGTATAATTGGTTCTTGCACTCTTTTTAGGTGTTTGCTCGAGCTCCCTCCGGAGGTTTGCCATTGCGTACCGAAGCGCGATCGCTATTAGAAAAAAATTGTTCTCCTTTTTTTCACGGAGATTCGAACTTCTCCGAATTCGGAATGGTATTCACGCACCAACCCATTCGGCTACAGCGGCCGATATTAATACTTATTAGTATCTAATACAACGTTTTGTATTGATACCCCATATACAAAATAATTGTTTTCCAAATTTCGATAAATGAGAGTAGCGTGGGTGTTATTGGTAGTGGAAGTGTTAGTATGTGACTGTAAATATTTTGTTCCAACTCATAAATAATTTTTATAAAAGGTAATGCAAAATGGAACTTCCGACTTCACTTAAATGTTTACACTAAAGCGAATTTTTAGTAATGCGCTTTTCGAATTTTCGCACTAAGAATAGTTCCATAAAAAGAGTAAATTAATTGACTAATCCAACAGCCTTATGCTGATCAATTTTTATCCACCGTTGTTATGTAAATAAATGCGTGAATCATATTCAAAAATTTATACGTGCATGCATAATACGACAACATTAATACTGAAGAAGCTCAAGGTGTAGTATGACATCATCGAAGATGTATGCAAGCAACATACAAGAAACTAATGGAGATTTTTGTGATTAGTCGCAATAGAGCAAACCAAGTTAGTTAACTTAAGTCAAATTATGCAATGAAACTCGATTTCATGGTAACTTCACTTCATCTTCTATTCCCTGAGCATTAGCAGCAATATATTATTCAGTAATTTTCCAGTAATTAATTACGTGTTTAATAAATAAGGATAGTAAGTAAGCATAAACCCATGGGGTACGAACTTTAGCCTTTGCCAATCAAAAAACCCCACCTCTGCATATGTTGGGAAGGAAAACGAGCGTTTGTTCCAAATGAAATGATATCATAATGCCTGATCGCTACTCTATTTATGACATCCAAGATTTCTCCGAAAAGCGGTGTTTTCGTCATGTCCAACTCGGCTGACTAACATAAGATCTTCGCATAATTTTTTCAACCTTGTTGCGTCATGGTTTAACTATCAAGGGCAAGAATTGTCAATTTGGGAAAGAAGAAGTAGTATTCCTAGGTTATGTTATTAACAAAGACGGACTACGTCCACGCAATGCACACTGAAGCTGTGATCTCAGTCGATTTCTCGGCTTAATGTATTTCCCCAGCGAAGCTGCAGTCTCAGCTGAGTCTAAGCACACACGTATAATGCGGAAGAACGAAAAATCGACTGAATACCTGAAATACTTTAAGTTTTTGAAGATTGCAAACGTAGTTTGGCTAATGCTACAATATGTTGCCTGCACATCTTGTGCCAGCTACTAGACTGGTCCGGGTGTGTGAGGCATCTAACACAAACACAAAAACTAAACAGAACCGAGGAAAATTACAACATATATGACCGAGAGTTTTTGGCCTTTTAATATGACATGTTTTCGCGATCACGTCAGATCATAAACTATTTATTCATGCTTTCACACAGAAACCCAAAAAAGATCTCCTAGGCAGTTGTGATACTTGTAGTTGTGATAACACTGTAGTTGAGGCGTTGCCCTGTGTGAATGCTATTTCAATGCCTTTTAGTATAAACTATTCAGAATTGCTAAAGCAAAATCCAAGGACGAGGAGCTGACTACGCTTTTACAAGGAAGTAAATCACTCTAACTGCAAAGTATGGATGACACAGCGATTATTGCCACAACGATACAAAGTTTTTGCATCGATGCACGACTGGTAGAGTTACACTCAAGCAACTACGTCGGAAGTATGTTTGATCATCCAAGTAGAAGGATGCCACACTTTAGGCAGCTTATAGTAATACATAACACAACTCCTTTAGATAAAATCTGCATGTCATACATCAGATTTGATCATAGCCACATCGAATTGTCATGATTGCTTCGGTAAATTACCGATATTGTTGTGCTGACTACCGATTATATTGTTGTGATATACCGATGACTATCACCAAACCTTTCTGGACACACTGGGTTTCCAGATTCGGTTGTCCTGAGACCATAACGAAAGACCAAGGAACACAATTAGAGTCTGCGTATTCAAGGCACTTTCTAATATAGTCGGTTATCTACCCTTAAACACAACCGTCTATCATCCGCAATACAATGGAATGAGTTGTTGCATAGAAACCTCTCAATGTTCTAAAGAAAAAAATAAATAACAAAACAAAAAGCATTTCTGAACTCCAAAGTCCTCGCGCCACTTTTGGTTTCGCACAAGCAATAATCCAGGATACAATAATTTGTGTAATGTTGTTTCACTTCAAAATTTTTGACATAACACGCGGTGTTGCCTCTGCTACGATATTGAACTTGGAGATTAACCACTTATTATTTATGTCTTTTTTAACCGACTTAATTTGTAATACATATTTATAAATACTTACCACTGCTAAACACATTAATAAAAATCATATTAGCGAAATGCAAGAGTGTAATGTTTCTTGTTTTGTGGAATTTTTATATGCATACATATCTTCTTCTTAATTGGCGCGATAACCGCTTACGCGATTTTGGCCGAGTTTAACAAAGCGCGCCAGTCGTTTCTTTCTCGTGCTAAACGGCGCCAGTTGGACACACCAAGTGAAGCCAAGTCCTTCTGCACCTGATCTTTCCAACGCAGAGGAGGCCTTCCTCTTCCTCTGCTACCACCAGCTGGTACCGCATCGAATACTCTCAAAGCCGGAGAAGATCACATGTTTGCTCAGATCTAAAGTTTTGCAACATATTTAATTCCTTCATTTAGACAACTGAAACTGTGAAATTTTGTGTGCTATGCTTATATACCCAACAATCAATCAGAGCATACCAGAAAAATAGAGTGTATTTGTGCCATGAAAAAGCTCCTCATAAGAAATATCTGCCGTTCGGAGTCGGCACAGATATACAAGTATTATGTTTGTCTCAAATTTCAGTATAACTGCACTTGAAATTTCTTGCACATTCATATATTTATTTAAATAAAATTAATCTCAATTTGTTCTTGTTTTAAATGAAAATTTATTTAATTCAGTAGGAGTAGTCGTTCGTTTTGTTCAATTAGATGCTTTAGGTAAATGCGTTTAACAGAGTATTTAATAGCGGAATTGTCATATAAGCACTTTCCGCTTATAAGCGTCGAATCTTGCGCATTTTAGACGTTGCTTATATCCGAGAAATACTGTACCACAAAAAATACGTAACAGTTAGCTATCTATCATGGAGGATAAGAAGAAGAAGTGAAACTACCTTCTAAAAATTATTCTGTAAGCAAAGAACTGTGATTTTTTTTAAATTAAGGAAAAAATTAAGCATGAAAAATATTATGAGTAATGTAAAAAAATAAAGTGACTTAATTATACAACATAATTACAAGTATGTATTTATGTATGTATTCTTTAGACTTGATCTTTAATTATATATATACAAAAGAGCTTATTAACACTCTTTTCCTAAATTATTTGAATTTAAATTATTTATTTATATGGCAGCTGGGCGATTTCAGCTATTTTCAATAAACACCAAAGATTTGCTAAGAGCTGCTTGAATTCGAAGTTAATTTATGCAACACAGTGTATAACATATATTATTTGACAAATGGAAAATGCTAAACGAATGAGCCGGAACTTCATTGTTAACCAACGCAACAGTCAGGTTTACTTGTTTGAATCATACACGGCCCGAATCTTGGCATGTTCGGTACATATGGCTTGTTGCATTCTTACCAACTCATTCGGCAGTTTGATACCATTCGTTTGTTTTTATAACCGCGCACACTTGTGCACAAGGGTATTATAATTTCGTTAACTTTGAATTATATGGTTGTTGTTTAGTATGAACTATATTTTTATATATAGTCAAAGTCAATACCATAACTAACTACTATAGACAAAACTTTGCAATATGACGCGCTGCTATTATTTTAACAGCCCCTGCATACATATATTATTTACGACCTGAAAGATCTATTGTGCCTCTTTCATGAATTCCGGGCTTTAATCTGAGCACAACTTCCTCAATAAATTTTAGGTTGTGTCCTATTTTATTGAATTTTCTTTCCTCCTCTGGTAATATCTGTTTACCCAGGTGTTTGCCCCGCTTATGCATCTGTGCTAGAGAAATTCAGAAGTTCCCATTTTCTCGACCACAATCTGGCTCTAGCCCCTTTCTTGGCTAATTTATCGCAACATTTCCAGCAACTCCTATGTATCCTTTAGCCTATAGGACTCGAGCCTGATTATTCTGGCCTAGGATATTCCGTTTAGTCCGCAAATTTTGATATAAGCTGGAAAGAGTTGAGAGCTTTGATTGACGCCTGACTATCAGTAAAGTTAAAGTGAGCGCATCTTTCTATTGGGAAGAATTGAAATATACTTTCATACATGTCTAGCGCTTCCAAGTGTATTTTGCATGGCCGCAGACACCTATACCTGTATCTTCCTCGGTGAGAGATCCCTTCGTATATCATGTTATCATGTTCTGGCTTATCATGAAGGTTTTAAATAACACTTTCCAAGTGTTTTTTTGCCCTGTTCAGTCTCTGACCGTTTCAAAAGTGAAAATCCGTAGGATCATGCCCCAAGGCATTGAAATCTCAGGGGCTAGTTCAGCAGGATAAAAACAGCAGAGTAATGGTAGCATTGATTGATCTTACGATACCCCTTCTCGCTAGAGATATCGTGGGTGATGTACGTATGGCTCCTGTTATGCATACACATGCATGTGTTTGTAACCTTGTTTGTGTGTTTATTACTGTTTCCTTCGTGTGTCCCTTCCATAGTAACTTTTGGTCAAATGGTGTACCTAAGAATTTTGCTTCCCTTTGCATTTTTACCTCCGTTTAAGTAAATTTGTTTATGATGTTAGTTAGTAGTTAGTTAGTAGCTAGTATGACGATAGTAGTTTTTGCTAGATTTATGTTCAGCCCCACCATAAAACAGCAATTTAATGAGATAGTTCTAACCCTAATTGAATTCTATTTCATAGATTCTCTTCGAATTTCCCTCTTCATATTACGACTATGTCGTCGGCATAGAAGAAGGCACATATTGCAGTTTCCTTCTATCTATACTGTCTCGAAGCACATTGGCTAGTTGATACAGAGCAGTCTCTGTTGATCGCCAAGCCCTATATGCATGTTGACATAAATGAAGTGGTGCTTCTGCTAGAATCATGGTCCTGATATAGTTATCTACTTTTTTGAAGTAAATGACATACGACAAATTGGCTTAAAAAATTTATGAAGAAGTTGATTCTTCTTTCCTGTCTTCGGTATAAATACCACTTTTCATATCTTTCTCCTCCATATCTTTGGTTTTTGAACCCATGTACTATACATGTACCGGAAATCCTTGTAAGTAGTCTAGAAGCACGTTTATACCTGTTTGGCGTTATGCCGGAAAGATGCTATCAATAGTAAGTGATTTTAGCGACTCGAAACTACTTATCACTCATTTTAATCTTGATGTACATATTTTATTGGCAATAATCGATTCATTCCTGTTAACTCTTTGCAGTGTTTCAGACCGTTTTACTCCCGCCTCTTCATTCGTAGGGGAGCAAAAAAACTGTGTCGCAAGAACTTGTCTAACTTTCTCTTTTTCACTTCCGGAGAAGGTGCCGTCTACTTAGCTAACACTTTATAGAGTATAGAAACCTCGTTGGTTGTTATTGTTGTTGTTGAAGTGGTTGAGTATTTCTACTGAAATAATCCTAATTAGTGACCAGCACAGTTTTACTACCACTGTCCTCGTGTGATGATGTTTTTTTTTCTAAGTCAGATCCATTTAGCGAGGCCCAAGAATAGCAGCAAACTTTCCTTCACCCCTTCCGCTTGACAACTTCTGCAGATGGGATGCTTTTATTGTGTTAAGAGGGGTGGAGACTGCCTCCGCCTCTGCTATGTCTATTGTCGAACCTTTTCTTGCTAGCTCATCCGCTATCCCATTACTTCGTGTGTTCCTATGACCGGGAACCCATATCAGAGTAATTTCAAGCCTGATCTCAGCAACGCACTTCTCTAGGACAACCCTTGACCAGTCGTCGTCGCACTTGATTACCCTACAGCCTCTAACTACGTGCTCTAACTACATGCCTGTCTAGCACGAGCTTCGACAGTTTGGCCTCCACTTGCCACCTCACTGAATGGTTTTTGTTTTGTCGTTTTTTCGATGCTGTTGGAAAACTTTAGTTCTCTTCGGTGCCTGATCGATCACGTCCTGTGACCTGTTTCTCTTCGTCGCATCGCCATTTTTGTTGTTGTCTGATTTAGGTTTCTTGGATATGAAGTCTTCATACTCCTTGACCACCATTGGTTGTTCAGTCGTTCCAGCGAGTTCATTCTTAACAATCTTGCTCTGAGTGCCATCTACCGCCTTTTGCGATGTTGTTGGTAGGTATGTTTGTTGTTGTTGCTTGCTTGGTAGGGGAGTGCTGTGGCTGGCCCTTCTCTTACTCTTTGCTGACTCAGTCGTATCTTGGCTGGAAGTCAGCACGTTATCCTCTTCGGAGGAGGGTATTGTGTCGCAGCGCAGCTCGAATTTTTTTCTTTTATCTTTTATATTAGTAGTCATCATCTGGTTTTTACGGTTGCTTCACCTAACTGCGTCAAGCTCCACAACCTACGAGTTTCAAGGGGAAGTAATGGGGTCCCCCGCGACAGCGCCCTTACCGCGGGAAGGCCACAGTTCTTCTCGAAGGCAGCCAGGTATTGGAGAGAGAAACTCCGTACGCGATGCACATGTTTCAATTCCCTTTACCATTCAGCCCTCGGCACGATTCCAAGAACACCTTGACTTGGGAATGTATTGGTACGGTACTCTCCGGATAGATGATTGGACGAACAGCACACGCGCCCCTTCGCGAATGGGTGGTTCGCCAATCCCTATACGGGAATAGAATTTAACCTCCATTTAAGCCTATCCTCGCGGCAAGGAGACCAACATGAAAAGGGAACCTCGTTGGTGTGCTCAATGTTTTTGCAAAAACTTGTGAAATTAAACTGTAATGTAATGGCAAATTTTTATACAATTTCGCCGCTGCTCAACTGATGACAAGTGTACCCGAGTCCGAATTATAATTCACATAATTCAATTTCAAGACTGCATTACGTGTACAACTCACACCTCCCACAATTGCGCTCATTTCTGTACAAGTATATGGTGCATTGATGTAGGTTGCACAATGCCTTTCATCACCTTCAAATAGAATTCTGTTAATTTATGTCAAGCGAAATATTATTCAAAGCCAAATATTGCATTTATTATAAAAATAATCAATTATTGAAGCTGCGTATTCGGATTCGCTAAGACTGTACTGAGCAACTTGGTCGATAAATAAATGCCGGCCTTCATTACATGCAATGTTGTTTTTGTTTTTGGTACATAAAATTATAAGACGGCTGTCGTAGCCGAATGAGTTGGTGCGTGACTACCATTCGGACTACGTAGGTTCGAATCTCCGTTCATGAAACACCAAAATAATTAAACAGTTTTTTCTAATAGTTGTCGTCCCTCGACAGGCAATGCCAAACCTCCAAGTATATTTCTGCCATGAAAAAGCTACTCATAAAATATATCCGCTTTTCGGAGTCGGCTTAAAATTAAGGGGCACGCATAAATAGGAGGCGTATTTAAAAACCGTTTACGTATGGAGTTTACTTAAAAATAGTTCGGAAGTAAAAAATTGTTATTATAAGACTCAAATTTTTGAGATAATGATCGGAAGACCGCTTTGATCTTAGAAAGAAAATGCAAGCACGTGAAGAAAACGACCCAGTTTCGTAAATTAAGGCAAAATGGCAAGCCTGACTGAGCGTGGCGTACAAGTGCCACGACAAAATATGACTGCGTTAGTGTGCTCATCTATGTATGATGCATAGATTCGGCCAAAGCGAATCTATTCCAGGTGGTATACTTACACAGCTACACCACCCCATATATTTAGATGGGATTAATGCAAGGCACGTTAAACCGTTAGCAACAGTAGAGCACACACAACAAAAGCTATATATATTGTTTTTGAGTTTGATCCTTAAAATGTCAAAATCCATAAAAAATAACTGACTGTTCAAAGTAAATTTGACAACCTAGAGATGAAATAGATATAAAACATCAAAATTGTAACCGTATTGCTGCTAGCTGTACCTTTAAAAGCGTGTTTGTTATGCGATTGTTCAATAAGTTGGGATTCGTATATTATATTATGATTGTTTTATAAATGCAAAGCGATCATCAGCACAGGCCCCATTAAGCACATCAGCTGAAAAATAAACGTGCTGCTGCAATTAAAGCGGCAGAGCGACCAATTGCACAGTGGAATGCAGAACTAGGACATTGAAAGACTGTTGCAAGCTCCAATGTAGTATAGCCGGCAGTTTGTGCCAAGGAAGCAAAAGAAAACATTGTAGCCAAACTATTAAGTGAATATACAATCTTTCCATATAGATTTTCAAACTGGCCACGAGCTGTTACAATAGCATACACAACTATGTGAATGTCACCCAACACCAACAATGCATGGAGAAGAACCAGCTTTTGAATGTGTGCCAGCTTACACTCAATCAAAAAGTGCATTATCGTTATCAAATGAATCGATGTGAGGAGTTCCATATGGTCGCAATATGACAAAGTTGTCCTCTTTCATCACGATTTGCGCACTAAGCATTTAGTGATATACTCGTATTATATGATAAGTAAACTCAATTTGTTATACGATTATTGGTTAACAGAATTATATTTTATTGAAACAACTTACCGTAATGTATAAGTAAGTTGTTCGAAACAACACATTTTTTTTAATACTTATATTGAGTTTTGTAGGAGTAAAATAAATTTTTACGCTAGATAATCTTAGGAAGCCCATCAAAGTAATAAATAAATAAAAAACAACTATTATTTCAATAATTAAAATGTAGAATATGATTGCAAATACCTCCGTAGCCGAATGAGTTGGTGCGTGATTACCATTCGGAATTCATAGAGAAAACGTTGGTTCGATTCTCAGTGAAATACCAAAATTAAGAAAAACATTTTTCTAATAGCGGTCGCCTCTCGGCAGGCAATGGCAAACCTCCGAGTGTATTTCTGCCATGAAAACAGCTCCTCATCAAAATATCTGCCGTTCGGAGTCGGCTTGAAACTGTAGGTCCCTCCATTTGTTGGACAACATCAAGACGCACGCCACAAATAGGAGGAGGAGCTCGGCCAAATACCCAAAAAGGGTGTACGTGCCAATTATAATATAAATTAAAAATTAGTGTTCATATTTAAAAAACAAATATTATTTTGTAAAACATTTAGTACTCGTATATAAAAATTTCCTAAAGGGATGAAAAACAAGAACAATTATTTTAAAGCTTTTCAACATATAATAATATACAATATAATTTCGTCTACTGTATGTATGTATTTCCTTTCCTTTCAGATATCCGGTTCCTATAAGGACACCAATTTTTCAACCTTCAATATTTTTGGATAAATGCAAAATGTTTTCAGGCACTTCTTTTCTGCTCACGTCTTTTATTGTGGTATTCGTAATTACGGAAACAAGATCGCAATGCCCCTGGCAAAGGGATATACTTGAACTGCAGACATCTTGCATATGTGCCTACAATTTGGGGCTGGAACTCTCCGTTCAATGTGACCAGGTACAAACTGCTATATGAAAGTTGTTATTGTGTTTTAATACACATTTTTCTTCTTCTTCTAGGTGAAATTTCCTATACTCATAGATGCCTTAAATACATATGCCAAAGAAAAACCGATCGATCTACTTTACATTAACAATTCAACAATCAAGGAATTGCATAATAAGATTTTCGCAAACCTTAGTGTGCACAATGTTCAATTATCCAACTGCCAAATAAGCAAAATTGGCGACGATGCTTTTTATGGGCAAGAAGCCGTTCTTAAGAATCTAAATTTGCAGGACAACCTGTTGACGGAGGTACCAATCAAAGCGGTCAAGCGCCTTAGCAAACTCAATCTATTAGATTTGTCAAAGAATCTTATTACTATTATACCAGATAGAGCTTTCTCAGGTCTATCCAAATTATCTACCCTTAAGTTAAATGACAATAATGTTACATTGGAAACCGCAGCCTTCAGTGGTCTCGAAGATTGTCTTAAAAATTTAAACCTCAAAGGCACACGCCAACGTCGGATTCCAGAAAGTATTCGCGGTCTTACAAGTCTAGCATTCCTTGATCTTTCATTAAATGGTATTAAAGAATTACCTGGTCCTGGAGGCATACGTACGTTCGACGGACTAAATTCCCTAACTGCATTGAATTTGGAACGGAATTTTATACAAAGCTTAGGCGAGACTTCATTTGCTGGCATTCGCAAAACTTTAAGTTCCTTGAGTTTGTTAAATAATTTGCTAGCCGAATTTCCAATTGGAGCTATACATGCCCTGAAAGAATTACGAGTTTTAGATATAGGTTTTAATTTGCTCACAACGTTGCCAGAAGTAGCTTTCCGTGGCAACCCAAGTATTACACTACTTGCCTTAGATGGAAATCCTTTATCGACAGTACCTCAAAATGCTTTCGCACATCTGAATTCAACGCTGCGTGGTTTATCCCTAGGAGGCCGATTTTTACACTGTGATTGTAAATTACGTTGGGTCGCTGAATGGATTCGCAATAGTGATTTACAAGTCACATCGCGTGAACGAAATCCTCAATTTTGCGGTTCACCAACTCGGTTTCGGGATCGAGGATTCTATTCCATACAGCCGGAAGAATTAACATGTTTAGAAAAGGACATTGTTGCAAATAATACTAATGTTGAAGTGGAGCATTTGGAATCACCAAGTAGTAATTCTACCTTAGACTTTCTGCCAACCACAGATATAAAAAATAAAATAGCAGATATTAGACCTAATAAAGACAGCAATCGCTCAGAATTGTTGCCATTTTTACCAGCCAATATCACCACTGCAAACACTTCGACAGGTCCTACAAAGCCAACTCCAATCAGGACAACACCTAGCTCTACAATAGCACCAGTAAGTTATAGATTTCTTTTAATTATTACTTGTAAGCATATTATTTGGCTTTAATTTCAGACAAAGTTTTCAACTATATTGTCGTCCACAGTAGTACCTAATTCGGCATTTTCAGGTGTCGAAAGTTCGACATTAACAACAAAGCCTTCTTCCTCCAGCGTGGTTACAAACTCAGTTACCACCATTGCGCCAAATGGTAATGCTAGCAACATTAACTCTCACAATAAACAATCACCCACTTGGCGTCAGAACACTTCTACGGCATCACCAGTTATAACGAACGGTACACCACACAAGCAACAGCGTCCACCGTTAGTGTTGGGATTCCCCCCTCAACGCGGCACTCGCATCGATGATGCTAATGAAGTTCAAGTAAAAAACGCTTTCCGTCAAGACAATTCCGTCATTATACAATGGGACTCAGACACAGCAAACATACTGGGCTTTCGGGTAGTATACCGCTTGTTTGGGGAAAAGACATTTAAGCAGGGACCACCGCTGGAAGCAAGTGAACGAGAGTTCAAAATAAAGAATGTACCCTCTCAAGAATGCATAATTGTTTGTGTAATTTCGTTAGAAGAATTGCATGTAACTCCCGAAACTGTGCCTTATCAGCAATGCCGTGAAGTGCGTACAGTTGCCTCACAGACTTCTAATATGGACAAGATAACAATAGCGGCGAGTGCTGCCATATGTGGTACAATTATTGTGGCAGTCATTGTATTTATAGCAGCAAGTAGGTGAGTTCACATAGTCTAAATAGAGCAGTATAATAATGCAATGGTTATTAACCCAATTATTTCAAGTTGGTTTTTATTAGTATTATTTTAAGAGTTTTGCATTAAAAGCGATTTTAATGTGCGATACTTTGCTCAAACTATGCTGATTCGTAAAATATAGGCAGATGTACAGGTTCTAAATTTTTATTATTACAATACGAATATTTATATAGCTTTTGACGTAGAATTATTTGGAACATGAACAAAAAGAGCCACGTGGAGCTGGCCGTGCGTCGGGCTTTCGTCTTTAAACATAAACTCACTGTGTAATCACTGAATAGTAACATTAATCCTCTACTACCACACAATTTCTTGCTAAAATTTTGCAACAGAATCAATAAGATGAATCTCATTCGGAGCGCCACTTAGTCATCCATTCTTTTTTTTTTTTTGTAGGGAAATAGCCTATATGTTGTTCAGAAAGTCCCTTTACCAGTCCAAGTCCCATCAAATTCTATTCGTCCGTGCCTTATTATATCCTTTTATACTCTGTACAACTTCCGTAATAAGTTTTTGATAATATTATATTTTTATTGTACGGACGTGTACAAAGTTCCTAAAGTTTCTAATTATTGTTTTAGGTTTACGATTTTATTTCTCGCTTTATTCTAGTTAGGTGTTTATTTAAAAAAAATATATAAAGAAAAGCACACTGCTCATTAGCTTTTGATTAAGTGAGTTATTATAACGTAACAACATAAATGCAACCATATAATAGCACAATTCTTAACTTTTCCATTGCCATTGCATTTTGAATGATAGGCGGTCCCGCAACCTACAGAACACACAGCAGAAGAGTCCATTGCCAATCGGAGGATTGCCTGTAAACTGTTGCGGGCCAGCAGGATCACCAGGGCCCCTGGGATCCATTGCCACTTTATCTGCATTCAATAATCACAAGGTAAGTACGTAAGGAAGTAATGTCTTTGCATTAAGAAGTAAAGGTTTTGCATTAAGAGAATACCAAATAAATTTAATAAAATAAAACGAACAGTTTATAAGTTTTATTACCAAAACAGTTTTTTACACAAAATTTCACAGTTATAGATTTGCCAAGATAGCCGCTATACACTGTCAAAATTATAGTATATTAGAAAACCCTTTATATTAAAAGAGTACGTATGCACATATACATTCTGTCAAAAAAATACCGGAAATTGTCAATAAAACGCAAAATAGTTGTTTAATCATTAAAACATCATATATTTTGTCGCCTTAAAAATAGGTTCCATTCGAAACAATACACATATAGTATGTCAACGATTAGTCCAGTCATCAAAGCACCTTTTAAACGCGGTTGAAGAGATCTCCTATTAATTATTTTTCTATTCTAACAATTAAATGCAAATTGACAGATCACGCTCAAACTCTGCGACACTATAGAGGACAAATGTACCAAAATTCCAACGAAAAAAATTTAGACATATGTATGTGTAACGCGCGCTTTTTAAATGAACAATTCCCTATATTTTTTTAACAAAATGTCAGATTTTAAAAATTCAAATTTGTGCTTAAAATTAATTTTCAGATAATTTAAGGTTTTTTGAAACTCGCTCAGTTTCGAGTAGGAGTCGAATCGGACATATCATACGAAATATATATTAAATGCATCACACATTTGTGTTACGAAAGTTTCGTGCTGGTTTTTCGGCATCTAGATCTAGAAAATTGTTCGGTACTCGTGCTTGGGATAGCCCCTCGGATGATGAAGTGTCCTTGGAGCGCAGTTGCCTTGCACTCTTATTCTGTGAGCTGTCATTTTACGGGCCGTAGTTTATGCCTTTCGTTTAGGATTTACTATCTGGCGTTTCTAGAGATGTAGTTCAACTATATCGGCCAGTTGAAATGTCGTTTGCGAACGCGCACATGTTATTGTTTTTTCTGTACTAGTTTGGTCCATAATAAAATACCAGGAGTGTGGTGGAAAGAAGGTCCGCTGTGCCGAAGCCCCTAGTAGCACAGGATGTTTAGTGACCATCCCATCAGGTCATGCACCCATATTAGTCTGACAGTTCCAGGCTGACCTTGTTGTTGTTTTAACAATAATAGAAGCCACGTCAGTGTAGGGTCTATCACCGGTCGTCATCGTCTGGCTCATCTAAAGGTAGGCCTAGGAAACATGCTGTTTCGGCGGGTTGGGTCCAGAGGGAGAGGGGTGTTAGATGAGTAGGTTTTAGAGGGCATGTGAAGAGGTGGTTAGTGGCGTGCGGGGTACCTTCGCATGTCGTTTAACCTGCTACAGTATCCAGCCTGACCTCTTCAAGATGGGTGGCCCTGAGGGCAGGCTTGAGTAAACCGATGGAACAACCCAACCCTTCATAGATGTACGCACGCGCAACCACCAATCGTCAAGGTTTAGGTACCACGGAAAGGTCACGGAAATGAATAACAATGGTTGCCCAATTGATCACATTTCTGGTCACAATGGCGATTTACCGTGAAGGTACAATTAAACAATAAATGGATTGATTGTTCAACGTGGAACCTGATAAACATTTTGGCGAAGAGGGTTAAAGATTGCCGTATGAATACATTCCATAGGAAACACTTTGGATATACACTTTTGACTGCATATTTTATACTTATCACATTCAGGTGTAAAATCTAAAACTACATTTCTGAAATAAAGATTGATTTTTAAGTATGATATAAACAATATTGTTGTTTAAAATTATTGTAATCAATTTAAATTTTATGTGATGAAAATTAGAGAATAATATTTTTAGTGTATCCGTTTTCAAGATGCTGGGATTCGCTAGTTTACTCACACATGAGCAAGCGTATAATTTACCATGGGAGAAACAGTGGTTTTCTAAGTCCGGATCACAAATTTACATTGTATGTCAATGTGATTTATTGATTGAAATTGCGAATGCCAAACAAATTGAAAATTAAAGCCGTGTGAACGGAATACTTATCATTGGGATAAGTGGTAGCATAACAATTTCCCCTTTGAAGTTCCCGTTCGAAGTGGTGGTCTCGATAACATTTCCGGTGATCCATATAGTGACCAAACGTGTGCCGTTGCATAATCTGGGTGGGTTAAGATTGCGAAGCAGAATTATCAGCGAACCAATTCTCTATCGGGTTTCCTGGTATACCAAGTTTAAATACTTAGTTGGATAATTTACTGTTTCGTTGTCACTCACAATAGTATTAATTGATTTGGAAGAAGTAAGTTCACCTGGTAACGACTGTTGTATCTGAAGTTGATTTCGGCAACATCAAATATTGTTTTGAGTTAAGGATAATACAAGAATTGTTTGGCAATTTGATCGATTGCTTGTTTGGATGCAATAGCCAGGAAGTGATCAGATATTGATAGTTAGCCAACCTTTTCGCCATAATAACGGTGATTTCGCCATAATAACGGCGATCGTAGTGGCACAGGGTTTGTAAACGAGTATATTAAGATACAAACTTGTAAAACTTAACAATAGATTGAAATGTACATATATACGTATTTAAAGACATAGAATATATTTCAGTTGAGCTTAAGAAAAATATTGCTTACATTCTACACCATATTGTACTTTATTGACTTCACACTTAATATTATATGTACCTAATTAGTGAAAATATGTGTACTTCTTACAGCAGGAATGGGATCAAGTTTCTGCATATAGCGGTCGATCTATACCGCGGCCACGCATTTATCCTGCGGACAATCAAGATGATATACGCGGACATTTCTCTGGCATACCTGGGAAGGTAGGGAATGCGAGGTAAGCGGATTTTTCAAGATATGTTTATAACATTTAACATATAACAAATTTAAAAACTAATTTTACCGGTGAAATGAATTTATTACATCCTGTATAAATCAAATTAAAATATGAAGTCTTGAAGCGGTCGTTTTATGTTGCTATATTTTACTAACCCTCTGTTCCTGAAAAAAAAACGGCTACACCGAAAATCACTTCCAGCTGCGAATCATTTCCATCTTCAGTTCCCAATAAGCATGAACCAATAATTTATCCGACATAAAGTCAAAAATTAGCTTTATATCATAATTTAACCCATAAAAATGTATATCCTCGTACATCTAATTAAAACCCATTGCTAGTAAAATAAAAACATATACGAGGTGTGTTCTAAAAATAAGGTGAATCTTCAAATTTCGCGGGCTACGTCTCGAAGGTATGTTCACGGTTATATTGCATGTTTAGTTTGTTTGTGAGAGGCATAAATAAACACTTGTCTTATGCGTGTTCGGCGATTTTCTGCTATCGAAAAAAATGGATCAAAGAAGTTGTATCAAATTTTGTGTAAAGAATGGAATTAAGTGCTCAAAACACTAGAAATGTTGACAGTGTCATACGGTGAGAGTACTCTGAGTCAAAAAAATGTTTACAAGTGGTACAAGCTTTTCACGGAAAGTCAAGAAGATGTGAATGACGACGATCGCTCTAGACGCCCCACCATATCAACAACCGATGAAAATGTTGGAAATTGTCGAATAGCAATTAGAGAACTTGCTGAAGATGTCAGCATATCGGTTGGCTCATGCCATGCAATCTTTTCGGAAGTTTTGGACATGAAGCGTGTGGCAGCGAAGTTCGTTCTAAAATTGCAAAATGTTGACCAAAAACGACGTCGCATGAGCATCGCTCAGGAATTGTTGAATGACGTCAACGATGATTCAGATTTGCTTAAAAGGATCAATCGTTCCAATGGAAGAGTCCAAGACAGCCAAGACCAAAAAAAGCACGCCAAGTTCGGTCAAATGTCAAGTTTTTGCTCACTGTTTTCTTCGATTCCCATGACGTAGTGCATCAGGAGCTCTTACCACAAAGTCGCCCGGGGAAAAAAGTATTACCTTGAAGTTATTCGCCCCTTGCCTGAAGCAATACGAAAAAAACGCCCGGAATTGTGGGAAAAAATGCATGGCTTTTGCATTATGATAATTCACGTACTCATTCATCTTTGCTAGTAAGAGATTATTTAGCCAAAAACAACACCGTTATCATGCCTCAGCCACCGTATTCACAGATTTGGCACCCTGCGACTTTTTCCTGCTCCCAAGATTGAAGAGACCCTTGAAAGGACAGTGTTTTGCGACGATTGATCAGATAAAAACCGAATCGCTGAGAGAGCTCAAGGACATACCAAAAAGTACATATAAGAACTGCTTCGAGGATAAAATAGAAATTGATGAATAAATAATTTATTTTTTGAGGAAATAATGATAAATTTACCTTATTTTTTTAACACACCTCGTATGCTCTATAAACGTGCAGGTTTCTACCACGACTTCATTACATCTGCGCTGAGTGGATGAATAAACCCGTTCCACTAAATAATCCTTAAAATATACAACACACTATAAAAAATTAATAATTATAATTTTAAATAAGAAATCTTCGAACTTAACAAGATTTCATTGAAATGAATACCTAGGAATAAATTATAGCATACTTATGCATTTGAAAAACAATTTATTTAATACAATCTTTTGTTTTATACGTCTACTCCTATCCATTGTACCCAAAATCTCTGCCCATTCCCCTTTTTCCCACACGTACACACAAACATTCAAACAGATCAATAGCCGATGGCCAATCTCAGCACAGCTTTTCCAATAATTCACATCGCGGCTATCTAGGCGCTGCATTCCCTACAAACTTGATAAACTCGCGGCCGGAGCTTCGACAATCCCGGCAGTCTTTAGCTGCTGCATCGGAACGTATGTCACGCGCCTCATACGCTGGTTCAATACAAGGTCCGACAAGCATAGCATCGAGCACGCGTCGCTCACGACCTCGTTCGAGATCACGTGAACAACTAAGCGCCACACATATACATAACCATAGACCTGGAAGCCGGTAAGTAAGATACGAATAGATAATGACAATGATAAAATACTTGTCTTCGACTAAGTGAGAAGTTGCATTTTCGCGGATATATACCAAAATATATGAAAAAATTTCCCAATTCTAAACTTTCTGAGAAAAGATTACTCTAGCAAATATTGGGAGTAGTCACAGTTACACAAGCATTACACAGGCACAAAAAAACTTTAAGAAGGCATATTCGCCTTAAAACCAACTCACTTGAATTACCGCAGCCCTTTTGTGTATTAAACATTTATTTTATTAAAGTTTCCATTAATTTTCGATCTTTACAAGATCTAATAACACCTTTTGAGAACATAATGTAATATTATAAAACATTGTGTGTACGCATATTCATATTTAAAAAAAAGTTGTATAAAACTTAATGTCAATTATAACTGAAAATTTCTTCTAGTCTTGCTGTAAATAACTGTTAAACAAGTTGGTAACGAGGATGTAGCAACAAAGTGGTGCGGAAGCGCTAGTTGGATTCTGGATGAATCACCACTCCAACCAACCAACCAACCTACCACATATTTGAAATAAGGATCGCGATCTAGGATTGTTTTCCATTGCGACAGTTCTGGGTGGTTCTTAACGTACACGACATCCCATCGTTATTGTGATTGAGAAATGTGCATTTACTTTCTGCAATTTAAAATACAATATTTTACAAAAAGCGCAAAAATACTTTCAAAAATAACTTACTTGCTCATTTCCATATCAATTTGTTTATAAAAATGGTGGTTAACCTTTTCACCACACAGAATAAAATTTTCTAAGGTGGTTTTTACGCTTTTGTTAGCGTACCGGACTTTTGGCTATTAAAATTGGTAATAAAATTTGATTGCCAGTAACAGTTCGGTAGCAGCCAGAATAGTGCCTAAAACGAGCGCGAGATGTGGCCTCTCACACGGCTAAGTAAATATTTTTCGACGAAGACAAAAATTTTAAATCTAAAATTGAAGAAAAAATGACTGGCGGCAACTCAAAACTTGTTATTTACAATTATTTGTGAATACTTGGTGAATCCTGACATTTTTGTTATGACGTGTGCTCGCAGCTTCGCATATACATATGTACATACCCTTATACATATGTATGTAAATAAAAGTAAGTGTGTCAACACCTCAAAAATTGTGCCTTCATGACTCTAAACTTATAAAATCATCAAACTATATATAGAATTGACCTCTTATGGCGAAAATATGTGAGTTTCAAAGTGGTCTATTGGTTTTGCGTCTGCCTTACCAAAATAGAAACGATCGTTTATAAATGCAGTGTTATTTTTGGATCCATTTAGATATTTTTGGGGAGTTATTTCGCGAATAAAAAGATGAAATCCGCCTAAAACCAGCTCAAAGGTCTTGATCGTCGCATGGATAATTTAAAAGAGGATTGTTTTATTGGTTTTCAAAATGACGATTCATCTTCTCAAAGCAATTAATGCAGTGAATATTTGCAATTATTGGTGAATGAATCCTTAACACAAAGCTTTTCTTCCATTTTAACAAGCGAACTTGAGACTCGAAACCTCTACCGTCGGATAAAAATATCAAGGCCCATAGAAGGAAAGACATAAAATTCTGGAAAATAATACATTTTACGGATGATACTCGTATTAAATTTAATATAATTGGTCCTGCTGGGAAGACTTTTGTTCATCGTGAAAAGTTTTAGTTTATTTTGTCCGATCTGTTTTGAAGAAATAATTTCATATATTCAATATAAATCTGAAATATGGTTGTCTTCATGCCTTTCCTATGAAAACAAATTGGAATTAAAAGTGTGAAAGGAATTTGCGGACAAAAGTGAAAAATTGGTAGTAAGTAAGTATTTGTTTTTATTTAGAAAAAAATATAAATTTTTGGCCAAAAATATTCAACCAAGGTTGAACTGTTGTTTTGTCTGCTTAAATCATTTGTATATTTATATCAAGACTTTGTTCATCGACATAATGCTCGTCAAGATCTCTTATGACATTATGTAAAATAAATGCGGTTTTTATTTTATACAATCATGTTCTTCACTGGCTTTATTTGTTATACGAAAAATACGGCATTTTGCACCCAATATGCCAAAAGAGCATTGAACACACTTCGGAAAACGTAAAAGGCTTTTCTTAAAATTCTCACATTTTACATTTGAATTTTTTGATGGAAATGGTCACATTATGAACGTTTCAAAGAATATATGTACCTACATATACGGAATTTATCAAAAATGATATTATCTAAGTGCAAAGCAAGAAGGACTGTATGCCAGAGCATACGTCTCTTATACAGCCTTACTTTAATACATACCATATTAATATAGGGTTTTGTAATAGGTGCGCTTCAACTTTTTTCCGATAGGGAGGGCGAACGACGCAATATTTTTTATTTTTCGCTTGTCATTTGTAAACTTCAATAGTAAACATTTCATCATGGAACGCTACACACTTGAGCAACGATTGCAAATCGTGCAAATTTTTTATGAAAATAATCGTTCTGTTGCTGATTTACGGCCATTTCACGGTCCATTTAACAAGCCGTCCCGTTTTGGGGTTATGTGAAGTCATTGGTCTACAGTAACAAGCCGGCGACGATTTGTGAGCTCAGAGCCAATATTGAACGCGAAATTGCTGGAATTTCGGCCGCAAAAGAGTGGTCGAAAATTGGGTTCAACGATTGGACTTCGTAAAACGTGCACGCGGTGGTCATGCAAAAGAAATCGAATTTCATACTTAAATGTATATGTTCAAACTCGATAATAAAAAAAAAAATTGTTAAGAAAGTCAAACCGTTTGTGTTTTATTCAAAAAAGTTCAAAAGTTGAAGCGCTCTTACTGAAAAACCCATATAATACATATATTCCTTTACATAGCATAAGTAAATGTTTCGTTTTTCGTAGAAGGTAACATATTTTCTCTGAACTATTTCAGGTACTCCCATGCTGGTTCTACGCATACCATAAACAACTACTGTGACACGTCCGACAATTGGACTGACCACGACATGGACATTTATATGGCAAGGAATCCAACAACACGCAACGGTCTGGTGCCATTATGAGGGCAGGCTTTACTCACCTGATATTTCGATGATGTATTAAATTTAAATGAGATTTTCTAATGACGCGTTATGTTTTGACGTCCACTTGGATTGGAGCGGCGATATCAACCATGTTGTCATCAAAACCTAACATGTTCCCCATAAACAAGCACATCAAGTACGGCCATATCAAGTTGACCACATTAAACACAAAAACGCGCGATATAGACCTAATCAAAATGAACTTTTACTAAATAATTTAAGTGCTTTCCTGATGGTATTTTTAATCCTCGATTTCGTTTCCACAAATTAACCACTTATATAAGTAGAACTCAGATGAAAAAAACGGACCTGATGAGATGTAGCCTTATGCACATGTACTATACATACATATTATTCTTAAGCACTTTACTTCGGACTACGACGACAAATAAAATAAAAAAGTAATTTAATGATAATATTTGTAACTGAACTTAAGTACCATAGACGATAACAGTTTTACATACAGGGCAACGGCAATAATAACACTAGTATGTACTTTTAACATAAAGTCGAAATGTTTTGAGTTGTATAGATATATATAAGTATATTAAGCATATACACATTTATATATTTTGTATGTACATTTGTTTGGATGAATAATTATAATAAAACGCCTAATAGTAGTTATAACACGTATACTTATATATAATATTATATATAATGCGACCGGAGGGTATTCTTGCCAAAAAGCAACTGTTGTTAAAACAAATAACAAGAGGTAAATTCGGTCCAGACCGAACTTTACATATCGACTAAGTCATAGGTAATGTGAGTTATAAATTGTAACATCAGACGGACCAACGAAATTCAGTTCCTATGCAATCTCAATAATATTAGGTTAGATTAGGTTAACCTGGCTGGCTGAAAGAAATCACATATACCTGTTGGTCCTTAGTGGTACCAGATGGAGCTAGAACTTTACGTTTTGTCTATAGTAGGCATCTTATAATAAGTCTGCGTCTTTTGCGAATCTAAGTAAACTCTGAAGCTTTAACCCCGAGATACATTCCAGCTTCTCATATTGTAGATCTCATAAGCTTGTGTTCTAGCTAATGCAGGATACGAACATAGAAGACGTTCTAAAGTTTCCCTCTCTTCCAGTTCGTTGCAAAATCTGCAGTTATCATTGTTTGTATTTGCTATCTTACACACACATGCACATGCATATGTGCCGCTAGCAAATTATGAGCTGCCAGTATACCTATAACAGTTTTGCTTTCTTTTATAGATAGAGCTAGTACGAATCTGGCGTATTTATCTGCATTCGGTTTACACATGATTTTCGCGGTTTTGCAATAGGCTAGGTTGTTCCACCTCCTGCCTCTCCGTCTTTTCATGCCCGCAACGATGTCATTGTAGATCGTCTTTAAGGGTTTTAATATGTCGTTTTCTTGTTCAAATATAAACTGCGCTCTTCATCTACAATGAAACATACTGCAGTGATCAGGCAGGTTGACCAGCTACTTGATGCCCATCTCTGCGCGATAGATCCTTACACCTACCTACATTTTCGAGCCGTCAGTATTGCTGCTGCGCTAAGTCTTACAGCAGATTTAGCTGCTAGACATTCTGCCACAATGTCAATCGGTGACAGGTTGAGTATTCTTTCAAGCGCTGCCGTCGGAGTAGTTCTAATCGTTCCTGTAGTGCAAATTGCACCAGGCCTTGAACACTTTCCATAGGTATTTTGTATGTTGTTTTTCTTAGCACGGTCCACCACACTAAAGCACCGTAGAGTAATATTGGCTTTACTATAGCTGAATAGCACCAGTACATTATAGAAGGAGATAGACCCCATGTAGCTCCCAGAATCCTTTTACATACATATAGTGCGTTACTGGTCTTTTCCTTCCTATCTAATATATTGTTCTTCCATCATAGTTTTCCATCCAATATTACTCCAAAGTATAATACTTGGCGTCGTCTTTAAGAGTCAAGAGGGCTTTTGAACTATTAAAAAAAAATGGGTTAAATAGTCACATAGCGGTGGGATTCAACAGGTTAAAATGTTCTACAAAAAATGTATCATTGAATTTTACTAAAAGTCTTCTAAAACGAAATTAAAAAAACTCAATATTTGTACTGGACTTACCATATTATTTAATATAGCATTTGATGAATATTGCGAAACTTGAATACACTGTAAAAAAATTGTGACCCGGTAGACCAAAACCCAGTTGGGGTTTTACTATTCTACATGAGTACTTTCATTTGCAATTGGTTTGGTTTGGGCTGTCGCTGTAAATTAGTCGAGTGGACATTTTCACAATTTCTTTTAAATCTTTCAGCGTATTTCTTTCTTTGGGTTTATCACTTTTACCAAATTTTAGATTTATGCTTCATTTATATAAGACTTAACATGTTTCTTTTTTGAAAATTACCCTTAAATACCCTAAAATATGCTGAATTTCGCAAAAATATCTAAACTTCTTCTCGAGTTCACATCAAACGGATGTTTGGAAATTTAGCCTCAACATATAAAAACTGTGAGTGGTTTTTTTCCGATCAGAATAAAATTGATATTACGTTTGGGCGGAGTTAATCTTTTGTTCAAAATCCTACGAGCCGGTAGATAGTAGTATTCCTTACCCACATTTACATACAACACCACAACGCAAACAATAATACATCATTGGCCAGTGAAGTTTGTTATCAATGCTGGCATCTTGAAAACTAACGCATTTTGCTGGTTGAAAGCCAAACCTACTAATGAAGAAACTAAATTTAAATACTTTAACACGCTGTGCTTCTCGTATTTTGCATTGTGGTTGGTATTTATAATTTGTATCTTCAATATATGAATACCAAACAAAATTGACTTTTATAACCAAGTCCGCAAAAATTATACTTTACCTGTTCTCCATTTGAAAACTTTTTTATTACAATTGCGCCAACTTCTTGCTCATCGTCCAGAAGTAAATAATAATCCGGGCAAAAATTTACTAAAAATAATAAAGGGTATTTCAAAAGACGCGCCCAGATGTTGTTTTAAAATAAAATATACAAATTTAGATTATTTTAGATTTCACTATTTTTATTTAAATTATGGCTTTTAACATTTATATGTGAAAAAATACTTCGTTTAGATGTCCACCATGAGCACGCCTACAGGTAAAATCCGCCAGTCGTTTCATGAAAGCCTAATTGTTGAGAACATCCAGATGCCGATATTGAAGGTGGTTCAACAAAACTTTGCGCTACAGCAGCATTTGGCCTGTTGCTCATAGGTATACTCAGCAGAATAGATGTTGCAATACTTCAATCTGAACAACCTTGGCCCACTGTACTTTTTAAACGTTCGCATAAGACATTTTTTATATTTTATACATTTTGCTCTGAATCCACCACTATGTAAGTAAATTTATTCAACTTTAGGGTTAGAATATTGTTAAATAATTTTTTTATTTGAAGTTATTATTTGAAGCTAGGCACTTTGTCTTTCCTTGCATGCATTTTTCATTAAACCAAATGCTTAATGCTACGAGTACTTGATTTTTTAATGACTTTATACAAAGCCAAAAAAATAAGTATAACTACTTACACGTGCATATATTCTCTACGTTCTTGAGGAAGACGACCGAAATATCGGTTTAAAAATCAAACCTTTTTTGTAAATACGCAATAGGAGATAAAAATATGTTTGGAAGTCGGCAATTTCGACAAATATCCCACGCATATTTTAGTTGAAAACGTTGAGGCAGTTCTGGTCTTCCAGTTGTGATGGTATTTTAGCGGATGAAGAAATATAAATGCTGCATATGTACACAGGTATACGTATGTGCAGAAAGTTGTTTTTAGCTGGATACAATTTAGACAATCAGCAACACAAATATTATACATATATTCCATCTAATCCGTTTATCAGATAAAAGTTTTCGCCTCAAAGAAGTGTAGTATTTTCAGTAAATGCACCACATAAACGTACTTCTTCGCCCGTCACAATTGCTCGTAAAAATTGTGGCCCAAAAGCCATATCACCACGCACTCGCAAAACATACTCCTTAATTATCAAATTGCTACGCAATTCATTGACCAAATGAAGATTCGCTGTTTCAGCTTCGTTGAATCTATAATTATGTTTGGCAATTCTGTCTAAACCAGTTATGCTGCAACTATTTTCATTTTCAATCATTTCACGGAACTTTTGCTTTACTTCTTCCAATGATATGCAGGCTGGATAGCCTGCCAATTGTTCAAAACATTTATATTGATAGAATTGTGTTTCCATCTTTTCTAGGTTTTCAATTAGATGTTCCGGATTGGGTGTTTTCTGTTCGACACCAGAATCAAATATCTCAGCATCACGCGATAAATGGCATAATTCAGCAAATAATGCTTCAATTCCAGTTTCAAAAATATCTAATACGTTTGCTGTTTCCAAAATATCCTATGGTATTTAAATTTGATTAAAAATAAATATATTTCAATTTTCAAATTGAGAGATTAAAGAGATACCTTGAACTTTATTAAAGCAGCATGTAGTAGCGGTATTATTGTTAACTCATAAATTTCACTTATATTCCGAGTTTCCAAAAATGTCAAAACCTTCATCGCCTCAGTCGTTTCATCAAATAAACGTTTCTGTGCGAAAGACGTATGTACGTATAATTGTTTCAAGTTTAATTAAATTCTTTATTTCAGATTAAGAATTCATACCTGTTTGCTAGCTGGCACAGGTTGTGCTTTTTGCCAAACTGTCTGCCAAGTATTACCCGGAACTTGCATGCGGACGCTTAGCCTCCCTATTGTCGATTGTTCATCTAAACATACAAATAATTGGAGAAAGTAATTTAGATGAAACATTTTCTACATTTTATCGATTACAGTATTCTACCAAGCTATGTATGATATGTATTCTGTATATGTTATTTTACCTTCTTCCCAGTCTTTGGGACTGTACCATCGTATAAAATCCTCTATTTTTCCTTTTGGATTTGCTGCTTTAAAGGCTTCCATATCAGAAAGCAAAGAAGAGAACATCTCCATGTTCAAACCTGTTTAATTTAGAATAAATTATTGAAATTTGAAAAACTTATTTATTTAAAACCTGAACCAGATCCTAGTCTCAGCATTGCTTCTGCATCTGCTTGCAATTCATCTTCAGTTTTAGGCACAGGATCTTGTGTAATAGGTACGTACAGCGGCTCATCACAGTCTAATAATTTGAGGTCACCTAAGCATCTGTCACGACCTTCTGGAGCATACTCTGTGCATTCATAGAACTCATCGTCATCTTCATCGCCAGTTTCGCTGGAAGCTTCCTCGAAGCTGCTATCAATTATTTTCGGTTCTCCCTGTTCTTTGTCATATTTTCGAAACTTAGAACGCTCAATACAATAGTTCAGCATTTGCAATTTTTGATTTAGTAAACAAGTGCGCGTGTTAGGAAATCCGCTAACAACTCTAATTAAACAAAAAATATATATTTGAATTGATTGCTCTAGTCGACTTTGATTGGTCTAGGGTCGTATTAAAATTTAATAAAAAGTAAAATAGTCAAGAGATATCCTATCCTTTCCTATCCTATCCTCTCTTTCAAAGTATGTAGATGTCCTCAACTGCAAAACCTCAACACACTGGATTTTTTTTAGAACGCACTTCTTTTTGTCCTCTTCACATTTGGATTTTTTTTGCCCATTTCAAGGAAAACAAATACATAAAAAAATGCATAGCAGCTTAAGACATGGTGCAAAAGTATGATCTTCCGTCTTTGCAACACATCGTGTGATAAGCAGCGAGATGTTGTTCTTAAAGATCGACCATTTTCATAATAAGTTTCAATAATTTTGATGCGATTTTCTATCGTGTAAAATTGTACATCTGTCTACTTGACAAATGACATCAAAATAGGTGTCACCTAGGAATTATTCACTACTGAGACTCTTTATAAACTAACCTAGGGTAGACACATGATTCAATTATAGAAGGTTAGGTAAGTAGTGACAAGGGCGCTTTGACACTCCCTTATTTTAGGGCTGCACTTACGAAGGATGGGAAAAAGGGAAAAATGTTTTCCCCTTTTTGCCTAAAGGTAGTAAAAAAGTGCGTAAAGTAACTAATTAGTACTGTAATAAGAGAAAAACAAGTATATTGGTTATTTAATCTACATTAAAACAAAACGACAGAAAAATTATAGTTTTTTTCTTTAAACAAATGTAATATTTATTTAGAATATTTTCGATGTTTATTTAACACAAGAGCAAGCAGAACTATGTGATGTTACTTATGTACATATGTGTTTTTTTTTTCTGGCGTTCTTAGTCGGCTTGAAACTGTAGGTCCCTCCATTTGTGGAATAACATCAAGATGCACACCACAAATAGGAGGAAGAGCTCGGCCAAACACCCAAATAGGGTGTACGCGCCAATTATATATATATATTATATATATATAATCTTGCAATAGATTTGAGTATATTTTGTGGAAGAGAACAAAAAATAGTCATAATAAAGGAATTTGATGTGTTTAATTTACTACAATAGTACAAGTCTTTTAATACACCAAAGGTCAAAATATACTTAATCGACAGGAATGAGATGAAACAGAAAGTTTAATTTTTTTTTCTTATTTCGTGCATAACAATACATGTAGATACATGTAGTATGTTACCGTAAAGACATTGCGAAAGCAGAAGTTCAGTCGATCATTTCTAAATATAAGAAAAAAATTGAAATTAGAAGAGTCAAAATAGTTTGCAATAAAAATTACAAATTTACTAGTTTATAGTTTAAAATTTGTCTACCTTAATATACTTTGCGTCCCTAATATTAATAGGAAAATGTATTAATATAGACTAAAACTAATACATCGAAAAGTTTTAGATATTGGTAATATAATCCACTTTTAGTAATTGTGATGGTTTGTAAATTTACGTATATCAATACCACGTGTCTCAGTAATGAATCGGAGTGGAAATATGAGGAATTTGGGTGCACTTGCTCGTATCGGTGTTGGAACGCTGCACTTACTTCAGGCAGAAATCAAAAACCTGTAAACCAAAAACTTAAAAATAACTCACTAATATATCATTACAACTTATCTGTAATTGTAGACTTAAAGCGCGAGGACTTGCTCGTGTAGGTGTTGCGCATACATCTACGTACAGCTTATTGTTCTAGACGGGGTAAGGTATCGACGTGGACAGCCAGCTCGGAAGTCAAATTGATTTCAGAGGTAGCAGTACTAGGCACATAATGACCGTCACATGTTAAACAGGTATTTGCACCATCATACACAACACGCTCTATGTCTCCTATGAAATTGTCCGTAGCACCACATGAGACAATGGTAGAAATACGCGCATACGTGCTTTCGTTTCTAAAAACCACAATAGTTGGGCCCTCTAGCTCTTCAACACACACCTTCCGCAGCAATTGCTCGACTGTGAAGTCCTACAATTAAAAACTTTTTATTTATTACAATTTATTAGCAAATATTCTAAAAGAACTTACTAACTGTAGTTTATGTATTGTATGTAAGGTGGTCTCTGTTATATTTGCAAAAACGCTGCTATAAAAACCTATGAATGAAAAAGTTTAATAAGAATTTTTACAAATGTCTGATCTGGGCTTACATGTATGAAAATTCACAAACCGGTGGTTTTCTGCAGCAGAAAGCCGATTCCAAATAATCGACTATCACCATATGTAAGACATAATCGACCTAAATAGTGAAAAACGACATTAATTTACAAAATAATTAGCTTTTATTATTATACTTACTTGAATGTTTACAAACAGATAAAAGATTTTCAACGAATAATAACAAAGCAAAGCGTCAAAGTGGAAACGGTGCTGCCGACCAAATAATTTGCACCAAAAGTTTAGTTTTTACTACAATTCAAAAATTTTTTTGTGAAATAGGTACTTTTTTTTGTAAAGAAGCAACACGTTTTCAAATAAGGGAGCCGATATGTCAAGAGGGAGCGAGAAAGCTGTTTACTTACCTAACCTTCTATAATTGAATCATGGGGTAGACATTTTATGTGGAAACCTTCTCCGAATTAATCAAACGTTTTCGTATTTCGGAAAATTCAGTTGATGTAAATCACTAGCAATTTTTAATTTTCATTCCGCTATGGGCGGTTTGTTAAAAAATAGGCTAGTTAGCTAAATTTTCCACCATAGAAGATTTGCGAAAACTATGTACATTACTTTCCTCAGTTACATTCTGTGTCCAAAAGATCCATTTGATAGAATATGAGTTAGTAAAGGGCTCAATATCTCGATTTAAAGAAAATTCGGCCATGAGAAATTGTATCATTTCAAAGCATCATTTTCTTTTTAAATTCAACCAAAGTATAAGTAAAATAAATTGTGTAAAGCTAAATCAAATTACATCCCTAGCTGATTTCCAGTGAAATTTTGGTGACATTCGGTTCAGTGGAAGCGAAGTTTATGGCGATGATTGTCTATCTCATACCAGAGTTTATGAGTGGTTTACACGTTTCAGAAATGGTTTGAGGACATAAATGACAATGAACATACGGGCCGCCCAAAATCAGTAATCACCAAAAACTCCATCGAAATTGTTCGTAAATTTATCAAAAATGAACCGAAATCATCGTTGAAATTCATGGAATCGGAGTTCAATATCTACAAAACATCGATTTAATGCATTTTAACTGATAATTTGGGCTTTCATTCCGCACAAGGTAACTGAGGTCAAATATTGCTCAGAATTCAACATTCGAACCAACTTCCTTTACAACATTTTAACTGGTGACGAAACGTGGCGTTTCCAAAATGAACCTGAAACTAAGCGTCAAAGTGCCGAATGGAAGGCCCCAGACGAGCCACCACCCAAAAAATCGCGGTTGTAAGTAGTAAGTAAAGTAAAAAATCAAGTTGATGCTCATTTGTTTTTACGGTTCCAAGGAAATTGTCCACAAGGAGTTTGTACCAACGGGCCAAACCGTCAGTGCATTTTTCTTTCTCGGCGTTTTGAAGCATTTGTTGCATCGCATTCGTCGAATTCGCTCTGAATACCGTGAAGGAGGAAGTTGGCGCTTATTGCATGATAATGCACCACCTCAGCGAGCCACTCTGGTGACTGATTTTTTGACTAGAATTCGCATTTTAACCATCGATCACTCACCGCATTCGCCTGATATGGCTCCCTGTGACTTCTACCAATTCGGAAAATTGCATTTGAGCATGAAAGGCAAACGTTTTGCGTCCGTAGAGGCCATCTAAAAGGCTTGTACCAAGGCCAGAGGGGTCTATTTTGAATAAATAAACTCGAGAAAGCTCAGCTTGTATTTGGCCATGAAAGGAAAACGTTTTGCGTCCGTAGAGCCCATCCAAAAGGCTTGTACCGACATCCTGAAGGACATTCCGGATGACCTAAAACACTCTTTCGAAAAGCGCAAACGGTGTATCGAGGCCGGAGGGGACTATTTTGAATAAATAAATTCGAAGTTATCAGAACAAAGCTCCTGTCGTTTCTATTTTAGTTCACTCTTGTTTATTTTGGACTTCGCCTTGTATATTATAGCCTTGGACAACGAAATAGCGCAGTTCTATTTCAATTAAGTAAGATAATTAAAGCTAATTTTTTCGCGTTACTGCGCATGAAAATTAGAGGGAGGGCCTAACTGCGCACTTGAAAAGAAGAACAATATTTGGGATCTTCGTTTTCGTAAAATGGCATACATTCTCATCGGTAGTAATGTCAAATGTGTTAGTACAGGCAAAAATATGTTTAAAAGAGAGTTCGAAAGACGCCTGCGGGAAAGACTACAATTCAGCAGGATAAGGTCACAGTTAAGAAAAGTAAGCGTGCCCCTTTTAGGTATTTCCAAGTAATAACGTTGGAAATAACTCAGGAGCATAGCCTGAATATTATCAACCATACTTGTACGAAGGCACCTCAAAAAACCACATTTATCTTTTGCAATTGGCCATAGAAGGAAAGACATAAAATTCTGGAAAATAATACTTTTTACGGACCAAATTAAATTTAATATAATTGGTCCTGCTGGGAAGACTTTTGTTCATCGTGAAAAAGCCAATTCCCGGTATACAATAAAGACCTTGAAAGCACGGTGGGATTAACTTGAAATTTGGAGATCATTTTCTTGGAATGGAGTTGGCCCAGAATTGAGAATAAATGGCAATATGGATAAGTTTGCTTATCTTGATATTCTCAAAACTACGATGGAGCCATATTCCTTCGAGTTCATGCTACTAAATTGGATATTCATTTATGATAACAACTTCAAGTGTACAACAAAAGTGGTGTGAAAAGTTGGCACCATTGCAGTTCTCAATGGGCCAACACAAATTGAACATCTGTGAAACGATATTCAGGTTAAGGTTGGGAAAAACATTTAAAACTACCAATGAACTATGGCGAGGAGTACAGGAAGCCTGAAACTCTACTCCTTGGGAGAGATGCCAAAAGTTAATAGATAGTTTACTTCGCAGATGTGAAGCATTTTTTTAAAATAATGGATACGTAACAATATACTAACCAGCATAGGTGGGCACACTGCATTATAAATTTACTGCATTACAAATAGCAGTAAGCAGTAAAATTTTACTGATTACTGAAAAAAATTTGCATTACCAGTACACTTTTACTGATTACTGAAAAAAATTGCAGTAAAAATATTTTTTTACTGATTACTGAAAAAAAATTGCAGTAAAAATATTTTTTTACTGATTACTGAAAAAAATTGCAGTAAAAATATTTTTTTACTGATTACTGAAAAAAAATTGCAGTAAAAATATTTTTTTACTGATTACTGAAAAAAATTGCAGTAAAAATATTTTTTTACTGATTACTGAAAAAATTGCAGTAAAATTACTGATAATATAATTTGATTATCAGTATAATATTTACTGTTTATGGGAAGTCAAAATGTAATATACTCTCATCACGAAAATCAATCATTTATGTAAAATATAGTATATTAGATACACGTATTTATTCCCAATCAATATATTGAATTAATGATTTACAATGATTTAGGATCTATAAATGAACATGACAGTGATGAGGAAACTTACCCTGACTCCGATTCAGATGACTCGACAATTGTTTCAGGTCCTCAATTTCGATCTGTAACTCCACGTCTGTTGAAACATTTTCCTTGTGCGAGCCACACTCTAAATCTTTTGGCTTCAACCGATTTCAACAAAATTATGAATTCTTCAAGTCAGGATATAAAAGATATTCACAAAAGATCTTTCCAAAGGCAAAAAATCCTTCAATTTAATTGAAATTTTTTATATTTACATATTTTCTTACTGCACAGATGAACACAACTTTGGAATTAATGCAATAGACCGAAATCTGCAGAAATAGTTAATGGAGTGATAAATGCGAATTTAATAACTCCATGCATAACAAGGTGGAACTCGCTTTATGATTCCGTAAATAAGTTATTGGAGCACAAAACCAATTTAGCGGAATTGTGTTTCCGTTTAAAAATTCCTACCATTCTCAGTGGTGAGCTTGAGTACTTAGAGGAATACGTAAAGCTTATGAGACCTATTGCAATCGACTTCCTTCAGGGTGAAAAGACCATGTATTTTGGTTATTTCATACCCACTATAGTGTCCTTAAGAATAAAAATGCGTCGCTTGGAGCCTAAAAGTTTTAAGTATTTAACCGAAAGTAGCAAAAAATGCATGAAGCTTTGCTTAAAAGATTTGAAAAGTACTTCCTGATTCAGCCTGACGCTTGGGATGCTGTCATTGCCGCTATTTCTGTCCCTGATATTAAGTTGCGATTTGTGAAAGCTCTTTTAGAAACAGCTAAAACGCAAACAGAAGAGGAAGTTAAAAAAATGTTCTACACTTATGTGGTCAAGTATGGAAAAGTAGCCTGTGCCAAAACTCGTATTCTACCTCAACCACCTCAAAAAACATTTTTTGACTTCGGGGATGAAAGTAATGGTAAACTTTTTACACTTGGTTTTCAATTAAATATTTGTGTTATGCATATATTTACTTAAATAGATATTAGCATACAATGTGGTTCCACTGACTTGGAAAATTATCTTCAAGAAACGCTCTTATACCTGGCCGGACGAGAAGAAACAACAAGTTGCCTAATTAAATATCAGGCTATTAAAAACGTATTTTTTTAAAAACGCAATTTTTTTCAGTAATCAGTAAAAAAATATTTTTACTGCAATTTTTTTCAGTAATCAGTAAAAAAATATTTTTACTGCAATTGTTTTCAGTAATCAGTAAAAAAATATTTTTACTGCAATTTTTTTCAGTAATCAGTAAAAAAATATTTTTACTGCAATTTTTTTTCAGTAATCAGTAAAAAAATATTTTTACTTCAATTTTTTCAGTAATCAGTAAAAGTGTACTGGTAATGCAAATTTTTTTCAGTAATCAGTAAAATTTTACTGGTAATGAAAATTAAATTGCAATATCAGTAAAATATTATATTTACTGCATTCTTACTGTTACTGCAAAGTGCCCACCTATGCTAACCAGGCATAAAATAAATTAACAAATTTTACCAATTTGAAATAACTAATTTCTCTCATAACTTGTAGATCAGTAAAAGTGTGCTATTTCAGTGTCCAGTTCGAAATGTCATGAATTCCGATTTTTCGAACTGCTTATAATTGTAGATATTGAACTATTAATTATTGTGCTTTTTTTTTTTTTGATAATACTGAAATAAAAGAATAGAATTGTGCCAAAATAACCGTTTTATTAGACCATCCAGTAAAGAGTACGCTATTTCTCTGTTCAAGCTATATATGTAGTATATTAAAATCAATGTAATTAATTTTTGTTTAAATGCTTATTTTTCTACATCCATTGCAGCTTTGCGCAATTCACCTTCTCTGCTATCTCTTTTTTCTTATATTGCATGAAGTTTATTTTTGCAGTGTGCTAATTAAGTTAGGGTTATATTGTATGTATATATCCCCTATAAATAATAAAAAAAATCTTTTGTAACAGGTCGTATCTTGTAAGGTAGCTTTGATTGATATCATTTTATTTGTAATACCAATCAGCATTTTCTTTTGCATATTACTAAGCCTTTCCAAAAAGTTTTCTCTTCGCTGGTTTTGGTTTTGAGTGTCCTGGCAGGAGTGGACAGTTATTTTCCCCTCCTGCGATCGCTGAAATTCTGGATTCATCTTCTTTTCCCGGAGAGCCTGCTCTATAAATTTCAATCATTTCAGTCTCATCAACTGGTATCTAAGCCCCTTGCAACATCTTCCGGACTTATTTGTTTCTTTAACTGCAGCAAATTAGCCACGGCTTCTAGTGAGCAAAGGGAAAATTGCTTACACCTTCCAACCCTCGTTCAAATGATTAATATTTCTTAATCTTCTTTCCAAAAAAATAAAAAAATTCTTATATATTTTTTACAATATAGATTGAAAATCTTCCCATTATTTCAAAAACAAACATTTTTTTCTTAATATGTATTTATAAATATAACGGAAACGTGTTTCTAATAACGGTCGCCTATCGGCAGGCAATTACAAACCTACAAGTGTATTTCTGCCATGAAAAAACATTTCATAAAAAATATCCGTTGGGAGTCGGCTTAAGTCTGTAGGTTCCTCCATTTGTAGAACAACTACAAGATGCACGCCACAAATTGGAGGAGGAGTTCGGCCAAACACAAAGGGTGTAAGCGCCAATTGTATATACATATACTCGTATATATCGGGCTCTTTCTGCTCTACAAAACTATGCATCTATTAGTATTTTTGAGTTATTCAATTTTTTATAAGTTTTGAGGCTTAGAAATTGGATACGCAAAAGGCACAAATCAACATTTTCGACACCTGCTGCAACAACAACAACACCTGCTCTTCTTTGCTTTTCATCAAAGTCAAAAAGCTTCCGAAGTAGCCCGGGACATTTGCGACGTGTAAGGAGAAGGTGTCATATGCGAGTCTACAGTACGGAATTCGTTTGCAAAGTTCAAAAATGGCGACTTTGACGTCGATGAAACGTCCCGCAGCGGTGAAGAACGTCTCAAATCACTTTTGAAGGAGATGGTGACCGTTCTCCTTCAAAAGTGATTTGAGACGTTCTTCACCGCTGCGGGACGTTTCATCGACGTCAAAGTCGCCATTTTTGAACTTTGCAAACGAAGTCCGTAGTCGTAAATTGGCGGAAAAAATGAACTGCGATCATAAAGTGATTTTCTATCATCTTCATTTAATGGGATTTACCGAAAAATTGGGAGCCTGAGTGTCTCACGAGCTTAACGAAAAAACAAAGAAAATTGCCTTCAAATTGGTTCTGGGTTGCCATTAAGCAAAACGCGTCATAAACAGAGCTTATTGTACCGAATCGTCACGGAAGATGAGAAATGGTGCCTATGCATCAATATGAAGCAAGAGCCTTAATAGATTAAGAGCCTTAATAGATTTTTCCCATAACATTTCACGATGTAATTATTTCATATGCATTTATTGCAAAAGATACTCAAATATGTTCTAAGAATTAAAGGTCAAATTGTGTTTATTATATAAATTAAATTTTTCTTGTTGCTAGCATGCCATTTTTAATTTTTTTTAAACCTAAGCAAGTCGTAAAAGGATACGGAAGCAATTTTTTTCGAACTTTTTCTCGATAACCTCCAGTAAGCTTTTTATTTTTTTTAATGAGTTTTAAGTGATTTGAATTTTTGAAAACACTTTTTTGCAGAGCGGTCCGAAACACGTCCGTTACGCTTGAAATACAGATACAAATACATATTATACAGATATTAGCCTACTGTTAGGTATTTATCAAAAAAATGGCCAGGAGCCAGTGTTGCTGTTTGTTTTTTGCCGCACTGAATGAGGTAATCACGCTTATTTAGCTTAATATACCAAAACAAAAAGTAATATCGCACAGATCTACTATTTTGAAAATACATCTCATACCAAGAATCATAAAACCCATTTATTATCATATTATATATTATTATATCTGGACAGCAAGTCTGCTCTACACCTTACTTGTTGCAATTCCATCAATACCCTTTTACGTTATTAACCCATCATTTGTCGTCGTCGAGTTATTCATCTGCAATAATTAGTATTTGGTATCCCATAAAACTTGATTTACTTTTTTTGGACCTCTACAGAGTGCTTATGGCAATGGTTTCTGACAAATTTGTAACCGATAAACCGAACTCTTATTTACGATGTATGGATATTTACTCTTAAGGGAAAATTTGTATATTTGTTTCTGTGTATAGAAATCTAAGCCATTAGCATAATTTATTTTATTTTAAATCAGAAATTGATAGTCGTCTTATTCAACTAACATATACATATAATGTTAATCAGAAATCATTATTATTTCAACTCACCCTGGTATAGATAATCTCACATCCCATATAAATTGAAGCTCCCTTATGAATGAAGCCCAAAGCTGAGCCAGTCCGGCCTTACCGCCGTAATGTGCGTTACAAGTGGCTAGTAGGCAACTAAGACGACTAGACAGACAATCTAAAGGTGCTGATTTTATTCTATGAGGGTCAAACTAGAAATTGATTGGCAATTGAAAAAAAAAATAAAAATATGATTCAATTCACATAGTACCTCATTATTTTTATCTTTTTCGTCATTTGCATAATTATATTGTGCAGTATCAGGATATAAATCGGGAAATAAGAAAACTAGGAACTCCTTTAATTCATTTTCGTTCAGCGGACCAGCAATTTTTTTAGGATGCTTTGGAAAATTTGAACTTTCAAAAAAGTTAGAACTATTATTTCGGTGAAATTGTGGGTCCGTTAAGTGCCGTAATGCTTTTGCCATATTTGTACCATTAGAATATTCTGTTATGCTCCGTCCTACGAAAGACTCCAATGTATCTTTATCATAGCACAATTTATAAAAATCCCGTAAACAACTCGTCAAATACGAAACTGCGTGAGCTATTTGGTACATGTTACAACTGGCTGATTTAGAAGGTACAAAATCAGAATGCAGAGGCGAATCTATTGCAACGTTTTCCGAAATCTCCAACCAATTGTATACAAGGTATATTTCTGTACCGGCATCTGGGAAGTATCCACATGGTAGCGCTATAAACTTACTCGAATATAAAACTATGTCATTCGATTTATCTTTGTCATTTTCGTACAGGGGTTTAAGAAAAGGTACTTTCATAGGGAATCGAATTTGCTCAATTTGGAGAGCATATGTGTTTCGCACTGAGACAGTAATCGGTTGCACACATTTTGTCGGAAGTTTCTCCTTAAATATTGTCATCAAACCGGATAAGTATCGGCATTCAATCGGAGTTTGTTTAAGCACAACTAAATCAAAACTTGTTCGTAGTGTGGAATGCATTGCTGTTCCGAGGAAGATACTCCATTTATGATCATAGATTTGCACAAAAATCGGGACCATTGGGCAATACTCAGCTGCCACAACCGTTGATGCGCTTAGAAAAAAGCAAACCTCCGAAGGATTAGATAAATGTTGTTGGGACTGATGTGGGGAAATTAACACAAATCGACGCAACCCATACATACAAGAAATTGTATGCGCACTGCTCAAATTCTTCAACACTAACGGGGGACCGAATGTATTTTTGACCGTCATTAGGTCTTCACATATATACTTGTTTACGGAGAGTTTTGAAGAATCCTCTCTCTTTAAATTTGAATTGCAGGATTCGTAAAAACTTACTGATATTTTCGCTTTATGCAGTAAGAGTAATTCTGTCCGAATATCCCAATTGCAGCGGAACACATCCGTATCGACTTGGTCAGGACAGCCAACATCACTTATTGAAAGTTTTTGAAACACTTCACCAAGTTGTGCAGTAAAAACCTCCCAATCAGACACAGTGCTAAAATCCTGCCTATAAAAACCACTATCATCGATTTCTTCAGCCATTATAACTTTATTTACTATTTTTCAACAATTTCAATTAGGGATACGGAACTCGATACGATACGATACCAAGTCAATATTTTCTGTTCGATATCGATATTTTGTATACGATAATTTTAAAGCCATGAACCAATTATTAGAGATCACAACACTTTGCGACCGCCACGACGAATTCGAACAATATATTATTGATTTGTTTGAATTCTGTTAAGGTTATGCAGAACTAGGTGCGGGTTTGATATAATGTAACATGGGCAATTTTAGGCAAAGTATAATGAACAATTTATAACTCCCAATATTCCGGAAATACTTTAATATAGTTTAGAACATTACATTTTTTTGTAAACTTCACGTAAATATATAAAATATACAGTCCGACGCGTCTTTTTACTTATTTTTATACTTGCATTCGAATAATTTCAGTGAAAATTAAATGCAAATGCATTTACTAATATCATCACTTTCAAATTTTAAACGCGAATAACAATTCATTGGAATTAACAACAGTATAGTGTTGCCGGTTGCCTGCAAATGAAAATAAACATATGAACAAGAATTAGGTATTTCAGTTCAGTGTTGATGATGGGGATGGGGGTTATAGTGCCTCCTTACTACATACACGCATATGACGTTTTCATTTTTGGTTTAATGGTTTTTAAGTGGAAAAAAGTTCTACGCAAAAATAGTGTGGATGGCGTAGTAAAAGGACGTATAAGAACTGATGAGGGTTATTTCTTTTAGGCGCGGCCGAAGACCAGACTCGTCAATTAAGAAAGATATTAGTAAATGCATTTGCAATTAATTTTCATAGAACTATTTCGAATACAAGTATTAAAACAAGTAAAAATACGCTTCTGACTGTATATTTTATATATTTACGTGAAGTTTAAAAAAATATATTTAATGTGCTAAACTATATTAAAGTATTTCCGGAATATTGGGAGCTATAAAGGTTGTTCCTGAACCATTCTCTAACATCTCCACCAAGTTTTATTAAATACATCAATATACCTTTTATAGAATTGTCCATGTCTTATTATACTAAACACGACACTTATTCAAAAATATTAATTAATAATTTTATAATTCATTTAAATAATTTAAAGGCCTATATGGCCGACAGTTAAGGGTGCGGTGGACGGAGGAGTCAGCGTCGTCACACCTTCCAACCCGATTTATGGATAGAGCATGAACTGCCATTTCTTAAAAATGCAATCACCTAGCTCTAGTTCCGATCCTCCTTAGAAAAAGGGCAAAATTTCCAAGTTTTTACTTACGTTTTTCAATTCAAATTTATTTAAATTTTATAATTTACAATAATTCAACATATTTTTTGTTTGATTTTTACAAAACTGAAACTCAATGCCACTTCGAAAATTTTGATCAAAATAATTTAAAATCGGTTAGACGTTATAACGGCCGATATGGGTAACCCAACGAGCAATTAATAAGCATTCATTAAACTTCTCGCAGTAGCGTTATCTACGGTGCTTTCACACAGAAATCTCATTCATGTAGGTGTCCCTATTTTTGCGCAATGCTCCTTTTCACATAAGAAGCAGAACTTCTTTCCACGCTGGAGGCATTTGGCTATGCTTCAAAAAATATTCCTCATTAATCAAGTCTAGCTTTTCATAGGAAAACCTTGTGTGTTTGATATGTAGGATGATTTTCTTCTATCCAATTTTCCTTTGGTGCTGAGAAATGGAAGAAACCAGCCCAATATAGCTCCATGTTAGGTATATTGATGGAGCTGGATTTGAATAACGCACAGTGATGAGTAGAGATCGCAAAATACCTTAAAGGCGAAGGTCCTACCCCCTTTAGATTTACTTTGCAGTAACAACTTTGCTTTAACTCACTTGTTTCCTCCATCATATCAACAAATAATAACATTACAAAGGCATATAAAAAAACGATAAGCTACCAACTTATGGAAATACAGCTACCCGCGAAATACTAGAAGAGCGAACTTCATGTCGTAGGAACGTAGAATAAGTATGGAATGTCTGCAAAAAACATATTTCTTTCTGTTTTATTTATCCATGAAACATTTCGATGGATCGTGAAACATTGATGTTTTCGATGTAATGAATGAAAATGTCATATTTTTTTAGTTGCTTTAAAACTTGTGAAGCTTGTGGAAGCTTTTCATAAGGGTGTATAAGCGACCCACTTAGACCTGGAGGTCCTTTGTGATATCACTACTTTGAACTAAAGTTCCTCCTATAATTATCAATGTGATGAAATTACTTCGTCTCTCTAATAAACGATTAAATATTGTGGATTGCTGCGGAGAGCATTTATATATTTTGAAAATTTGTTTACAAGGTTTGATAAACTAACTACGTTATGCCCTCTCTGAAGAATTTTGAAGCATATTAGTTGGCAAATGTGTTTTGTTCTGACCTGTTCGACTTAGTTCTACTAGTTTGTAATGCTTTTTCGCTCCAGCTAATTTTTTTTTTTTTGTTTTTTTTTTGTTGAACTATTATTTAAAACGGATCGATGAAAATTTACAAAATAGTAAATAGTCCGACTTAACCGTGTATTTCGGCATGGAACTGTACTTGTCTATACCATTATTACGGTAGCTCCTTATTTTTATTTCTAGTGTTATATTTTGAATTGTGTTAAACTATTTTTATTTCCCATCGCGGTTTTGACATTGCTTTAGGTGAATTTAATTTTCATTTCTTTATTGAAATCTTCTTTTTATTTTACGAGTGTTTTTATCTTGTATGAGCTCGGGTGGGAAATTAATTAATTTCAAAAAACATTTTCTTTTATATTTAATTGTTAATAAAGGTTTATTTAAGCATGACTTCGAGTTTAAATTCATATTAACATGAAACTTTTCTTAAATTGAGGAATTTATTTAATTCATTTCATTTTTTTTACATATATTGATCCTACTTCTTTTTATATGGGATTATTTCGTTATTCATCTGATCCAGCTGATTTTTGATAATAAAATTGATTTATAACTAGTATGGTAGATGATCTACTTTTTCGCGCTTAACTCAAAATCCGTAATTAAAAAGCGCGATTTCTCATACAAAATTTCACTCCCAAAATCTGTGATTATAAAATAATCCCTGATAATAACGATACGTTTTGACATATAAACCTGTGTTTTCTGTGTTATCGATAATTATTATTACGAATGTAAGCAGAAACATCAAAATAAAAACTATATGAAGTGGATTCCTGCAAAGAAAATAGGTCTGTAAACATTATTCTAATAAAATTTTTGTTAAGTATTATTAATTATGAATTCATTTTACAGCGTGTGTCCGTAAACGTTTTGTCCTCTTATTACTTATTATAAAATGTAATATAGAATATCCCATGCGCATTGCTGACATAATTTTTTGCAACCTCGGGAAACGTCGCATACGGATTTCCTCCAACTGTTTATTATTAGCAGCCAATTGCGCAATTAAATTAGTTATTCCTTCTCCTTGTATTTTCTTCATATCGTTAATAATAATTAATCGAACCAAAAACACCGAATATTCGACCAAAATAATTTCAATGAAGAAAAACCTCTTAAAGCAGTATTTACAGCTGATTGTCAATTTTGCAGGTAATCTGCCATATGTGAACGGGTAGATTAATTTGGTGGATTTATAGGTGATTAATGCATATGTGAACGTATTACGAGTATTAGTATGAAGGTCGAATAGCCATTTTTCGAGTGATCCAGCTGATTTACAATTACTTTGCTATAGTTTCGTTGCTACAAGGGCCCTTATATTGTTAGAATGAAAGTCGATGCATCGAAAAAAATACAACGATACAAGTTTCGATATTTCCGATACCTCGATGATGTTTTCTATTCCTTCTCTAGGATGTTTAACATTTTTAAATATAATTGGCGTACTAATCGAAAACTTTATGAATTGATAACGTTAAGCGAGATTATATAATATTTTTGTAGGAAAACTAAAAAATCATTTGTACAATATTTGTAAATTATAGTGGAGCTTTTTACATTGTTTGTCCTTGTCGGGAGTATTTATTTGAAAATTTGTAATAACAACGCATAGAAATATGAGTAGCTGTCCCCACAGAGTAACTCACTGCATTTTTGATATGGATGGTTTGTTACTAGGTAAGTTCGTTGAATTAATGGCATAATTTAAAAATAAAAAAAATCGGTATATGTAAAAATACGCTCCGTTTCGTTAGGACTAGTGTCGACAGAACTTTAAAGTTTTTGAATGACTGAAAAATACTCGCCGTTTCACTAAATAACCAAGTTCGATAGAACTTTTTATACTCTATAAAGGTATCAAAATTTGTGTTTTCTAATTGCTAATGGAGCAGTTATCGAAGGTCAAATCAAAAAGAGTGGTGGTCAAATGAAAAAGGCTGGGAGACATGAAGAAATTGTTAAACAGTTTTGAAGGGCGCCCAAAGGACGCCTACACAAAAAAAAAAAATCCGTCAGAAATACTATGGATAGCGTAGCTGGAGTTTGTTCAAATGGTTGTTTTTCAGATGAAAGGTAGTTGAATAAATTTTTTCATGAAATTATAATTACACTAGCTTTAACCCGCGGCCCCGCTCGCGTAGGAGTAGTTTTGAGGGATTTAGGATATGTATATAAAAGAATTACAAACAATAATTTCACAGAAAATAATTTTTTATTAATAATCATAATATTACAATACCCGGCATCCGTTGCTGTGCCTCGTTGAAAAAATCAAAACAACCAATCAGAAAAATATCAAGCAACATTATTTTTATTAATTTTCTATCTCAAACCGATTTTGAACTTTGGATTTAGGTCATAGTTGAACAGCTTATGCGGATTATGAAGTCTAGAGTGTGCTATAAATAGTGGGAAATAGGAAAAACTAAGATTTTTTAGATTAAGTTTAAGCAAATATTCAATTATTAATGACGAATGAGAGTGTTGGCGCGGCCTGGGGGCTGTGGGAAGGGAGTTCCATCATAAAAACATGCCTATAACCTTCATTGGGTGAAAATATGAATGTATAAAAATTTTTACGTCATTTGGTGTTATCGTTTCGTAGTGATGCGCGGACAACGTACAGACATTCACCTTTATAGTATAGATTAAGTAATTATGGTTTATCGTCTGGGTGCCAATAGACGCGTTTTGGTCTAAGCATTTATGTTCCTAAAACGGAGAAAATTTGTTTTAAACCTTTCAAAATTATTATTAAACAACTATTCGGTAAATTTGGTATTTTGTATCACTATTTACTCATTCAGTAATAATAACAATATCAAATTTAATTACCGATAATAACAGCAAATATACAAAATATAGCTAATTATATATTTTGTTTTTATTGTACAATACTATGCAAAAAAAAAACACCACAAATTTTCGTATGTACTAATATTTTAATGTAAATATTATAATATAATATCTTAATATATAAAGAAAATTTTATATATAAAAATGAATGTTTGTACTATGTCATCGATGGACTCAAAAACTACTGGACAGATTATTATAAAAATTGGTATATGGTATATATGTATATGTATATTTATTTTTCCACGGAGAAGGTTTGTAGAATATGCTCATTGATGCCACTTGCCACCTACGCGCGCCGGGTACAGCTAGTTTTTAATAAAAAATGATAAATTTTAAAACCCGGGATGTAGACTATATAAATATAAGCATAAATATACTATATATGTAGGGTGGGCCATGTAAAATTTGCTTTTTGAATCGGCTATAAAAAAAAAAACCAATCAATATTTTTTCAAACTTTTCTTTATTTTAAAGATTGAACATTGTCATTTATGAATGAAAAATAATATCGTTCAAATGACTGCCTCGACTGGCTTTACAGTAGGCCATTCGATCAACCCAATTTTTAAGCACATTTTCGATTGTTTGGGCTCCAATTTCATGAATAGCAACTTCGATTTCGTGTTTTAAAGCATCAATCATCTCTGGATGGTTCGCATAGCATTTGTCCTTAACGGTTCCACACAAAAAATAGTCCAACGGGCTTAAATCACAGCTCTGAGGCGGTCAATTGATATCGGAATTTCGGCTGATTATTCGGTTTTCAAAAACGGTAGCCAAAAGTTCTAGTGTAACTTTGGCTGTGTGACAAGTGCACCGTCCTGTTGACACCAAATGTCGCCCATGTCATCCTCTTCAATTTTTGGAAACAACTCGTTGAGCATGTCACGGCAGCGCTCGCCATTTACTGTAACCGTGGCTCCTCGCTCATTTTCGAAAAAAAAGCCCGATGATGCCGCCAGACCAAAAACCGCACCAAACAGTGACTCGTTGTGGATGCATTTGCTTCTCTACAGTAACGTGTGGATTTTCTGAGTCCCAAATCCAACTATTTTGCTTATTGACGTAGCCACCGATGTGAAAATCAGAAGAGAAAAAGAAGACTCACCACTTTGGAAATAGGTTTTCAATATTTCCCAATTTTGTTCAATGTCAAACCTTTAAGTAAATTATGAACACATTTGACATGTCATTTGTGTTACCATTCTCAAAAAAATAGGTGGTTCAAAAAGCAAACGCTATATGGCCCACCCTGTATTTGGAGGAACGATGGATTTAGTGATAGCGCTGCATACGACGTATGGACCTTCTGGAAGGAACTCGCTAAGCACTACGCATATGTAATCGAAGAAAACTGAGCAGCCTTACGTTTGACCGAATTCGTCGAGTTGGCTTCGAAATCAACGCAATGTGTATATCTACGTTGTTTCACCAGTTATGATCCTATTGAGCAATCATCATTGACGTCATTCAGCAGCTCATGCCACGGGGTTTTTGTTTTTTTCTTTTTTAGTAAATTCGGAACAAACTTCGTCAAGCACTGCAAAGCCCGTCTAACCCTGATATCTTTCAACAACAAAGTTCAAATGAGAAATGGTTGACAAAGTCAACATATGTAAGTCTGTATCTGTGGTCATAAGCAATAACTGCACAAGTCGTAAAATATGCTTTGGATATAATTAACTTTTAATATACAAGCGTTTCTGAAAAAATAAATAAAAAAGGGTATTTGGGAAAATGCAATGCGAATTCAAAGACTTTTATAATGTCAAGGTTTAGGTATAAATTTTAATACAACTTTTGTTTGTTAAGAAAATAGTTAATAAAAAAATACTTCAACATAAATGCTTATTGGATTAATGCCATATGTTGACCTACTTGTAGACTTGTATTATAACGAAATATAATATTTTGTTTGTTGCTTGGCATGTATTGAGTTAAGCAGCTATAATGGTGTTCGGTGTTATTCAATTTTATTCTTTATCTGAATTTAATCTTTTTCGTGAATTATCTATAAGAAAAACCAAGTTGTTCTGACGAGAGACGATATCTGCCAAGGAAGCCGAACACATCGATTTTTTCTATTTGAAGGGCGGACACGAGCAGCGTTGCTACAGCGTCCGAGTGATTCGAAATCTTAACCCTTTGCACTCGGAATGCCAGCACTGCTCTCATGGGCATTTATTTAGGTAATTCGAAATGCAGACTCTATGAAACTATAAGATGTGAAATTTTATAAATTTTCTCAATAAATTCATGCAAAAATTATATATTTTAATGTTTTATTTTTTTAACTGAAAACGCATTTGATGTATATATCATTATCGAGTTGTTGCACGGAAATGTGAAAATGGTCTGCGAGTGCAAAGGGTTAAACCGAGCGACGCTGTTACGGCACTATGCCTACGTCTTAGCCAAAAAGGGACTGCACAAGGTTTGCTCTAACCTTAAGACGACCGGCGAATTTCGTGATAAGTGTCTTGATAAACCCAGGATACTTCTTGGCTATTCACTACTGGGACATCAAAACTAATTACAGAGTGTAATATTAATCAAAGTTTGTTGTTTTCGACATATAAATGAATAAACTTGCGAAATTTTATTATTTGTATACGCTGGTTTGTTTATAAATGTTTTTAAACTAAATCATAAGAAAAATAAGTAGTTTTATGTGAATCGTAGTTTATTCAATAACAAATTATTTCAAACGTGAAAGACGTAAACACCGATAGACGTGATTAATTAATTTATTTATTCATTCTGTTTCTGACTCATATTCGATTAAGGACCAGTTTTATTGAGCACATTTAACTCTGCTTTCCAGTTAAACTAAGATCTTCTACAATTAAACTAGCACTTGAAAAGTGGTTCTATAGGCCCAATTGGTGGTGCCACGTCATACATGACCATGACTATAGCAATCAGCTGTTCTAATCAAACGTAAATACAAGCAGATGTCACTGCATAGCTTTTGAACAGGGGCCCAAAATAACAGTTGTCACATTTTTCATAAACAAAAGAGTAAAACTATATGTCTTTATTAATATCTTTTAAAAATTTAGTTAAAGGGATATGGACTTATCGTTAGTATAAAGTTTTATTTATAAAATATGGTAGCATATATAACTCAAATCCATCTTGAGTCGACTTAGGCGGTTATCGATTGTGGCCACAGACATGGGAGACATGTTTACTAACATAAACAAAATAGATATGTATGTGCGTTATTTTAATTTCTGTCTCGGGCTGACTTCTTCTTTTTCCAAAACTTAAAAATACCTCTTTGAAGAGCCCACTTTTTCGATTCCTGAAAATTTGTTTAAACATTTTTTTTGTGATAAGATAACTTGTTGACATAAGAGTATTACTTCGAAAGGGGCTTTCAAAGTCGATACAATAAATTTGAATCAAGAATACTTTGTGCTTTATTGAGCAGTTTGAGGTACTTTTTGACGGAAAAGTTAAAAACTAATCACATTGAATTTTAAAATATGGGTAAAATTTTTTGGTTTTGTACATACATTTTCGTCTTACATTTAAAATAACCTACTGAAAATTCAGTTTTATTTTTATCAACAACTTCATAGATACGGAGAAACTTTATACGCAAGCCACCCAGGAAATACTTGATCGTTACGGTAAAACTTACACATGGGATGTAAAAGTAAGTGTTATGGGGCTGCAGACTCAGCAAGTGGCTGAAAAAATTGTTGCGGCTTATGATTTGCCAATAAGTTGGGAAGAATACGCACAAAGTCAACGGGAAATGACGGAAGTTTTAATGGATAAAGCTAAATTAATGCCAGGTAACAAGAAAGTTGAATCATCTAACTATTTTGTTTTTTGTATTGTAGATACTGAAGTGGTTTATGAAGAGATTGTAAGGCAGACTCTTTTAAGAAGTCATACCCCGCCGAGGTCCGTGTAAAATTGCTTGGCACAACCGAACAAAGATCGGCAGAAATTGCAGTAAATGAGCTAGATTTACCAGTTACTGTCGAGGAATACCTGAAAATCTTCCATACCAAGTGTAGTGAAATGTTGGGGAATTCTTCGATGATGAAAGGTTAGAGCTATAAGGATTGATTCTGTGCATTGCAGATGCAGATATTACAATTCGAATCCATACAAGGTGATAGCAGTAGTACAAAAACAAAATGTGCATATTATATATACGCATATGTACATGTATTTTGTTTTTGCAAATTGGTGTGTGACTGTCAAAACTTTAATCGGATTGTAGGCAAACAAAACGACAGCAAATGACTTTGACATTCAAACCACCAAATCACAGTAAAAAAGACAAACAAGCTGTTCTACTTATATCACCTTGTACACAAGTATTATGTGTACGAAAACAATTCCAATTGAAACTGGTTTCTACAAAAATTTTGTTAAAATGACCATTATTTTAGTAGCTATGGTTTACACTTTTGTTTATTTTAAAACAAAATATTTAATTTTTACATTGATAACGTCAGAATCATATTTTGGATCATATATTTGAGCGTTTCGCTGTTATTAGTTGTTTTTGCGAAGCTGACAGTTTTATATAGTTTTGGCGTTCATTTACGCAAAGCTCCAGTAAATTTGATAGAGTAAAATGTCATTTAATTTTGATGAAAAGATGTAAGTTAACCGTGCAACTTGCAAGTTTTTCCTGGTATCCTGTTCATTTACTCTTTGGAATATTTTTCTCTATGAGAGAGGTCATAAGAATTCGCAAGAATTTCCCTGCTAGATAAATTTACTGGAAAACTACCCGCACAAACCTATTATTTCTTTGCCTTATTAATTTTTAATCGTCACGTTTATGCAGAATTATAAATTTGAAATTGACAAATGGAAAATTCAGCCCCATAAAATGAAAGTAAAAGTTTCAGTGGAAAAAGTGTCGTGTACCTGTCAGACATGGTCAAAATTCGAAGAATCTTAGATTGCTGTCGTTGGATTTTTTCTATATGAGTTTTTTTAGCCGTTCCCCACACCTGTAGTCCATATAGCCAGATTGGTTTAATCATAGTTTTGTAGACTAACAGCTTATTCTGTATAGTGAGTCTGGATTTAGAGCAGACGAACCAATGAAGTTGTCGAAGTTTTTTTTTATTTGTTTGACCTTTTGCTTTATGTGGTGATTCCAATTTAGTTTGGAGTCCAAGTGAATTCGCAGATATTTAGTAATTGATTCTATTGTAATTGCTTTATCATTTATTTTAATTGGAACTGCAGTAAATTTTGTTTTGTTAGTAAATATAACCTGTACGGTTTACAAAAGCAAAAGAAAATAACAAGAATCTTCACTTTATTGTTTACACAACGGAAAGTAACTGCAGCAACATGTAAATATTAATAGATCCCACAGATGCGCTGTGTATTTTGAGTGATTATCTTTTTGGAACCAAAACAATTCAATTTTAATAGACCCACATAAATAGGTCTACATCCAACCTAAATCCACCACCGCCGTGTTTGACTATACCAACAAGAGTTGGTTTTTCATGAGCAGAGCCTGATTGCGCCAAGCAATTTGACGACCTCTTATCTCAAAAATACAAAATTTACTTTCGTTTGCAAAAATGACTTGTTTCCAAAACCCTGAAGGCTTACTTATAAAATCATTAGCAAATTCAGAGCGCTTTCTTCTATGGCTTTCTTCAAGCGACACTACCATTATACACAGCTTTATGTAAAACTTTTCTAGCAGTTTCTGCACATATAAAGGGTGATATTTTTTCCATTATTATCTTTTTAAACAGTTGGTTTAAACAGCTGACGCACGTTTCGCATTTTGTTTCACTGTCATACATCTTCAGTTTGGTCTATAATTTATCCATGAATCGTCTTACAAACGAACAACGCTTGCAAATCATTGAAATTTATTATAAAAAAGCGTGTTCTGTTAAGAAAGTTTAAAGTCGAAAAATTGTGTTCAGCGACGAAGCTCATTTTTGAATCAATGGGTACGTAAATAAGCAGAATTGTCGATTTTGGAGTGAAGATAAGCCAGAAGAATTGCAAGAGCTACCAATGTATCCAGAAAAGGTCACGGTTTGGTGCGGTTTATGGGCTGGAGGTATCATTGGACCGTACTTCTTCAAAGATGCTGCGAATCGTAACGTAACTGTGAATGGTGAGCGCTACCGTGAAATGATATCCAACTTTTTTTTGCCCAAAATGCAAGAGCTTGACTTGCATGACATGTGGTTTCAGCAAGACGGTGCCACATGCGTAACAATGGACTTGTTGAGAGGCGAGTTCGGTGAACATTTTATTTCACGTTCGGGATCTGTCAATTGGCCGTCCAGATCGTGAGATATAACGCCTTTAGATTATTTTTTGTGGGGCTATGTTAAAGCTCATGTCTATTCAGAGAAGCCTGCTTCAATTAACGCATTGGAAGACAACATTAAAGCATTTATATGTGAGATACCGGCCGAAATATTGGAAAAGGTATGCCAAAATTGGACTAAGCGGATGGACCATTTGAAGCGCAGTCGCGGTCAACATTTGCATGAAATAATCTTCAAACATTAAATTATATGGACTGTACTATCGATTTAAATAAAAATTTCTTGAATTTTACGTGTTTTTTTGAAAAACTTTCCTATAGCCCTTAAAAAATCACCCTTTACTTTGGGAATGGAACGAACAAAGAATAGCAAAAGAATTTGTTTAGTGTAAAATATCTCCTTGACAAAGAGCATTAACTTAAAATTGTTTGATCGATACTTGACGAGATATCGATCACTACAACCATCTACCGGAAAAAACATGTTGCTATATGTTCTGGCACAATTACGTTCTGGATATTGTAGCAGGTTAAACTCTTACTTATACAGAATTGACCCCAACATACCTAACTTATGTCCGCATGTGAAGGCAGTCCGCACGACACTAACCACATTTTCACATGCCCTTTAAAACTCACTCATTTAACACCCGTCTCCCTCTGGACCCAACCTTTCGAAACAGCATGTTTCCTGGGCCTACCTTTAGATGAGTCTGACGAAGAATCTCAATAACGAGCAAATGTTAAATGTCTACAGCAGAAAGCATTGATTGGGGTATAACTGGTCAAAGTCAATAGTGAATCGGTAAAGTTTAACCAAGGGCATTTTCCTCAAGTTATCTATATCCAATTTTCTGTTTAATTCCCTGCACTTGCCATTATATGTATCTCTGAAACCATTTCCTATTAAAGAAAAAAGTTGACTTCATAAATAATATGATGAAAAATTTATATTGTTCTTAAGGTCGATTTTATTTCGTTTAATGAAGAGACCCATAGGAACAATTTTATGTGTACTACTCTCTATATAATATATTGTGAATTCTAATTAAATCATTTTCAATCATCTTATACTTTTGTAGGTGCAGAGCGCCTTCTAAGGCATTTAGCTACTAACAAGATTCCTATAGCATTAGCCACAAGTTCCGGCGAACCGATGGTAGAGATAAAAATCACAAACCATCGTGAATTATTCCAACTTTTTCATCATCGTGTCTGTGGATCCACCGACGCTGAAGTGAAGGAAGGCAAGCCGGCGCCTGACATATTTCTTGTGGCTGCTTCTCGGTTCCCTGACAAACCGGATCCATCGAATTGTCTAGTCTTTGAAGATGCTCCAAACGGCGTGCAAGCAGCGTTGCGGGCAGGAATGCAAGTAGTAATGGTACCGGATAAGGTCATCCCGGAAAAATTGCGCCAAGGAGCAACACAAGTGCTAGAATCATTAGAAGCATTTAAACCAGAAGATTTTGGTTTACCACCTTTCCCAAAAACATGCTAGGTTCAAGTTTAAAAAGTACACAAATGTATCCTGATATCTAATAATATATCTATAATAAAGTAACGAAATGTAAATTATTTGTATCACATTTTATTTTTTTATAATGGATTTCTTTAATATGCTGCAACTTATTAATTTAATTTTACGCCTTTGCTACAGCTTCCAACTGCTTCTGTATTTCTGCTGCCGATTGGTTTGTCAATGGAACGGAAGTCTCTTTTCCCAGAGCTATTAAACATAAAAAGTAAATATCATATAAAATTGATATCATATGAACTTACCGTATCGAGCCCATAACCGTGGCTGAATTCCTGCACATTCACGGATTAGAATTGGTAATTCTGGATTGCTCTTTTTAAAGTTGGGATAAAATTTCTCCACAAATTCTCTAAAGGAAAAAACGAAATATTTGAGTACGTGTATCTGTATTTGTTTACTTTTATATACGTAAAAACATTTGCAATTTAAACCCATAAACAAAAATTAAGAAAGTTTCAAACTAGTTTTACAAGATGTAGCAAAATGTTCCCAAAATACTTATTGTAGAATATTCCATTCTATTCATCTTTTTATTTACCAAATCAAAAAAAGTTTTGCAAGGTAGGCAATTAAGCCAATTTTTAAAAAACTTGTGAGAAAATCTACAAACGGTTTTCTATAGGGCTTCGCCATGTTGCTTTTAGAAGTAGTTGTCCATTAAGATACCCCAAAATTGGATTTCTGAGCAATATAAAAATGTCACATGAAAACATGAGAGTAAGTTCGCTATGAAATGGGATTTAAGGAGTTTATCACTCCTTTTATTTATCTAACAACAGACGATAATCGAAATCGTTGCGTTTTAAAAGGGTAAGTAGTAAATTGAAGTTGTAAATACAGGTATCCCTCGTATAACGCGATAGTTACGTTCCAGAAGAATTGCGCGTTATGTAATTCCGCGTTATCTAAAACATAGTTTTCATATAAATTTGGGGGTTATGTTTCAATAGGTTTTTTTTTTAAATAAAATACATACAAAATAACAGATGCACATATATTTCAACTCAATACTAAAGTTCAGACTTTCTTATACAATTAAAAACACAAGATATGAATAATAATACATACATATGTACATACATATTTCAAAATTCAAAAAACAAAATTTAAATAATTATGTGCACATTAAAAAATTTAAAAACAAACTAAAACAAATCAAAAGTTTATTAAAAACTTTATTATTATTCTTCAAACTTCATATGGTAATTAATCTGTTTCACTGTCTTCAAAGATCTTTGCACGTGGGCGTTTTGGGGGAGCAATAGCTTCATCAGAAGATATTTCTTCAACATAGTTTTCCGATTGGATAAGAAACTAGTTGTGGGACCTTGTGGTTCTTCTACTGGTTTTATAATTGCAAAATCTGTTATCAGTTTTTGGTGGGTGGTTTTTTTAAGCTCCTTTTCAATTTCGTAATAAGGTGCTAGATTAATATCTATTCTATCTATCTAAGGCAAAAAAGGGTAATTCCCGGCTTACATTAAAAATACATTACATATTATAAACATCTGCTACGCAAATTACCAGATTTTATAATTATGTATTTTCCCCTTCGCGTTATATAAGCCTAAATTTCGCGTTGTACTGACACCTAATTTTTCCAAATCGCGTTATATCGAAACCGCGTTGTATAAGACCGCGTTATACAAGGGATACCTGTATATTGAAAACCTATTATAGCCTTCTGATTTAAATCCTATGGAGTATATGTATATATAAAATTGGGACTCATACCATTTTAAATGCTTGGCAGAGCTCCTCCTATTTGGGGCGTGCGCTTTGGCATTGTTCGACAAAAGGAGGGACCCTGCCATTTTAAGCCGACTCCGAACGGCAGATGGTTTTTATGAGGAGCTTTTTCATGGTAGAAATACACTCGGAGGTTCGCTATTGTCTGCAGAGGGGCGACCGCTATTAGAAAAAAATTTTTCTTCAATTTGGTGTTACGCGGAGATTCGAATCGACGTTCTCCGAATGGTAGTCATGCACCAACCCATTCGGCTATTACTGTTAACAAACAAACAAACAAGCTACAGGGGCCGCCTACATCCTAAATCCTCTAGAGTATCTATCTATCCTTAGCAAAAAGAATTGAAAAAAAAAACTGAATTTGTCAAACTCTTTGGAAAATATATTTAGCTTATTGGCCCGAGATGCAATCGTTACCTAAATATTGACGAACTAGTATTAACGCAACAAAACAGTTGATAAAAAAGTTAGAAAAATGAATGTACTCGTAAATACTTATACAAGCTGTTTTTTTTTAATCATATATTACTTTCCAGCTCTTTCCCACGTTAGGAAATATAGAAAAATTACTTCCAAATCACTGTTACGGTGAAAAGTAGTCAAAAAGCCTTCACGGCCGTAATAAAGAGCAAGTCATTCGTGAGATGGAGCCAGAAATATCACCAAAGTCTGGGGTAAAAGAATGCGCTACTGAAAGCAATCCTAGGCAGCCGCATGAATCAAATAGAGTTCCATAAATAATGATAATGTTTGCTCTTTCAAATAAACCAATTACCAAAAAAAAATGTTTGTTAATGTTTTCTAATCTTTAAAAATAAACCATGAACCACCCTGTATATATAAGGTTCTTTTAATAGTTCGCCGTTATGTGTATTGTGTTGAAACTTATGAAAAATTTATACAATTTATTATTATTTGAATTTTAATGTAATGAAAAATAACAGCGAATGTTCTTGCCAATTTATCTATTTAGCTCAGTCATCGACTAACCCTCCCCGTGTATATACGTGCATTAAAGTTCTGTGTGCTACTTGCTAAATACTTGTTTAGTTGTTGTTGTAGCAGCAATACTAAACCCTGTCAGTGTATTGTAAATCACCGGTCGTCTTCGTCTAACCCATTTAAAGGTAGGCCCAGGAAACTTGCTGTTTCGACAGGTTGGGTCTAGAGGGAGAGGGGTGTTAGATGAGTGGGTTTGGTGGGGAATGTGAAAAGGCTAGTGTCGTGTGGGTTGCCTTCACATGCAGGATATGTGTATGTTTAGTATGTCGGGGTCAATTCTGGATAAGTAGGAGTCTAACCCCTACAATATCCTGAAAGCAATTGTACCCATTATTTAGAAAAAAATCTAAAAACCACCGCCCACATCAACGATTTCCAACTCACAACTAACACAGTTGTAACAACATCAACGATAGACACACACACAGAAAATATTAATCCAATAAACCACATCACCTTTTTCCATTATCACGAAAAATCTTATATCGAAGATCTTTTTGCGAAAAAATTGCTTCCGTATCTTTTGACGATTTGCTGATACTCCAAAAGATCATAAACACTCAGGAACCCTACTAGTACTATTTTTACCTTACTTTCCTTTTTTAATAATTTTCCACCTTCCACCATCTACGATTTAATTATGTAAAAAACTATTCTTAAGGTGAATCGCTGTAAAAATAACCCATGGTTGTATCTTTGAATGTATGGTAATACTAAATAAATAACGATTATTAAATCCCGGCAACGGAAACCAACCATATACAGGACAAAGCAAAAATTAAGCTTTAAACAGATGTTAAACTAGTTCAATATTTTTCAATGGAGCATGAATGGTTTCATTAACAACAGTATTGACCATGAACGGCTCAGAAATGAACACCAACCTCAGCTTATATCCATTCAGGAAAACCACTGTCGCAACGGATTCACACCTATACCTCCAAAAAATTTTACAGCTTACTTCACCAATCACAATACAAACACCTACGCCAAGCAAGGAGTTGGCGTGCTAATAAAAAACAACATTCGGCGTACACAAACATTTACACATTCGCTATTCCAAACTTGCAAATTCAACAACTAAACATCAACTTCACAGCTATATCCATATACATACACAACCCGATCGTAATGACTGGTGATATCAACAGTGTGAACACCATATGTGGCTGACGTACAAATAACGCCAGAGACTGACCTTCGACCAACCACCCCCTTCTCCACTCATGGTTCGCTTACCCATGTCGACTTCGCCTGATGCTCTCTCACAATCCTTCCAATAACCTCGTTTCACATGCTAGATCTCTACCACAGCAACTATTTTCCAATTAAAACCACAATAACACTTCAATCATGAATACAAAACGTCTTTCTCGCCAAATTTAAATTACACGAAACATACTGGGAAGAATTCTCAAAATCGACCGGCCAAGAACTTGGGGAAAAGGACACACCACGCCACTTAAAATATTGAACCTTTACCTTAATATACTCAACACCAGAGTTATCCCATCCGCATGGAAAACAGCCATCATTGTCCCCCATTCTCAAGCAGTCTAAAGGTTCGACAAAAACTTCCAGCTACCGACCAATTCTCTTATTACCATGCCTCTACAAAATTCTAGAGAAAATAATTGCTAAAAGACTATTTTGGTTTTTAGAAACCAGAAAACTCATAGCACCAAATTAAGTTGCTTATAAAGTCCAGAGTGGCTGCACCGATGCGCTATTATTATTCTTCCTGAGCCCTCTTCTCAAGGAATCATGTTTCCACACTCCCAATTGACTTCAAAAAGCATTCGATCGCATCGGTGCGCACATCGTCATCGAAACGCTCCAATCATGGGAAATCTGCGGTAAAACTTAAACATTCATCCATGCTTTTTTAACTAACAATAAGAGAACAGACCTCGTAGCATTGGACCTATTCAAGGCTTTCAAAACAGCTACCCATTCCACGCTACTAATTGTCATCGAACAATCCACTCTCCCCTCGTTACTGAAGAAGTGATCCGCAAATTACTTGAATAGTCGACAATCGTCAGTATCACTTCCGAGATCAAATCTCTAAACAGAGTCGTATGAAGAAAGAGGTGCAGGATGGTGCCCCTAATCTCTTGCTTTTCAACTTTGCGAATCGTCAAGGATGGAAATCGTGAATGCAATCAGCATACTATCACTTATTTTATTGCATAGGACTTGAAAATTGGCCAGAAAAATGTTTAGAATTATTCGAAAAAGGATAAAATTGTTAACTTTTTCTTCGATAAAAAGTGTAGCACAGTTAAAAATTTTTTAGTACACCGCAAATTTTTTCGAATAAGAGTATAGTAGAAATAGTTTTCGTTTTATAAGTGTTCGCAATGAATTTGATTGTTTTCAGTAGATATTTCTGCTCAGCTAATATTACAGGAAGGACAAACATGTACTCAGTTTCACTTCAACCATATATAGTATTATGTAATTGTGCAATGAAATAAATAAAACCTCCATACCTCGCTCCCTTGGAGGCTTCATCCGTCTGGGAAAGATGAATACGAAGCTCCTTTAATTTTGGAGATATTTTAGTTAAACGCGCAATAGAAACACGCATTTTAAAATTTTATTTTAAATAATATCCCAGAATCGTCACAGTCTCGCTAATATCCAAACATTTATAGTTGTTTATAACCTACATATGTAACTATTGGCACTATATTGTGAATGAGTCTAACACACAACAGTGATGTTACTTGGGAAAATGTACCTATTGGTATTCCCAGTAATGCGTTTCTGGCAGTGTTGCCAACGCAAATAAATCTGAGTCGCTAGGGCCAATATCAAAAGTCGCTAACTCCCTCAGGGGCGGATCCTAAATTTCATTCTGAGAGGTGCACAAGAGGACAGTATCTATTGCCTAAAACGGGTTTGATTTGCTCTCCAAAAGTCGCCAGATAAGTCGCTAAATCATTTTTGTCGTCAAAACTTTTTTTTTGTCGCCAAGACTCAAGTAAAAGTCGTCAATTCTAGCCACAAAGTCGCTAAATTGGCAACACTGGTTTCTGTAAATGCTTACCATTTTCACGCTCGGATAAAAATGCCGCGAACAAGAACAAAGTTATTGAGCACGATTCCCAGGCAGCAAGTATGGTTATATCTCATTTGACTGGAAAAACTCACTGTTGCACAAACACATGTAAGGCCTCTTCTTTTCGCCAAGCGTTACCAAGTGACGAATAGATGAAGCAACTGAACACATATTGGGAACGCGGGAATAGAGCTGCCTTAAATTGCATGCGTTTTTAAGGCAGTGAGTTATACCAATCTTGACCGATAACTTTGTTATCGCTTTCGCAAGCAAATTTTTCATTAAGTTAATCGAGCATAGAGATAGTGAGCGGAGAAATGGCAAATAGAACAGACCTGTAATTCAAGGCAGCTCTTTTCCCGCGTTGCCAATATATGTTCATTTATACCAGTTCTTTCATTTATTCGCCACTTGCTAACGCTTGGCGTAAAGAAGAGGCCTAATGATTTATACACTTAAAGAAATCAATTCAAATATTAGGTGTGTTATGTTACTTTTCTCACAAAAATATGCAAAGTGTCGAAATGCGTTCACTAAAAGAGAATAAAAGGAAAAAGAAATTAACGTAAAAACGAAATATTAAGACCGAAGAATAGCAAACACAAAACAAGAGACGAATAAGAATACAATTTTGTTTTGTATGGATGAAGACACATTTTTGTATAATTCCTTTGATATGCGAAAGTGCATACTGAATTCTTGTTGTTGGTGTTGTAGCAGTATACTTATCCCTGCCAGTGTTATGTAGATCACCGGTCATCTTTGTCTAGTTCATCTAACGGTAGGCCCAGGAAACTGGTTCGACAGGATAGCTCTAGAAGGAAAGGGGTGTTAGTGGGTTTGATGGGGCATGGGAAAAGGTGGTTAACTCTTAAGATCAACCAGAACCCTTTGACAAAAACAAAACACTTCAAAAATAAAAATTACAATACTTTCAGGAATTTCTTCTTCCTTGTTGAATTTGTGAACATATTGTAACAAACCGAGAAACCTCGGGCATTGGCAGCAATACCGAGCGAATGAGATACCAAAACCAAAAATGGTGAGGGAGGTGCTGGGAGGACCTGTAGTTGTCCCGTCTAGTTAGGGATCTTGTCAGTCAGGTTATCCAGTTGTCTCTTGACGTGCCTAGGAGATGTCTCAGGTTCCAGAAAGTACCTACAAGGCCGATTCCTACCGGATCGGTTGATGAGCAGGCAATACTGCTGTTTCCGTGGCGCCGAAATTTAATGGCGGATTCTTATAGAACTCGACAAAAGAAAACGAAATGAAGGAGTACAATTTTTTGATATCTCGCTTAGTTTTCGAGATATTAAATAAAAAATAGTAATAATAATAAAAAAATAACCCTCATCAGTCCGACTCCGACTACGCAATCCACCGTATTTTTGCGTAGAACTCTTTATCGCGTGGGCGGCCTTCGGCCGCGCTTCAAAACAATAACCCTCATCAGTCCGACTCCGGCTACGCAATCCACAGTATTTTTGCGTAGAACTTCTTTTCGCGTGGGCGGCCCTCGGCCGCGCTTCAAAAAAGTAACCCTCATCAGTCCGACTCCGGCTACGCAATCCACCGTATTTTTACCTTTTTTTTATTCAATATCTCGAAAACTAAGCGAGATATCAAAAAATTGTACTCTTTCATTTCGTTTTCTTTTGTCGAGTTCTATAAGAATCTGCCATAAGATTGCGGCGCCACGGAAACAGCAGAATCCCCGATGAGCATAATATAATGCTCCTTATCTGGAAAAAAGGTGCCTCAATGAGCAAGTGTTGAATTGGGGACACCACTAACATTCTGTAGTCGTTCTGAATGCAGTATTTTGTAGGTTTGAAGCATCGTCCGCTGAATATCACTGGTATTAGGCGGACAGATAGATGCTGCATAGTGTAGCAATCTTTGTCTTTTCCCCAACTGCTACCGGAGAGCGACTTGTGGACCTTATTGTGGTTGTAGACTTTAGTGGCAATTGCGCCGAGAAGTCACCTCGAGTAATTTGGGGTTATTAATAGTCGGTATTGGTGTATCATCGATTTAAACCTTCAGTAACCTTCTGCTTCGTAAAGGTCGTAAAAAGGATCGCCGTAGATTTAATGGGAAAAAGTTGAAAGTCCATGCAGTAATAAAACGAGAAAATATGGAAATAATCGTTAGCTTTTGAGCACACGCCACATTGTTTAAAGTTTTTAAGGAGACAGCAGTCTCGTTGTGGAAGCTGGCGAAAGGAATTAAAATAAGTTTTGTTCCAATGAATAACCTTTTTTGTTGGGAGGTTAATTGTAATTATGTTCCTCCATAACCTACGGAGCTCCTCCACTCGCTCTTCCAATAAGTCGAGAACATCGACTTCTTCATTTAAATCGAAAATTCGTCGTTTTGTTTTTGCTATATTTGATTTTAATGCACTCGTTTCTCATTAAAAAGAGTTCACAGGACTGCATAACGAATCTGACTCAAATTAGCTGTCTCACTTATTGCTGTCCTGATCTCCTCATGGAGCATAGGGCCTAGAATTGAGTTAAATTGGGAATTAATAATTGCAATGTTTTTATGGTAAATTTCATTACAATTAAGATTAAATTGCTTAAATGTTCTTAATTGCCAATTAGGTAGGTGCCTGATTGAACATAGTCTAATAAGTATAGTAAGATTGAGCTTGCAAATAAATGAATAGTCTAAGTTCTAGTCAGCCAATCCACGTCACTTCTCTGCAGATGGAAAGGGTTGTTCCACTACACTAGATTTTGGATGAAAAACATGGCCCACCTAAATCTGAAGCCTGTTATATTCATTCTTTCATATAACAATACACTGAGGGATTTGAAAAACTAAAATACTAACATTAAAATTCATAAATTCAAAAGACTGTCAACAACGTATCTTATTTTATTGTGTTAAAGCGTTTTTTATAAATATTTTACAACCACACATGGTTTGTAATGTTAGTAGCTTAAAAGTAGTGAGAAAGTAAATTTTTTGAACACTTCGCTAAAACTTTGTGTAGCACATTACACCAAATTGAGACACTTGTATGCCATAATATATACAATATATCCCTTGACAGTCGAGTCTATGCTGCCAGAACGATTGCGATCCAAATCCGTCGATGGATCACTTTAGCAACATTCCTCGAAAGTTATTTTAAATGGGAGTGTCTTATTATTTTACAATTAAGACAATTAATTTTTGTCGTTTTATGTATTGTACTACATCTGCCGCTTAACTAAAAAAATAAACAGAATTCAAAACATTTCGAAGATCAAAGTTACCCTTTCTCGGCATCTCTCCCAAGATTCGATTAAGCCGCCGCTTTGAAAGGTCATCAGCTGAGCCATCATTTAGAATTTCCCTGAAACAATAAAATATCTATAATAAAATGAAAAACATAAGTAAGAGATTTCTTGAAACCTACGATTCCTTGAAACTGTATTTAGATCTCATAAATGTTGACAAATTTTCTAATATAGGTTGCGAGTGTAAAGATACGAATTGTTCCCGACAAATCTTATTCATTTCGGGTACTGTACATGCATGAGTCCAAAAACAGTCATGTACGGATACAAATGTAAGCCCTTCGTGTTCGCAATACAGTGAAGTTAGCATCATATGAGATGAATCTAGCGAATGTATGAAGTTCGGTGGAAATGCATTTTTTTGTTTCATAACATTGGGCTTTTCGTACATATCCATTGACATAGTTTCAGACACGCGAGTACTTGTACGAACGGTGTGCTTAACTTCCTGCCGGTTATAAGGTTGCACAACCGGTAGGCCAAGTGGTGTTATCCATTCAACATTTTGTCCACAAACACCTGATATAAGCCGAGCACATTCCGTAAACCAATCCTGTATTTCGCGTGTTGAAGTAAACATCTCCCTTAAACTTTCAAATGTTTTCGAAGTCAAATAGGTGGAAGCTGGCCACACCCACTCTTTGGGAAAATTTTCAATGTCTTTCAATTGGCGAGCTATCTGCAACCTTGCGCCATAGCGCGTAACACCGTACACCGTGGTCATTACGGTTTGTTTAATAACCTTTCGGCGGACAAAACTTTCCAGTGCTTGTGCTACCTGGATTCCGTGCGCGGCATCTGATTTTCTAGATTTCTCTACAAGAGCTGCAACAGCACTGTAAACATCCTGTGGTAAAGGTGACGGAGCTAAGTTAACACTTTTAGCTCCGGCTTCATCGCGTCCTAGGGCCGCATAGTGCTGCAGTCCATTACAAGAACCGTCTTGATGTATCGGAAACCGACTTAGAAAACCTGTAAGTAGAAACCTCATTGAATTAAAGCGAAACAAAATCTTCAATATTTTTAATATTTATATGTATATGTACATATGTACTTTCACATATATGTATGTTTGTCTTATTAAGACCGTGTCTTTTGAATTATGCCCCATTTTTTGTGTCGCTCAACATACATATGTATGTATAGAATTTGATAACGAAATACCGAGAGTTTTTCGAGGGCTTCAAAAAAGATTGACGACGCTTGAAGAAAGGAAATAAGCAAATAACAAAAGAAGAAAATAATAACGTCACGAATATCCTATTTGTCAGATATTGTGTTCTATCATGAAATCTATGTCTGTACACTTTATTGAATTCAAAAACAATTTTATCAACATGTGTACCTACGTGCATATATGTGACCTGGTCTACGAAAAGGTACCTTACGTGCGAAAACAAGTTTTCCAGAAAACAGCAGTTAAAGTTTAAACTTTTTAGTCTTTTTCGTATTTGTACTTTTCTACGACATACGAAAATACTGATGGAATGGTTGCATTTTTACGAAACATTTATCAAATTCGAAAGATATGTTCAATTTCGATTGTGCATCAGACGTTAATAAGTCAACAACACTAAAAGGCACCATCATCGATTTGACTTTTTCAAGACACATTACACTCGAAACACTCCCTTTCATTTCCTACTTTTCCTATCATCGTCCTATTCTATCCTACAAATTAATAATAAAAATATTAAAACAACAGGTATTATTAACAACTAGTCGTCACTAATTATAAATTCGGTAAGGATGATGTTGATAAAATTGGTTTTATTTTAAATTCTTCAAGTAAATCAAATTAATAATCCTCATAGAGAAATGGTTCATTACCATGCACACAGGAAGAAGGCATATGCAAATACAAGTATGTGAATTTATATACATATGCGCATATATGTACATACATATATATGCTCACTCAACTAGGAGAGAGCCAGGTGTTGAACGTTGCCGAACGCGGGGGCCGATTGTGCCTCTTTGTTTTTCGTTCGGCGCTCTCGCTTGCAGTTCAAGCAAGATAACGCCGCATTTTTTGGTGCGTGCAGCCGGTTACATCGAATTATAAGACGTTATCACGTCAAAATATACATATTCATAGTGATTGTTGTGATTATTAATTTGGCGTATTCACTTTCTGTAAATTCTACGGATTCTTTAAAATGTGTTCGGTTAGCTGTGAGCTTGCGGAAAAAATTGTGCGCAAAAAGCAAGAAAATGTCGCACAATGGCATAGCAAAAACATTAAATTGTCCGAAAAGTGGGGTGACTTAGTGGAAGAAAGAAAGGATTTGTGTCGCTGTCAAAAAAAACCTTGCCTTTCACTTCGAGATGCTGCTAAACAGGCCCATATGTCAAAAGGTTACATCTAAAAAGTTCACAAAAGTGAAGGTTGACGATCATATAAAGGATTGTATCACCGAATCGAAATGATAAACAAAATAAGAGTGCTAAAATACGTGCGCTAAAATTCATCCATAATATATGGCTGTGTTGTTATGGCGATGAAATATACGTCAAAGTAGACTTTATGCAGACTGCAACGAAGATAGTTTCAGGTGCCTTTAAGCTAAAAATGTTGGACAAGTTTCCTCAAAAATATTTGGTTTGGCAAGCCATTCGCTAGTATAGTATGAAAAGCAACCCGTTCATTACCAAGGTCACTAAAAATCAAGAAATTAATTTAAAGGAGTGTTTGCTGCTATTTATAAAACAACATAAAACCTCAGTCCTATTCTGGTTCGAATAAGCATAGTGCCATTATAGCCATTTTGCCATGAACTGGCATGAAAATCACGGTGTAAATATTGTTCAAAAGGGCAACAGCCCACCAAACTGCCCACAATAGCGTCCCATTGAAAAATATTGGGCAATTGTTAAAAGAAAATTGCTAAAGTCGAAAAAAGAAATTAAAAATGAGCAACAGTTTAAGACGAATTGGCAGAGACCAACAGATACCGTACCAAAAACTGATGTAGATCGCCAAATGAATGTATATAAATTGCACCATTTTGTTAACAATAAAGAGAATTGATAAGAGTTTTGTATTTAACATAGTGCGCTTAATAAAGAAGAAAATATAATAAACATTGTTTTGATAGCTTACATATATAAATTTGATGTTATAACGATGTTCGATGTTTTTCGTGTCCATCTTTATGTGTTTTATAAGTTGCATATGCTACAAATTCTATATTATATTCCGTTGTACGTATTTTCTTTTTAAAATGTTAATTTTTAGAGAACTATAAAGTTTTTTTTACTGATTTGTAATGGGTGCTTTTTTTAGAGGTTAGGTTTTCAAGTTGGCACTACTTTTTTCGTAGATGGTCTTTTTGACAGCTGTCACTTGATTTATGCTCAGTTTGTTTTGCCATTTCATAATGAATAGACTTACACCGGAACAACGTTTGCAAATCGTGCAAATTTATTACGAAAATAATGGTTCGGTTCGCGCGACGCATCGAAGAAAATTTTGTTCAGCGATGAAGCTCACTTTTGGTTGAATGGGTATCATTTTTAAAACATAATGGCAAACCCTTATCTTTATAATAAAGCTAAATTCTTGGCCATAACATTAAATTATATACGTTTTATTTCTTGGTTGATTGGGTATCATTTTTAAAACATAATGGCAAACCCTTATCTTTATAATAAAGCTAAATTCTTGGCCATAACATTAAATTATATACGTTTTATTTCATCTTGAAAACCTAACCTCTAAAAAAAACACCCTATATACAAATTTTCCCTGATTAAAACAGATTTGTTTAGTTGAAAAGTAATTTAGTGGTATCGAGATATACACCATTTTTCCTTTTGTCGTTTACAAATATTAATATGGTTCGATTTTAGGCCTTTACAGTTTGTAATTAATATATAATTGGCGCGTACACCCTTTTTGGGTGTTTGGCCGAGCTCCTCCTCCTATTTGTGGTGTGCGTCTTGCTGTTGTTCCACAAATGGAGGGACCTACAGTTTCAAGCCGACTCCGAACGGCAGATATTTTTATGAGGGGCTTTTTCATGGCAGAACTCGGAGATTTGCCATTGCCTGCCGAGGGGCGACCGCTATTAGAAAAATGTTTTTCTTAATTTTGGTGTTTTCACCGAGAGTCGAACCGACGTTCTCTCTGTGAATTCCGAATGGTAGTCACGCACCAACCCATTCGGCTACGGCGGCCGGCAGTTTGTAATTAGCTCACATATTATTGACTATGATCAAAGCATTCTGAACGCTCAATCAATACCAACAAATTTAAAAGTTTGGTCTTGAGCTTTGTTTATTGTAATCGCGAATGAAGTTTTTGCAGGAACCTGAAGACTTTTATATGGAAATAGCACATCCGGTCGAATTATAGGTGTACGTGGCATCTACGTTGTTTGTCCGGCTAATAATCCTATATTAATAAAGAATTTTATAACACTGCTATGCAATTCTTGTTGCTGCCCGTTGGTCCCCGGCAGGCAATGGTAAATCTCCGAGTGTATTTCTGCCATAAAAAACCATTTGTCGTTCGGAGTCGATTTAAAACTGTAGGTCCCTTTATTTGTGGAACAACATCAAGACACCCAAGACAAACTCTGTAATCTACAGTACCCATTGATTTACTGAATACTTTCATTATCAATATTAATTCAATTTCTAAATAACACGCGTCAAAACCTCCAAAAATCTAATCACACCTTCTTATATATTTTATATCCTAGACAGACGGTGGCGTTAATCGGAATTACCAGCGCAGTTATTCTCATTAATATTGTAGTGTCACAGACATTAATAACTTTTTCTGTCATTTAATGTTTCATGTTTGCTGTGGGTTTCGAACCCGAGGCGACCAAATGGTGGTAAAGCACACACTCATTCGGCAGTGGTTACCGATACTTCAAGTATGGTTTTGGCTGGCTTTATACATCTCTGTACTTTCGCGTTTTAAAAGAGAACCTTTGATTGATGCAAATATTAAATAAAACTCTAAAACGAAAATACTCCTTTGTTAGTTTACGTATATTTTCGGAAAAAAATGATACCAACAGTTTGTGAGTTATACTTTATGCAAAAGAAATGCGTGCATATAACGGAAAAAGACCTACTGACTCAACACAGTTGAAAGCAGTGAATTTTTCATAACGAAAAATAATACGTTTCAATGTTAGAGCATTGTGAGACTAATAATATTTTACATATTAATCTTACTTAACCTATCCAATTTCAACAGTATAGACATAGTAACATAGAATTATAGACATAAGTAATTAAATAAATCGTTAAAAAAATAGTCAAGATATCAATGGATCAATATAACATGTGTGGAATTTTGTTTAACATAAAAAGCTAGAGAGTTCAGAACGAGTTCAGTATAATAACGTGATTTTAAGTTGTAGTCTACCATATCTACAATCTATACTACATAATTTGTCAGTTATGTTTTCAACTAGCAACCCACATTTCGTTTCACACAGGTTTATCAACAATAAGCGTTATAAATAAAATATTAATTATGATTAGTGAATTGCAATAAAAAATTTCTTTTTTGAACATTTTGAATGTAGTCTCGATGTTCCGAATGAATGAACAGAATGCACATTTAAATGAGCTTCCAATAAGTTGTTATATAGTACATTTAAGTTAGTACTTATTCATTTGTTTATAAAATTTCAATACAATATTCGCATCTTTTCTATCAGGAGCCAAAACGTATAAGCTTTCTCTTTTTGTTACACGGGATAGACCTACATACATATAATTGACCATGTGTAAAACATTGAAACATTGAGATCTAAGGCCACAACTCGACCTTAAGTGTTTTACTTTGAGCTTTATTTATTGTCACTGCAAAACATAATTTGACTGAGAACTGGAGACGTTGAAATTGAAATGGAATAGGTTGGTATTATCCGGATTCTTGGAATCAAAACGTTTTCTCCAGCACCGTAGGTAATTAAATCCACGCTCAATTAAGTGCATTGGCGGATTTAGATTACGTAGTAATATTACAGAAGCTCATACTTCAGCAACTGTTTATGTGGCGATATTCCGGAAGGGTTGAAAAAATTTACATTGGGTAATATAATGCCCGCCGTAGCCGAATGGGTTGGTGCGTGATTACCATTCGGAATTCACAGAGAGAACGTTAGTTCGAATCTCGGTGAAAGCAAAATTAATAAAAACATTTTTCTAATAGCGGTCGCCCCTCGGCAGGCAATGGCAAATCTCAGAGTGTATTTCTGCCATGAAAAAGCCCCTCATAAAAATATCTGCCGTTCGGAGTCGGCTTGAAACTGTACACCACAAATAGGAGGAGGAGCTCGGCCAAACACCCAAAAAAGGTGTACGCGCCAATTATATATATATCTATACTAATATTATAAAGAGGAAAACTTTGTTTGTTTGTTTGGTTGTAATGAATAGGCTCAAAAACTACTGGACCGATTTTAAAAATTCTTTCACCATTCGAAAGCTACATCATCCACGAGTAACCTGGATTATATTTTATTTTGGAAATAGGGCTCGAGATATAGGTCAAAACGTGGACCCGGGTAACCTTCGGATGTGTATATACAATATGGGTATCAAATGGAAGCTGTTGGTGGATGCTTTAGTCCAGAGTATTTTTCATGCGGCTCCGTGACTGAGGTCTCGAGATATAGGTCAAAACGTGGACCTCCGTGACTGAGGTCTCGAGATATAGGTCAAAACGTGGACCCGGGTAACCTTTGGTTGTGTATGTACAATATGGGTATCAAATGAAAGCTGTTGATAAGTGCTTTAATACGGGATAATTTTCATACCTATTGATGACTAGGGTCTCGAAATATATGCCAAAACGTGGACTCGCCGTGTCTTTGCACCGAATTAAACCAAACTTACACACATTGTTAAGGAGGTATTGAAGATGGGTTTCGTAAAGTTTGGTTGTAATTCGGAGCACTGGCAACGGGTACAGCGTTCTTTTGAACCAGCCATAATGTCGCTTACTTTTTTAACGCTTGGGGCGGAACTGAACTGTCAAATTGACAGTGTGAGTTACAATGTGTCAATATTTCTTTCTGATTTGGATGCCATAAGGAAAAAACGTAAGTGCAACATGTAAAAATTGTTTGTGAATTTTTTTGGAGTGGATTTTGGAACAGTGAATAATTTCTTACGAAATTTGAGAATTTAATGTGAAATCCGAATGAAATTATGTGTTCGTGGAAAAAAAAATTTTTTTCGTTTTTTTTTTGAAAAATATAAATGGATAATGGTTAAAAAAGTTCCAATGCTTAATAAAACATATAAATTGAAACGAAAAATTCATGGATGATCAGGAAAAAAGACGATTGTTTATTCATATGCGTTGATTTGAAATTTAAAAACAATCTTCTTTTTTCCTGATTTTCAATTTATATTTTATATTTACTCAAAAACAAATAGAAAAACAAAAAATATTGTTTATGCCAAAGCGCTTGAATAAAGAATAAAGAAATAAATAATATGAAAACCATATATTTTCTGTTCTAAACCATATCTATTCTATTTTAGTGTGCCCAGCGAAGGGGGCCGGGTTTGCTAGTATATAATATAATGCCCGTTAGTACCTACTACTTTTTCTTTCATAGAGAAAGATTGTGCTTTCGCACAATATTGTTCGCCCTTTAAATAAGTTCAACGATTCAGTTGTAAGATTTCTAATTTGAGGGTATACTTTCTCAATCACATCTCCAATATTTTGATTTTATTTTTAAGATATATAGATGTAGCACCCCAAAAACACATAAACAATTCATTTAACAACGCAAAAACGAACGGTTGCCGTCTGAATAATGGCAGTCCTTTGTTCAAATTGAGAGCATTAGCAAGAACAAAAATTAAAATTACGAAATAGCGGAGCAATATCAATCACTGGCTTAAAGTATACTCTATTTTTGAGAATGACTAAGCGTACTAATATTTTAACATTCTAAAAACAACAAAAAAACATACTTCGCTTATTAAAAAAATTAAATAATTCAAAAGTATGAAAAGCGAAAAAAGTATCATAGCGAAGAAACGCTCATCAAATTGTTACAACTTTTTTATTACGAAATGGCATAATTTTTTTGGGCTGACCCTAATGTGATGAAATCGAGGACCAGAAAATAGTATAGCCAGGAAGCTTTCGCAACGGCTTTCAATGAATACCATAGTGGGTCATTAATTTCAAAGTTTTCTTCTGTACATTCTGTTCATGTAGTATCCATTGGTTCAATAAAATTTTATATTTATTCAAAGTTCTGAGTATTTTGATAACTAAGTTTCTAACCAAATTTTTAACTATTTTTGGCTGCCAGGGTGCATGCTGTGCTAGAACATAATGCGTTTGCATCAGACATGTGGGCATTCATATGTATACCTACGTAACAATTTTGTAAACTTATTCTTCAATATTTTTTATTTATTTACGCAACATTTTCGCGGGGTCTATGACAATATTTTCGTAAAGTCATATAATGAGAAGACACTTTGCAGCACCTATTTAAAATACCCATCTTAAGTAAAAAAAAGAATCAGAAGAAAAGAAATCAGTTATCTACAGGCGATGGAACGAAAACTGACAACTCTTCCTGGAAAAATTTTCTACCATTTACTATCGAGAGTGCGGTTTGAGCTTTCCTAATTTACAGTCTGTCCAAAAGCGTGACCGTCATAACTTTTAAACTATTTGACCAATTCGATTCAAACAAGCTGCATTATATAATATATGCTTAATACGCAATATATTCAATATCGACCGCCCTAGCCGAATGGGTTGGCACGTGACTACATACCATTCGGAATTCAGAGAGAACGTAGGTTCGGTCTCGGTGAAACACCGAATTGAATAAAACGTTTTTTCTAATAGCGGTCGCCACTCGGCAGGCAATGGCAAACCTCCGAGTGTATTTCTGCCATGAAAAAGCTCCTCATAAAAAATATGTCGTTACGAGTTGGCTTGAAACTGTAGGTCCCATTTGTGGAACAACATCAAGACGCACGTCACAAATAAGAGGAGGAGCTTGGCGAAATACCTAAAAAGGGAGTTCGCGCCAATTATACATATATATATATATATATGTATATGTAAATATAGTCACCACCGTAAACGGCTTCGAATTTGCTTTGAAAGCTGAGTTTGAGTTTTTGCTTAACTCTTGCCAAACATTTTCAATTAGATTGGCATTAGGCGAGTGTGAAGTTCAATCCAACATATAAATCTCATTTTGCTGTTTCCACATTATACACCTTCGGCTTCGATACCTAGGATCGTTCTCCTCTTGTAAAATCGAAGGTTAGCTGGTTGTTCAAAATATCTTCGCAGGTGAAGGCAAGGATGCTTTTTTGTAAATTTGATCCAAAACTGCATTCAAATTGGCGGTAAACACAAGTAAACGGCAAAATAATTTTTTGGAAAAGCAGCACCAAGCATGAACCGTAATTGAACAGTTCCTTGAAGTTGTCGATTATTAACACCAGGACCGTCGTATGCAACTATTCGCTCAAAAGAAAGATTTACCGGCAAATATTACGTTTGTTTGTGTAATTCCGTTCTGAATTTGCCTTAACCCATGCAAGTCCTTTTTCAATGTGTGATAATGAGAGCAGCAATTTTTTTCAATTGCTCCTGAATTTGAGATCTTCTGCACGTAAACATCCTCGAATCATGTCTTTGGATATATTAAAACCCCGTCTGAACGTCTTCGACTTCTTCAAATATTTTGCTGCAGATATACGTGGCAATTTTGGATCTATAGGGTGCGTACATAGGAACACTGCTTAAAATCGTTTTTCATGCGCGGAGCTCATTTTCTAAAAACAACGCTTTCTAAATTTCTCACAAGACTAAGAAATTGCACAACGCGTATTGCGAAAAGGATACAACTATTTAGCACAATGAAATTTTTTTTTATAACGGAACTCTAACTTTAAATTTAGGCCACGCTTTTGTTAGAGAGACCCCCTCAGGGTTACTTCGCGGACTAATTGATAGCCAATCTACTTCGGATGTCAACATTGTAATAAAATAAGAAAATTTCGTTCGAAAATTTTAAATATAGAGACATGAAATAAACTAATATCTTTTTGCCAAAATTCTTTAGTAAATTTTATTAGGAGATTTAGAATACCTTTTAGCGTTGTAGAATTTTCCATTTTACAATTTTAAATACCAAAACAATTTAAATATGAAACAGGAAATACATTCTGTCAACAAGGTAGCGGGAACTGTTCAATAAAACTTATTTTGTCGCCTTCAAAATAGGCTCCATTCGAAGCAATACACATATAACAACGATTAATCCAGTCATCAAAGAACCTTTTAAACACGTTTGAAGAGATCTTCTTCAACTCCTTTAGCGAATTCTCCTTAATGGCCTCTGTCGACTCAAAGCGGTGTCCGCGGAGTTGCAATTTCAGTTTTAGGAAAAGGAAAAATACGATGATTGTTCTGTTCACAATATGAGCCTTGTGAGACGGTGCGTTATCATGGTGCAATATCCATGAGTTTTCTTTCCACAAATTGGGCCGTTTCCTACGCACATTCTCTCTCAAACGTCGCATAACTTCCAAATAATATCCTTTATTTACCATAGAACCATTTAGAACGAACTCCCAGTGCACAACACCAAGTTAATCAAAGAAAACGAGTAGCATGACTTTCACTTTTGACCGACTTTGACGTGGTTTTTTGCGTTTTGGTTCATGTGGACAGCACCATTCAACCGCCTGTTGACTGGCTTGCTTGTCAAACTCATATACTCACGTCTCATCACCTGTTATAATGCGTTGGATAAACGTTGGGTCCGAATTCACTTGCTCCAGCATGTCTCAGCCACCTTCTTCCGATGAATTTTTGAAAAAAACTCAACTCACTTGGAACAAGTCGAGCAGCCACGTGTCTCATGCCCAATTGACGGTGTAGAATGTTGCGAATTGATTCATGAGACACGGTAAGGTCACGAGCTATCTCCCTCAAACTTAAATTATGGTTTTCCAGCACCATTTTCTTGATTTTGTCGACGTTTTCATCCATTGACGGCGTTGATGGGCGACCAGATCAGGGCAAATCTTACACGACTTCTCGACCCTCTGCAAAAGCCGTATACCATTCGTAGACCCGAGTTTTTGATAAGGCACCTCGCCTTGGGGTTTCTGCAACATTTTCAATGATTCGGCACATTAAAACCCGTTAAAAACACAAAATTTAAGACAAATTCTTTGTTCAATATTTTTATCCATAGTGAAAATTGCAGAGCACAAGCCAATTGACAGATCACGCTCAAACTCTGCGACACTATAGAGGACAGTTGTACCAACATTTCAGCAAAATTTCGACATATGTGTACGCGCGCTTTTTAAATGAATAATTCCCGATATTTTTTTGAAGGAGTGTATTGTAGATTGTATCATTAGTTTCTCTTTGTGAGGCTGTAGTTCTTTGTGATTGACTAAAGCTTAAAAAAAAAGGTTGTGGAGGCTGCCCCACACTTGAATATAAGAAGGAAAATAAGAATATATTTAGCAAACATTCTCACCTTCAGCATTATTTGACCGATATACTTTAGCTATTTCCATGCAGCAAGCTAATGTTTGCCACGGTTCATCTGACTGCGTCCACCACATATTGCCGTCCAAAGGATTGTCAGCTGAATCAAGAATTTCATTCATTATATCTTCAGCATACAATAAACGTTCACGCACTGAATCACGTTTCTTTATGCCGGTTAAATTGATGCAATGCAGCTTAAGCCAACTAAACCCATCAGATCCAAGGGGCTGTGCTTGATCAAAGACAAGCATAGAGCGTGCCAAGTCAGATCCCAGGTGGTTGAGATGAGGCGGTATCGGATAGACCCGACCACGAAAGTCCATGTTATGAGGCAGCCAAAATACACGATTGCGATACTAGAATTTGTGGAATAATAATATTATTATAATGAAATTAAAATATGTACTGTATTTAAATACATGGTTTGCCAGGGAAAGCCGGTATAAGGTATCACACCATAAACTATACATCTCTCCCTGCTTTCGTCGATGAGCTAATTTGGCTTTAAATCGTCTCGAGCGTTCATCGGCTGTTAAAACAGGATTTTCTTCTTGTATTGAGGGTAGAGGCGGCAGTGAGCTTGGCGGCTGAGGTATGTCAAGTTTCTCGTCACCACCATTTTGAAATACCTTTATTATAACGTCGAGTATCTGATAAAGGAAAATAAAAATACAAAAGAGTTTCAGTATTTGCACAGCAGAAAGAGTTATATTTTCAGATACAATTATGTTTTCTCTAATAGACAAACATTTAACTGTACTGATGTGATCTAATCTAATCTAAAAATAAAAGCGATCTTTCAATAAATTATTGGTAGCTTATTTACATACATCAGTGTTGACACGCCAAGCCACACTCGATAGTTGGTTCAAAGAATCAAGAGCTGGATATATTTGCTGCGGGTTGGCTGAGTTTATGCGATCCCATTGTTGTACTGCCTATAAGTGTAAAACAGAACGCGAAATAAAATTCGGTTCGAGATTTGCTATTTAATATACATCATCCTACCTGGTGAGGTAAACGGATCAGATCTGATTTATTTAGTAAGTAGCCTCCATTATTTGGTGTACTCCAGGGCTGCGGAGGACAAAGCATTGGTACAAGGCTTGAATCAAATGTTAATGTCTTCTGATGTGCGGTACGTAGTAATCTATTTTAATAAGCCACATAAGATAAATCGTATGTATGCATATAAAAGATTTTAATTAAATACAAATATACCTTGCCAGCACAGGATGAGGTTTCACTTCCTCCTTTACCAAGCGTCCTTGGTTTCGAAAAAGTGTATAAAAAGCAGGTAAAACATTTTGTTGTTTAATTTTACTTTTTTGTCGCATAATGTGCGTATCTATTTTTATATCACGCATTAAAATATTGTAAAGGAAACGACCGACTCCAGATTGTACATTGGGAGGCCAGCTAACACATTTCGCATCCATGCTTGGCCCACTAACACGTTGCTCATGCACGAGTCGTTGCCACATTTGCCGAGTGTTATCATTTGTATCCGACTTTTGCAACACATCACAATATGAACTATATATTTCCCCGATTTTCTCCAATATCCCATTTTTCTTTTTCATTTCAACTTGATATCTAAATGAATATATAGAAATGTATATAAAAAATTAAAACTTTACCAGTTATAGATAAGTTGGGTTAATTAAAAATGTGGAGTTAACGGATTGGCAGTCAATATTTTAACCTAGAACTCGATTGCAGGACCAAAAGTGTCAGTACCTATTCAGTATCCCTCAAGCTTAACCAATGTTCTATGTATTTGCTCAATTCAATATGATAGCCTGACCTTATACATTAATCAAACTTCCAAACAAGGATAAATAAAAATTATTGGAGAAATATTATTTTTTTGGATTTGAGAATTTGAGAATTCACTTTATTCACAATCTATCTCTATATTTTTTTGTAAGAACACTTTTATTGCAATTTGTATACATACATTAAGCAATATTTGTAGAATAACTTAAACTAGCAGCTAGAGAATTTCAGTCGTTTATGGGATGCACCCAGTGGTACAACCCATTTCATTTTTTCCCACTAAAAGAAGAGATCTGTGGTGGATTTTCTTTTGAGTCGGGTAAAAGCGATGGGATTTGCTATCATTTCCGTTATTAAGGAGTTGGAGTGAGCTAGGTGCCTGAGACTATGAGATCTTGCATATTTCTCTATTTCTGGCATAACAGTGGATATTTGGAGGTCACGGTGTATTTGCGAGTTTGTAATATAGTAGGGTGAGTTGGTGATCATTCTTACTGTTTTTGACTGAAATCGTTGTAAAATTTCGAGATTGGAGTTTGCCGCAGTGCCCCAAAGTTGAATACCATATGTCCACACGGGTTTTAGAACTGCTGCGTATAAGAGCAATTTGTATATTTTCGACAGAAACTTGGGAATGACGATTTAAAAACCTCTGATTTTAATACCAAGTGCTTTTCTCTTTGAGAATATATGTATGTGTTTTCCACGTTAATTTTCTGTCTAGATGCATTCCTAGATATTTGGTTTCATTGCTTTTTGGAATTTCCATATCGTTGAGTTTGACGGGTGGGCAAGTGGCTCGCTTAAAAGTGAATGTGACTTGTACTGATTTTGTTTCATTGGACTTTTTTCTCCATTTTTTGAGCCATAGATTGATTTTGTCGAGTCCCTTTTGTAGTTTAGAAGAAGCTGCTTGCGGGAAAGTGTCACTTGCTAGTAAAGCAGTATCATCAGCAAATGTGCTTATAGTTACTCCTTCTGTTTCGGGTAAGTCATATGTTTAGAGTAAGTACAATATTGATCCCATTATGCTTCCTTGGGAAACGCCCGCTGAACTTTCGCAGAGTTCGGAGAGATGATCTCCTTCCTTAACGAAGAAATTTCGGTTATTAAGATAAGACTTTATAAGTAAAGATGATTTTTTAAGAGCTATAGGAAAGTTTTTCAAAAAAACACACGTAAAATTCAGAAAAATGCATAAAATTTTTATTCAAATCGATAGTACAGATTATGGTACAGATTATTTCATGCAAGTGTTGACCGCGACTGCGGCCCATCCGCTTAGACCAATTTTGGCATACTCCTTCCAATGTTTCGGCCGGTATCTCACATATAAATGCTTTAGTGTTGTCTTCCAATGTGTTAATTGAAGCAGGCTTGTTTGAATAGACATGAGCTTTAACATAGGCCCACAAAAAATAATCTAAAGGCGTTATATCGCACGATCTGGGTGGCCAATTGACAGGTCCCGAACGTGAAATAATATGTTCACCGAACTCGCCTCTCAACAAGTCCATTGTTACGCGTGCTGTGTGGCATGTGGCGCCGTCTTGCTGAAACCACATGTCATGCAAGTCAAGCTCTTGCATTTGGGCAAAAAAAAGTTGGTTATGATTTCACGGTAGCGCTCACCAGCAGCAGTAAGGTCATCACTGACGGCATCTGCAGCATAAATTGTTTGAGGAGGACAATCAAATCTCTCATTTCATTTGGAGCTCCAGATGTATTTTCTTTAAGGAGAGGAGTTTGATTATTTGCGCTTGGAATATTTGTCGTGTTTTTTACAGCTTGCGCATATGAGAGTGTATTGGAATTCGGTAGTTGAGTAGCTGGATTGGAGCGAGGAGTGAATTCCTGCTGTTGGGAGATAGGCGCTGGAATGAGTTCTATTTTCTCAGTGGTGGGTTTTTTATTTTTTTTCACATTTTTTTAAATTATACAGCCCTTATAATTTGCTGGGTGATTTTCTTCACATAATGCGCATTTACATCCTCTGATCTGGTCTTGCGCGAGCAGTTTGCAGAGGCATGGCTCCCAGCGCATTTAATGCACACCGGTTTCCTGTGGCAATACGATTTAGTATGCCCGTATTGTTGGCAATTCGAGCATTGAGGAATATCACGAGCCGGCCGTGGAGGCTCGAAGACAACTTAGTCCGGGAGCCAGGTGTCGATTTTGGACTGCGTTTTTATACCGTTAAATTCTTGACTATACTTGTGATTTAGCTTTCATGAATAACGAAAATGAACGTCAGCTGGCGCACCCGCGGTGGGTGTGATTGTGGGAGGGTACGAAACGTGTCCAAAAAAAATGTCTACCAACTCATTTCATACCGGCAGAAATTTTTTTCATGTATTGTTGACATTTAGTAGAATAAAAAAGAAAATAGTCAGCTGCGCCGTAGAGGGGGAAAATACGTCCGCTGTACGCAATGATACATTCTTGCTTCGGCTGACGATCTTCTCACCGCTATAAACGCAGCTGACCCTCATTATTTTATTTTCATATGTGTCCAAAATTATGTAAAAAAATTTCAATCGGCATAAGTAGTTTTACTACTGCTGTCTATTTTTTTTATTCTACTAAATGTCAACAATACACAAACAAAATTTCAGCCGGTATTAAATGAGTTGTTAAAATTTTTTTTTTCGATACATTTCGCAGCATCCCACGCACGTACCCACCGCTACTGGACCAGCTGACGGTTGGTTTCGTCATCCATTGGATGGCGTCTGCCTTCAGTATTAAAATCAGTCGGCATGAAATGATGAGGTCAAAATGACCCCTGGCTCCCGGACTAACTCTAGTATGTCTTTATTATTAGGGCTTGCTTTAAGCTCGATAATAAACATTGGCAAGGGTTTTTTTAGAGCTTCGTTGCTTAATATTTCAAATATTCGTTATGATGTGGCCATGTTCTTTAAGGGTGCAAGTTATTTCTTTTGTATCTATTGAGGAGTGCATGTTTTTTAAGACAAGTTTACATCCCCGCTCCTGCTTCGGCTTGTAAGTAAAGAATTCAGTATCTTTGAATTCGAGCTGGGCGACAAGCCTGGATTTTTACCTGATCATTATTTACAAGTTTTAGGTCGAATGAGTCTGGGGCTGATTCTATTAGCAATTTAATAAGGGGAGAGATATTTGTAACTCTATCAACAAATATTGGTGGCGACTTAGGAAGTTTTGGGATAATTAGCTCATTTTCTTCCTTTTCCAGGGCAGATAATCTATTAGGTGTGCCTTTTGCACTTCCTAGCCAATATTGGTCAATTTTGGCTTGCTTTTGAGAATTTTTCGGCTTGCTTGGGCTTTCTCTTGTCCTCTTTTTCGATTCGACCATTTTCCATTCCTTACCTTTGGGTTCAGTTGAAGGGGTTCGGGGGGAAATATTACCATTTTGTTGGCTATATATGTAGATGTTTGAGCTGTAGTTGCAATTGCCCGATTTGGTGTTGTATATTTTGTTGCTGGGCATCTTTCTGCTGATTCCCGAGATTATCAAAATTGTTGGGTGAATCTACATTGGGTAAGATGCATTGTTGCAGTAGTTGTTGTTTTTGTAATTGTTGTTGTGGTTGGTTTTGCTGGTGCAAATCTCACTGTTGTTGCTGTTTCCGTTGTTGTTGTAACTCGGTTAACTACCCCGGATAGGTGGGAAGCGGTCAATACCCATTTTTAGTTTGATATTAGTTCCAAATATTTTAGTTTGGTACCTTTATCCGGCCACTCTAATTAACTATAATATGCAGGAGTTCACAAAACACTTGCATATTTTTAGGCCGAGCTTATTAAGCTGGCTGAATTCAGAAAGTAACCCCTATATTCATCAGAATATTTATTAAATACAGTAGGTTGTGTTTTTATGCGGTTTTGAAATAGTGCGGTTTTTTTTTAAATTACAAAATGCATGTCGACCTATCGGGAATTGTACATATAAACAAGATTCTAAACCAGCTAAGCAAAAACTCATCACAGATTACATCAGAAATGCTAACCCTACAAGTATGGAACCGTCTGCATAACTATCTGGATCAGACGTGTACATTTCCTCAGGTGACGAAAGTGATTTTACGCCAAATCCTAAACGAACGCGCAACATGTGGGTATTGTCTGATTCTATTTCTGACTTAAATTTATTTTTCGATTCTGACGTTTCTTAAATAAAGATATAATTTTCAAAAATACAATATTTTGTTTATGCGATTTTATTTAATTATTTCAGATTCATGCGGTCTATGGAACGTATCTATAGTTATAATATGGGGCTAGTGCCCTTTTTTATGCGATTTTATTACATTATTTCAGATTTATGCGGTTTTAGCACTTTTGAAACGTATCTATAGTTTTACTATAGAACTAGTAACTTTTTTATGCTGTTTTTATGCTGTTTCTTGCGGAACGTATCTACCGCATAAAAACAGAACCTACTGTACTGGAAAAACTTGAATATTATATAAAAATTTTAAGCGGAATTGGCGATATTCCGCAACTTGTCCGCGAAAATCACTAGATTAACAGAATAAGCCGAGTGTTGCCTTTTATATTGTGAGCATTTGCATTTTGGCGATATTCCGCAACTTGTCCGCGAAAATCACTAGATTAACAGAATAATAGAATAAGCCGAGTGTTGCCTTTTATATTGTGAGCATTTGCAATACTACAGGTGATGAGCTGTAAATTGATATTTTTATTGAAATATTTGATATATTTTGGCATAAGCAAACTAGCGAACAGATTGTTGCAAAAAATTTCTAAAAATTACGTAAAGAAGAATGATGATCCGAATGCAGCATGGAAAAAAATTAAATTCAATCTTTTGGAAGCATCAGAAGAAGCTCTAGGCAAACGGCTAGTAAGCATTGCTAAGGCTAAAGGGAACAAAACTCCCTGGTTCAGCGAAGAAGTAAAATGGATAACTGAACAGAAAAAGAAAGCATTTTTAGACTATAGGTAAGATAATAAAAACAGGCGAAAGCAAAGAACAGTTACATTGATCAAAGAAATATAACCAATACAAGAATAAGAGATATAAAAGAATCATACTAGGTAAGTTTCACAATGTCTATGGATAGTGATATGAATGGTGCTCAAAGAAAAGTATGGAAAACGTTAAGAAATCAGAAGATAGAAGTGAATGAAACAATAAAAATGCATCCAATACAAATCAATAAATGGGAATCATACTTTAAATAATTACACAAAAATGGCACCACAATGATAGCGCCCGCTCCATTCTACGATTATGAATCTAAAGAAGTAAATATAACTACTAAGGAAGTTGATCTTGCAATAAAAATGCTCAAGAATAGAAAAGCTCCTAGTCCTGACGTTGCAAATTAAATGCTTAAATAAAGTGGAGAGTATCTTCATCGCATATTGCACATCTCTTCAACATTTCATTGAGAAATGAAAAAAATACCGCAAGAGTGGAAATCAAGTGTTACGATACCAATTTTAAAAAAGGCAAGAAAGATGATCCGCAGAATTATCGCGGTATAACTCTGCTAAGCTCAGTTCAAAAGCTTTGCATTAAGATTCCTTACTTATAAGAACAAAAGGAGCAGCAAGGCTTTCGTCGAAACAGGTCCTCAACGGATTGTATATTTTTTATTCAAGTCAATCGAGTTCGATAATCCTGATTTTATGTGTCTTGTTGATCTTAAAAACCCGTTTGATCGCGTCAAACTTGCGGATGTATTGCAAATATTAAAAGAAAGAAAGCCGCCTCGACAAATCCTACAAGTCATCAGCTATCTCAATACCACGTCCTCAAAAAAAAATAATGGTAAATATACTAAGAGTATAAATTGCGCTACCGGAATACGGCAAGATGACTCCTAAAAAGTCCATAACTTTTCAATTTTATTATGTATAAAATAATTGGCTGGGTACTAAATGAACAATGAAAACTTATCAACAATATGTTACGCAGACGACGCTGTTTTGGTAGATGATTGCAAAGATAATCTTCAAAGGCTTTTGCATCGGTTTGCAAAAAATACAATATGGAAGTTTCAACTGAAAAAACTAAATCTTTATTAATATCAAAAGAACCTAAAAGATGCAAGTTGGAGATTGACTGCCATAAGATAGAAAAAGTAATGCAACTTAAATATTTGGGTGTAGATGTATCTAGCAATCGAAATAAAATAACAGACGTGCGAGAGAGATGCGCAAATGGTGCCCGGATATCAGCGTGTCTGCGAGGAATCGTATGGGAAAACAAGTATATGAACATGGAAAATAAAACGCTTCTTTTTCTTGCATTCTACTGCGATAACTACAGGAGAATATAGAACGCAACAAAGTTTTAAAGCACCTAACCGGTGCTGTAGCTGACAAGACCTGTAGTTAAATAAACCTCAACAAACTTAATGTCATGCAAGTGGAGATAAGAGCACCCGATAAACCTACCTATTTACATTCTCCTTTAACCTAAATCTCTCACTTTGTACTTGTTTTGGAGACTATAATAGAAATACTTTGTATGAAAAATAAAACGCAAGTGGAGAAAAGAGCACCTGATAAACCTACCTATTTACATTCCCCGTTAACCTAAATCTCTCACTTTGTACTTGTTTTGGAGACTATAATAGAAAAATACTTTTGTATGAAAAATAAAATGAATTTAATTTCCTTACCTTTTTTGAACTTGCTGACCAAGTTCTTTGTAAAGTTGCCCGACTGTTGGACTAAAGGTTTCGGAACCTTCAGCTAATTTGTAAATCTCTTTTATTAAAATATCCGTATATATAGATGTGTCCAGAGTTTTAAGGTATGTGTAGTAATTCATAAAACCATTCGGTTTGAAACGAATTTGAGCTCGCAATGTATTTAAGTCACGGATAATGGCCGCACTGATTTGAGTACGCCAAAGTTCCTCTAGGTCTTTAAGCCTGCCTCGCTGAAAAAAAATCAAATATATAATTAGAGAATATTACAATGTAATAAATGCATTGAGATACAAAACGTATTTTAGTGTGCGTTTATTAAACATATTCGCATAACATATTCGCTAAGAAGGAAAACTTTAAAATAAGGCACCGAGTACTTTCAAGTAAATTGTATTTCTCTTTTTTGGCCAAAAATAGAAGCTAAAACTTGACTTTTATTGTTCCAGTCAAGTATAAAAGTGAAAATCTGGACCGACTACAAAAATTAAAAATTTGGCAGGTATTGTTCATAAAATGGCAGCGACAAAAGACAATGTACGAATAGAAGGCGAACTTGATACCTATATTGATTGTTAAATCCAGCTCCGGATCATTACTGCAAAAAGGTTTAAAATTAAAACTGATGCATTGTTATGTAAATGTAAACTGCTATTTTATCGCCCACAAAATAACGGTTAATTGCTGATTTGTTTGAAAAACTCAAAAAAATTTAAATCATATAGGACTAATATTCCACAGTCAACAAGCATCACATTACTATTTATAAGTGTTGAATGGACAAATTCTTTCGAATGGTTTTTTATTTATTTATTTAAATCTAAAGACCTCTCCATTTAGCCAAGTTTTAACAAGTGGTGAATAGATGAAGCAACTGGTATAAATGATCATATCTTGGCAAAGCTGGAAGAGAGGTCCCTTAAATTACATGTGTTTGTAAGATAGTGAGTTATACCAGTTTTATAAAGTATAATCGGCGAATCTTACTCGATAACATTATTGTTGCTTTCACATGCAAAGTTCTCGAGAGTTCATATATACATATATATTTTGAAATATATATTAAACTAGCAAACCCGGCCCCCTTCGCTGGGCACACTAAAATAGAATAGATATGGTTTAGAACAGAAAATATATGGTTTTCATATTATTTATTTCTTTATTCTTCATTCAAGCGCTTTGGCATAAACAATATTTTTTGTTTTTCTATTTGTTTTTGAGTAAATATAAAATATAAATTGAAAATCAGGAAAAAAGAAGATTGTTTTTAAATTTCAAATCAACGCATATGAATAAACAATCGTCTTTTTTCCTGATCATCCATGAATTTTTCGTTTCAATTTATATGTTTTATTAAGCATTGGAGCTTTTTTAACCATTATCCATTTATATTTTTCAAAAAAAAAAAAAACGAAAAAAATGGTTTTTTCCACGAACACATAATTTCATTCGGATTTCACATTAAATTCTCAAATTACGTAAGAAATTATTCACTGTTCCAAAATCCACTCCAAAAAAATTCACAAACAATTTTTACATGTTGCACTTACGTTTTTTCCTTATGGCATCCAAATCAGAAAGAAATATTGACACATTGTAACTCACACTGTCAATTTGACAGTTCAGTTCCGCCCCAAGCGCTAAAAAAGTAAGCGACGTTATGGCTGGCTCAAAAGAACGCTGTACCCGTTGCCACTGCTCCGAATTACAACCAAACTTTACGAAAGCCATTTTCAATACTTACTTAACAACGTGTGTAAGTTTGGTTTAATTCGATGCAAAGACACGGCGGGTCCACGTTTTGGCATATATCTCGAGACCCCAGTCATCAATAGGTATGAAAATTACCCCGTATTAAAGCACTTATCAACAGCTTTCATTTGATACCCATATTGTACATACACAACCAAAGGTTACCCGGGTCCACGTTTTGACCTATATCTCGAGACCCCAGTCACGTAGCGGCATGAAAAATACTCTCTACTAAGGCATTCACCAACAGCTTCAATTTGATATCCATATTGTACAAACACATTCTAGGCTCCACGTTTTGGTCTCTATCTCGAGACCCTAGTCACGGAGCGGCATGAAAAATACTCTGAACTAAAGCATTCACCAACAGCTTCCATTTGATACCCATATTGTACATACACGTCCGAAGGTTACCCGGGTCCACGTTTTGACCTATATCTCGAGACCCTATCTACCAATAGGTATTCAAACTATACGGAAATCATCTTCAATACCTACTTAACAATGTGTGTAAGTTTGGTTTCATTCGGTTCAAAGACACGGCGGGTCCACGTTTTGGCATATATTTCGAGACCCTAGTCATCAATAGGTATGAAAATTACCCCGTATTAAAGCACTTATCAACAGCTTTCATTTGATATCCATATTGTACAAACACATTCTAGGGTCCACGTTTTGGTCTCTATCTCGAGACCCTAGTCACGGAGCGGATGGAAATACTCTGAACTAAAGCATTCACCAACAGCTTCCATTTGATACCCATATTGTACATACACGTCCGAAGGTTACCCGGGTCCACGTTTTGACCTATATCTCGAGACCCTATCTACCAATAGGTATTCAAACTATACGGAAATCATCTTCAATACCTACTTAACAATGTGTGTAAGTTTGGTTTAATTCGGTTCAAAGACACGGCGGGTCCACGTTTTGGCATATATTTCGAGACCCTAGTCATCAATAGGTATGAAAATTACCCCGTATTAAAGCACTTATCAACAGCTTTCATTTGATATCCATATTGTACAAACACATTCTAGGGTCCACGTTTTGGTCTCTATCTCGAGACCCTAGTCACGGAGCGGATGGAAATACTCTGAACTAAAGCATTCACCAACAGCTTCCATTTGATACCCATATTGTACATACACATCCGAAGGTTACCCGGGTCCACGTTTTGACCTATATCTCGAGACCCTATCTACCAATAGGTATCCAAACTATACGGAAACCATCTTCAATACCTCCTTAACAATGTGTGTAAGTTTGGTTTGATTCGGTGCAAAGACACGGCGGGTCCACGTTTTGGCATATATTTCGAGACCCTAGTCATCAATAGGTATGAAAATTACCCCGTATTAAAGCACTTATCAACAGCTTTCATTTGATACCCATATTGTACATACACAACCAAAGGTTACCCGGGTCCACGTTTTGACCTATATCTCGGGACCCCAGTCACGGAGCGGCATGAAAAATACTCTGTACTAAAGCATTCACCAACAGCTTCAATTTGATATCCATATTGTACAAACACATTCTAGGGTCCACGTTTTGGTCTCTATCTCGAGACCCTAGTCACGGAGCGGCATGAAAAATACTCTGAACTAAAGCATTCACCAACAGCTTCCATTTGATATCCATATTGTACATACACATCCGAGGGTTACCCGGGTCCACGTTTTGACCTATATCTCGAGCCCTACCCACCAATAGGTATCCAAACTATACGGAAACCATCTTCAATACCTTATTAACAATGTGTGTAAGTTTGGTTTAATTCGGTGCAGACACGGCCGGTTAGCGAACACACACAAAAAGTTGACTTTATTTTATATATAAGATTTTTTTTCAGGTTGTGTCCGAAAAATCCAAATATCTTACGGAACCCTATTTTTTTCCAAAATAAAATGTAATCCATGTTACTCTTGGATAATGTAGTTTTCGAATGGTGAAAGAATTTTTAAAATCGGTCCAGTAGTTTTTGAGCCTATTCGTTACAAACAAACAAACAAACAAACAAACAAACAAAGTTTTCCTCTTTATAATATTAGTATAGATTATACTTCGTCGAAGCAAAAATGGGTAATCAGCATAAAAAACAAACAAGAGAGCAAGAATTGATTTTCTACTTTCTCAAGATTTCAAGTTGATTAATAGCAAATGTGGTGTATAAGAAGTGATAGTATCAGAAACTTTAATGATCTTTGTACAAATTTCCGAGACACTTCTTGCACACGTCCAATCTTGTCAATTAAAAATGTATGGTATAGCTTGCAAATAAATATGGGATATTCTAATCTAGAGCGCACAAATACAGTAAACAGCAGTTTCAAGGTATAAGGATCCGTCAAATTTGAGCTAGTATTTCCTTGTATAAAGCCTAAGAAGGAATATGATTTGGATAAGATGAAATTAATAAACTATTAAATGAGCTGGCGGCCGTCATATATGAGTGGGTTGATGCGTGACTATTATTCGAGAGTACGTAGCTTCGAGACTCCGTGCATGAAACAACAGAATGATGGAAAAAGCTTTTTCTGTTAGCGCTCGCCCCTCGGTAGGTAATGGCAAACCTCCGAGTGTATTTCTGCCATGAAAAAGCTTCTTATAAAAAAACATTTTCCATTCGAAGTGGCTTAAAACTGTAGATCCCTTCATTTCTCGAACAACATCAAGACGCACGGCACAAATAGGAGGAGCCCTGCCAAACTCTTAACAGAAGTGTACGCACCAATTAATTATTTTTATTTTTTATTAAATGAGTAACGACTGTCAAAAATTACACCTAAATCTTAAGATTCTTTAATAAATTCAAGTATTAGACACTAACAAGATGCATTAAGAATTTTGTATATTTAAAGAAAATCGCTTGAGGACTACATGCATCAGCTAAGTTACTTATAAGTGAAAAAAGTCCTCATCATTAGTGAATCAGAAACAATTGCTAATGTCGTTGCAAGTAAAGGACCTAAAATACTTCCCTAAGGCACTTCAGAGCAGGCAATGAATGTTTCAGACGATACGAGGTATGTTCAAAAAAATAAGGTGAAGGTTTCAAGTATCGCGGGCTACGTACATTTGACTATCAGCTGGTACAGATTGTTGCGCTAAGCTATTCTAAACATCCTGTAGCTTGACTAGGTCATATGCTTTTGTTAAGTCAACGAAGCACATGTTCGCTGGCATATTAAATTAAATAGACTTTTCGACAATTTGTTGAACGACTAGTCATGTCGTCCGAATGGATACAACCCCGTATTCGATGCGGTACCAGCTAGTGGTAGAAGAGGAAGGCCTCCTCTGCCTTGGAAAGATCAGGTGGAGAAAGACTTGGCTTCACGCCGGTTAGCACAAGAAAGAAACGACTGGCGCGCTTTGTTAAACTCGGCCAAAATCGCGTAAATGGTTATCGCGCCAATTAAGAAGAAGAGAAGCAGTGGTCACCGGTCACTAGGTAATCGGAATCTGTGGGGATCCTGTAGAGAAAGACACTTTTGAACACTTTCTTTGCAAAAGTCCGGGCCTGACATGTAGGCGTTTGAGGTTTTTTAGTGTACCTTTTTGGGATATCGTGAGGCAGTTATCCAGCCTAGATCGCGTTTCTCTCCATACTACCTTAACAGCACTGGATGGTTGCTGGTAGCTAGTGGTCTACATTATGGTATCAAAACGGCACTCTAATGCTACGTGTAGTGTACCCGTGGTACTTTTGCTATCTAACCTACCTACCTATTGGTCTTTACTGCTTCTAAATCATTTGGCAGAGGGGTTTGTATCCGGGTCAAGATCACGGAAGCAGTTCCTGAGATGGGTCTCCAACTTGTTCATTTTAGTGTTCCTAATATAGGTAATTTAGTCAGTTATTCTATATTTTATTTTAATACAACATACGAATTAAAAAAACATAGAAAATTAATATTATATGATACATGTATCATGTAGTGGTGCACTACTCTAGTGCAATTAACAAATTTGCGAATTGTAAACTATATCAAAGAATTGCAAAATCCAATTACGATGGCATAGTCTTTACCCAGCGAATGCCCAACTTCACTCTCTTTATATTGTCCGTATAATGCCGATTGGTAAATATCAATTATATATACCAGCATATCGGATAGGGCAACCAGTTAGCATCCGTACAAATGCATTAAGTATAATATTATTACTTACACAATATTCAGCATTTGCCAATTCATTTGAACTTTCAATTGATTTGATTGTAATGCATCCATCCAACTCAACCTTCAGTTGTTCACGTGCCAAGTTTTGCAGTTCCGCTTTATCATACTCACGCTTCGATTTCGTCTTATTTGAGGGTAGTGAAAGTGGAGTGGTCTTTGGCGCGGAATTTCCTACTGGCAGAATGTGTTCATTTAAATTGTCAAGTAGCTTATTATTGTAGCTCAGCACTGGTGGCGTATAAATGGGAGAAAAATCTGGTTCAATGCGTCGTATAGCATCTAGGGCAATGTCTCTTTGATCAGCAGTAAACACTGATCGGTCCATTATTTGATTTAATGTTATCCTCTGAAAATAAAATAGTTGTAGTAACTGTTTTAATACAGAAGAAGATTTATCACATTTTTGTTTGCCATCTGCGCAAACTTTCTAATTCGTTCAATATTATCTTCCGACGACTCCACGCGCCCCAGACATTCAAATATTGCGGCGAATGTTTGTTCGTTAAATTTTAATTCATCTTCTTCGATTAATGTGAAAATATCTTCAAATCGTTCAAAGGACCCCTTTTCCGCTAAACCATGAAGCAGAGTATTATAAAAATCAATCGTAATAAGACTCTTAGTTTCTGATTTTTTCTTTGCTCTCTGCCTGTATGCTAACAATGTAGACATACCGCGGTGGACCATACCCGCGGAAACACAAACATTAAGGTATGCTTCCAAATTAATTCGAAGTGCCTTTTCTTTTGCAAAGCGTTCCTGTTCTTCACTATTATGAACTTTTGACTTGAACCTAAAAACATCTTCAAATAAGTCTCATTTATTCGATGATACTGCTAAACTGCATATGATCCCTTTGTAAATACCGCCTAACTTTGAATATATTTTAGGGAGAAGAAACCACTTATTACTTCAAGCACTTTAATAGATTTTGGCATTATAGGATTTTTTTAACAAATCTCAAAAGCGTTATACAAAAATAACGTTTAATCATGATGTAAAAGTTGATGAAACAACTGGAAACTTATATATTGTGAATCAATACTATTATAAATTTAATTCAGAAATTATGATGGTCATGGATTAATTAATGATTGTTTTTTATTATGCTTTTTCAAACAAAATTAGTTTTTTTCCGTAATACAAGAAATTAAATGTTTCCCATTCATAAATAATAAAAAAATTATGTTATTTGAAATACACAAATATAGGATCGCTTAATACAGGTAAAATGGGATATTTTTAACATTTAATTTTAATACATCTATTCACATATATCATGTAAAAAGTTTCAACATAAGCTATCCATTTATATATGTTTCAACTTTTTTCTATGACTATAAATAATAAAAAAAGGTATGACTAAATTTTGCTCTCCGTATTTATATAACGTCGAAATTTCGACGTACTGGCGATCCTAGTATATAGAATTGGCGCGTACACCTTTTTTGGGTGTTTGGCCGAGCTCCTCCTCCTATTTGTGGTGTGCGTCTTGATGTTGTTCCACAAATGGAGGGACCTGCAGTTTCAAGCCGACTCCGAACGGCAGATATTTTTATGAGGAGCTTTTTCATGGCAGAAATACACTCGGAGGTTTGCCATTGCCTGCCGAGGGGCGACCGCTATTAGAAAGATGTTCTTTTCTTAATTTTTGGTGTTTCACCGAGATTCGAACCTACGTTCTCCCTGTGAATTCCGAATGGAAGTCACGCGCCAACCCATTCGGCTACGGCGGCCGCTGTAGTAGTATGTAGTTAGAGAGATAATATTACTTTGTGCCCGTTTTAGTAAATCGATGAAATTTAGACATAATATGAGCTCTATTCGTCAGTTTTTGCCGTATTTTATCTCTCAAAGCTTCAATTTTTCCTGGTTTATTCACCTAGTTTGAAATAGCCCGGCAAAAGATAGTCCAAAGGTCTTAAATCGAGCGATCTCGACGACCGATTGTTGCACGTTCCCACGGCAGTCGGTTCTACGTTACCGGAACGACCCGGATTTATATTCGGTCAAGGGCTGTCACTTCAGCAGCATTCCTCGTATATGCATGAGAAATGTTTATGCTGCTACAACAACAACAACAACCGATGTGTTGCAGAATATCGTGAAATTATTCTTTGCGGAAGTTTTGTTTGCAGTAAATTGATTACTTCCTTGGATATGTGGATGGTATGTCGCTCCGTCTTATTGAATTACATATTCTCAATACCCATACAATACAGTAGATTAAAAGACTCTTTGCAAAGACGGTAAGTGCATTTCCAGCTGCAAGAACTAATCCACTCAAATTTTTCGACAAATGTTTTTATTTCGGTTTCCGTTGGGGGCTTATAACAATCGAATTACAGTGCACTCTCTCTTAAGCGGACGCCTAAGGGACTGAAAAATTTGTCCGCTTATGAGAAAAGTGTAAAAAAGGTTAATATTAGGTTATGGGATTGTTGTTTGCTGAAAAGAAATTAATTTAAAAAAATTCTTAAGGTTTTGTGGTATGAACTGAAAAGTGTTCGCTTAAAGGAGGTGTCCGTTACGAGAGAGGGCACTGTATTTTTACACAGATTTTATGAAATTTTACATTCTACTTAACGTCTGTCAAAAGAGACGCTAACGCACTGTGATAGCTCTCAAAACAAAATATTACTAAGAAAAAACTCGAGCTTAACAGACCTTGTAATAGAAGTCAATCAGTGCATCGATCCTGAGCTATGGAAATCTTAATTTTGCAACTTTTGCAGTTACGTGGTATTTACAAATTGCTCATACGCGGTTTAGCAATGTATGTGTATATATATGTAGACTAAGCCGCAAGTCAAATGTAATAAAAACCTTGTTTTAGACTTGGTCACTGCTTCAGCTTCTGTTTTCTGCGGATTATGTTTCAAAGTATTTAATTCCATACTGTCGGGAGAAATAAAAGGCTCATCGGTCACTAACGGATCCAGTAACTCTTCAACATCATGCTCTTTTGGGACAGTACAACTGCTGGAAATTAAATATGTACATATTTTAATCCATGCAATTTTTTTTTAAGTTAAAAAGCGAAAATACTTATGAATAAATACTTATTTATGCATGTTTTTATATAAATATATATATTTATAAATATATGTTTCGTGTTCCGTGTATAAAAATCATCCTCGGTTCAGTCGAGTCAATAACTCACTAAAAGTGTATTAAGGGGTTAGGGGTAGTCAGAATTTTCAAAAAATTTCATTTTTTGTTGCATTTTCTAAAGTATAATATCTTAAAAATATTGTGTGAAAATTTACGTGAATCCGACAAATACGTTTTGTGTTATTCAACAATTAACAGAGGGCGCTCGAGAGCTGCGGAGCGTTCGAGAACAAGTAGGCTAGCTTTAAATTCGTTTTTCTCAAAATTATGTTTTTTTTCTATTGGTGATCACTGTAACCGCTTGTTAGATTTCAATAAAATTTATACTGTTTTTGAAAAACATAAAAAACTCGTGCCTATTCGAAAGACTGTTTTTAAAAATTTCGATTTTTTTAAACAATTAATTGTCGGGTTTTTTCTCGAAAATCTGAAAAACATTTTCTGAGGCCGCCATGTTTTTAATTTTGAAAAACAAAAATGCTTCGATTAGGCACAAGATTATCTATTAATAAAACTAATTTCTCTTGTTCGATTGATTTTAGATAAATCTCCGAGGACTTGTGATGATCACCGCAAGGGACTTCTGGAGAAACTCGCTTCACACAAACACTATAACTTTAACAATTATTAATTTAATAATAATAATTTTAAAGGTTTCAAACTTTTTATATACCTACTTATACATATTGAGGGCTGGCGAAATCCTCCACTGAACCCTCCCCGAGGGTGCCGGCTGGAAATAAGTACCACAGTTTTAAATCTTGGTAGGCGTATCGACCCCCACGACCCAATTATTATTTAGATGAGATAAAAAGCATGCCCACTATTTATTTGTTAAATTCCGTCCGTTTGTCTAATTTGCTTTCGGTTTATTATTTGCTCGCTCCAAACCGACAATAACCATAGATATTCACACAAATAAATATAAGTAAAAAGCTGATTTACCTGAATGAATCGATTGGTAGTTCGCTGGAATCTTGACATTCATTTCCCACACTTTCGATTATGTCGCGATAGTTGTTGAAACTCTTGATAATATTTTTGATGTCTTCTGTATTACTTATGACACGCTTTGTATACTCTTCCTTTCCAAAAAAGATCAATGGTTTGTCATCATAAATTCCTGATTCCAGAATTGTATGGTCCATTTCATCTATGGCGATTTGTTTGTAAATCGCTGGTTCTGCCTTTATTTTAGGGGTAACGTTTTCCATTACGTTTGAGACTGAAGTTTTATTTTTTAATTGCTTTCCTTCCCTGGCGCGCTTTTCAATTATTTGAGCCTGCGTTTTCGCTATAAATGCTTGCAATTTTTTCGCTCTAAGTCTTTTTACGCGTGATTTTCGCTCGTTGGCTGACATGTCGGTAACTATAGGTGAAAAATAAATAAACCTATGTATACCATATATGTAGAATAGATATTATCGAAAATATTTTCAAAATGTTTAGTATATTAAAAATGTGAAGTTAAACTTATCCTGCGTTTACTAGTATACATTCTATCAAAAAAGTAGCGGAAATTGTTCAATAAAACGGAAAATAATTGTTTAATCATCAAAATTTATTGATAATAGCCTCCATTCGAAGCAATACACATATAACAACGATTAGTCCAGTCAACAAAGCATCTTTTAAACGCGTTTGAAGAGATCTTCTTCAGCTACTTCAGCGAATTCTCCTTAATGGCCTTTATCGACTCAAAGCGGTGTCCGCGGAGTGACAATTTAAGTTTTGGGAAAAGGAAAAAGTCACAGGGGGCTAAATCCGTGCAAGAACCATCTTTCCAGAAATTGGGCCATTTCCTCTCTCAAACGTCGCTTAACTTCCAAATAATATCCTTTATTTACCGTAGAACCATTTGGAACGAACTCCCAGTGCACAACACCAAGATAATCAAAGAAAACGACTTTCACTTTTGACTGACTTTGACGTGGTTTTTTGGGTTTCGGTTCATGTGGACAGCGCCATTCAACCGCCTGTTGACTGGCTTGCATGTCAAACTCATATACTCACGTCTCATCACCTGTTATGATGCATTGGATAAACGTTGGGTCCGAATTCACTTGCTCAAGCATGTCTTCAGCCACTTTCTTCCGATGAATTTTTTGAAAGAAATTCAACTCTCTTGGAACGAGTCGAGCAGCCACGTGTCTCATGCCCAATTGACGGTGTAAAATGTTGCGGATTGATTCGTGAGACACGGTAAGGTCACGAGCTATCTCCCTCAAACTTAAATTATGGTTTTCCAGCACCATTTTCTTGATTTTGTCGACGTTTTCATCCATTGAAGACGTTGATGGGCGACCAGATCGGGCAAATCTTACACGACTTCTCGACCCTCTGCAAAAGCATTATACCATTCGTATACCCGTGTTTTTGATAAGACACCTTGCTTTAGGATTTCTGCAACATTTTCAACGATTCGGCACATTAAAACTTGTTCAAAACACAAAACTTAAGGCAAATTCTTTGTTCGATATTTTTATCCATAGTGAAAATCGCAACTGACAGATCACGCTCAAACTCTGCGACACTATAGAGCAGGGGTGGGCAAAAGCCGGCCCGCGGGCCGGATCCGGCCCTCTTGCTAATTTTATCCGGCCCGTTGAAAAATTCCGCACATAAATTTTTTTAAACTCTTTTATGAGATTTTGTTGACATTAGCATTATTAGTGTGCGTACTGTATATATAATAGTCTTAATAAAATGGGCGGTCGGCTAACTACACTAGTGTGGACGATGTCGTGAGCTTGAAACAATCCTGATGTGTTTCACACGGGTCGCTCGCGACGATCGCTCTCAGGGCGGTTTTTTTGTCAAACACAAAGGAGATCGCGCTGGGTTCGAAATGCCTGTGAGTACGGCATATGTCATAGATGACTAGATGTGAAACTCTTTTTCTCGTGAGAGCGCTGAAAAATGTGCATTTTTTATAACATTTTTCAATATTGCCACACCGGTAGAAACATGAATTGGGTATTTTTGAATCAAAGGTCTGGAATTTTTAGTTTCCACACCACCATTGAGGTTAGTATTTAGTGTGCAGTTGCCCAATAGCCTTATATCACTCGTAAACACCTACATATACTAAAAATAAGCACAATCCGTACGAAATATGTACATAAATAAGCAAAAAATTTAAAAATTTATACGTAAATGAAATTATTTAAAACTGAAATACAAAAGTAATTTAATAGTAATAAAGTTATGAACCCGAAAACCATAAGTTATAATTAAAAACATGACTTATTGCGATTTTTTAATATAACACAGAAAGTGGGTAACAAAAAAAAATTCTCAAACAACGAACAGAATAAGTTAAAGCATATTACCTTTAATTTTTGTAAAATATCTCAAACACAAATTCAGTTCCCTTACCTACGCTTTTCAACCATAGAATATTTACGTATATATAAATTTACATAAACCAACACACAGTTTTCAATAAAATTCATTATGTACACAAGACTAATTAAAAGTAGAAGTCGAAAAGGATATAACGAGCTTTGGACTTCAAAAATACCTTGTTTTATTTGGTTCGACATATATTTGTGAAATAACTTTTTCTTTAATGGTTTCCACGAAAAATAAATATCGATCACAAATTACTGACGAAAATCTACACTCGGTATTAAGGATTGCTGCAAGTGATTTGGAACACAATTTTGAAGAAATAATGTCAGAGAAACATTCGAGATTTCACGTTTCGCATTAACTTTAAATATTTATTTTACCGTTTGATGTTTTTCTTTTCTTTTTTGAATTCTATTTACTATTATATTTACGAAATGCAATATAAATGTTAAATTGTAATAACTATGTGTCAATATAAAATAATTTGTATCATTAAGACATAAATAAGTAACAAAATAAAATGTTTCATTGACTGGTTTATCTAATAGGCATTTATTTATAAAAATATTTCTTTAAAAATTACGTGACATATTTTATTCAAATTGAAATGATACTTAGTGTTTTTGTCAAAAAAAAATTGGCAGGGAAAAAACTCCATCCAAAACATCCGCTTGTGCAAAGCATATGCGGTATAGTCCTCCGGCCCGGGTGACATTTTGAAAATTTCATTTTGGCCCGCGCTTTAAAGTATTTGCCCACCCCTGCTATAGAGCTATAGAACTATTCCAGGTATTTTTTTGACAGAATGTATGTATGTGCATTTATGAATTTAATTTCAGTAAATTCAGATACAAAATCTTAGCACACTAATGGAAGAAATTAAGGTATCAAAATAAATTTCAAAATTTTTGACTGTATCTCAAATAGTCGTACGTGAGTTTATATTTGATTCTTTCAATCAAGTCGCGTTTAAGTTTTTTATGTTTTTTTTTTTGTGTCCATTTTTTCTTGAACAAACCATTATATGGGCCGGACAACTTATTTATCTATCTTTAGTTTATTTTTTGTTGACCTGTTGTTGTTGTTTTAACCTCGATATAGCCGCTTCTTGCTGAGATATCGGACTTAGAATCGAAAAGCATGGTTTTGCTTTTGATCACCGAAATGATCACACCGAAAATGTAGGAGCGGAATTAACCCTCCATCGGACACCTTTTTTAAAACCTTCTATAGGGCACCCGGGTCTGGCTTTTTTTTCGTCCTGTTCGAGGATCCTTTTTAAAAGGTTATATCCATCAATTGATAGAAAATTAAATTTTAGGAGGCTACCTGGAAGCTCATGTTGTTAGCTATAATAGAAATACATATGTTAAATTCACATCCAAAGTCGAAAAAGCCATGCTGGCCAGACGCAGTTGCCCAACGGAGGATTAGAAACTTGAACTCATCCATTCAACCATTATCTTTATTTACAATGCAGTTTAAGTCTAACCTGAGATTTTGCCCAAATTCTTTTTGAACAAAATTTAACTTCAACTTAAGTTGTAAACACGCTGATTTAATTTGTTTTTATCTTGGCAAGCAGCGTATTATTAGCTCTAAATCAAATTAAGAGCAACGAAATAAAAAAATAAATCAATAAATTATGTTTAACAAAATAATGAATATGAGTGAAACATAATCAGTGCGGTGCACTCGTTTAGCGAAACTTGTGAAGATATATTTGAAGCTCACATATTGTCTTAACTCACCTTCCAGAAGTTCAACATATTTAGAATACCTCGGCTTTACTATGCGTTTCTTTTTTTTCCTTAGTGTTTCACCTATTGTAGATTGCGAACGGAAGCCTGGACCGTCAATAAGCATTTGCCGCTTTATCAAATCGAAGCCTAAAAAAATATTTTAAATAAAAATAGGTCACTAAGATATCTGAACAATATCCTAAACATTGGAGCATTTTTAGTGTTAAATGTTCATAATCGTTGTTGACTACATTTGTAGTTAATAATTTTTAAATTTGTACAATGCACTCGGATATTATTAGCAAAACTTATGTTGCCAAAATGGAGGTAAAGTCGCATCTATACCACGTTGTCAATAGCAGGAACGACATTTACATGTGCATATATAAATTCGTCTTGGCTACATCTTACCACATATGTAATTTTCTGCAAATTTTTGAAGATGAGAATAATTTCGGCTTAATTCAAATCTTTGTATAGAACAGTTGTTTGGACATTTGCTGAGCAGCAAACGAACATTTTGAACGCTAGTCCACTTTGCTGACCAAATGCGATGCATTTTAAATCGGATTTACCAATATATGAAATACTAATTTTTGATTCCCGGTATTAATTTAATAAATAAGTTTCCTGTATTTTTCTTGCATAATTAAAAACAAACACTAAGTGCGTTAACTTAATACAGCTGTAATCACATGGAATAATAACACACTGAAGCTAGCTGCGATTCAGCATCAAATGTTTACGCTAAAGACCAATGTTACCGACTTATTTTTTTCAACCAAGAATCCTTCGGCAGTGTTCATACAGGGAAACTTTTCTTGCTCTGAGCATCTCCGTTGCTTGCAATTGCTTAACGTCTCAACACTAAATTATTGATGAATCGTCAATCGAGACAGCAAATTGAATGAGGTTGGCAGCCGGTTCTACGTTAACGGAGGGACTCGAATTTTTCCCGACCAAGGGCTGCCGCCCCAGTAAACTAGCCCTGTTTAGTGCACCGTATCCCAGGTTGGCAATTCATGCCGTGAACTATTTTAATGAGTAATGAGCTGTATTGGTATTGTTTGTTACGCTCACATAAGGTTCAAATTACTTCAAATAACTTCAACTCAAAAAACTTCACATTACAATATTAACAAGCCATTCACTGAATATTTAAAAAAAAAAGAGGTTGTCTGTAAAGTCGGTTTACTGACGATAGTTTAACGTGATAACGTCATAAGAAAATACTGATTGAATGGTTGCATTTTTCAAAAGAAAATTTTAATTTTATTTGTCTGATAGATATTTTGTATGGATATAGAGAATGAGTTAACATTAACATAACATAATATACTTTAATATAACTTTAACATAACATAACATAACATAACATAACTAACATAACATAACATAACATAACATAACATAACATAACATAACATAACATAACATAACATAACATAACATAACATAACATAACATAACATAACATAACATAACATAACATAACATAACATAACATAACATAACATAACATAACATAACATAACATAACATAACATAACATAAACCTAACATAACATAACATAACATAACATAACATAACATAACATAACATAACATAACATAACATAACATAACATAACATAACATAACATAACATAACATAACATAACATAACATAACATAACATAACATAACATAACATAACATAACATAACATAACATAACATAACATAACATAACATAACATAACATAACATAACATAACATAACATAACATAACATAACATAACATAACATAACATAACATAACATAACATAACATAACATAACATAACATAACATAACATAACATAACATAACATAACATATCATAAAGCATTCACCAACAGCTTTCATTTGATACCCATATTGTACATACACATCCGAAGGTTACCCGGGTCCACGTTTTGACCTATATCTCGAGACCCTATCTACCAATAGGTATTCAAACTATACGGAAATCATCTTCAATACCTACTTCACAATGTGTGTAAGTTTGGTTTAATTCGGTTCAAAGACACGGCGGGTCCACGTTTTGGCATATATTTCGAGACCCTAGTCATCAATAGGTATGAAAATTACCCCGTATTAAAACACTTATCAACAGCTTTCATTTGATACCCATATTGTACATACACAACCAAAGGTTACCCGGGTCCACGTTTTGACCTATATCTCGAGACCCTATCTACCAATAGGTATTCAAACTATACGCAAACCATCTTCAATACCTCCTTAACAATGTGTGTAAGTTTGGTTTAATTCGGTTCAAAGACACGGCGGGTCCACGTTTTGGCATATATTTCCAGACCCTAGTCATCAATATGTATAAAAATTACCCCGTATTAAAGCACTTATCAACAGCTTTCATTTGATACCCATATTGTACATACACAACCAAAGGTTACCCGGGTCTACGTTTTGACCTATATCTCGAGACCCCAGTCACGGAGCGGCATGAAAAATACTCTGTACTAAAGCATTCATCAACAGCTTCAATTTGATATCCATATTGTACAAACACATTCTAGGGTCCACGTTTTGGTCTCTATCTCGAGACCCTAGTCACGGAGCGGCATGAAAAATACTCTGGACTAAAGCATTCACCAACAGCTTCCATTTGATACCCATATTGTACATACACATCCGAAGGTTACCCGGGTCCACGTTTTGACCTATATCTCGAGCCCTATTTCCAAAATAAAATATAATCCATGTTACTCGTGGAGGATGTAGCTTTCGAATGGTGAAAGAATTTTTAAAATCGGTCCAGTAGTTTTGAGCCTATTCATTACAAACAAACAAAGTTTTCCTCTTTATAATATTAGTATAGACAACATATCTTATAAGGTATATGGTAAATATTACCATACATTTTTTCCTTCATATATAATAAAAAAATAATAATAATAACATTAAAACAACAGGTATTATTAACAAACTTGGTTTTATTTTAAATTCTTCAAGTAAATCAAATTAATAATAATCAATAAGAAGGCATATGCCAATACAAATACGTGAATTTATATATGTACATATGCGCATATGCATACATATATACGCTCACTTAAGTAGGAGAGAGCAAGATGTCGAACGTTGTTGTTCGTTTGCTTTGTTTGCTTTGTCGTTCGTTCCGCGCTTTCGCTTGCAGTTCATTCAATGCAATGAGCAAGGTAACAACATATGAGCAAGGTAACACTAATGAGCAAGGTAACGACACATTTTTTCGTGCGTGCAGCCTGTTAAATCGAATTATACGACGTTATCACGTCAAAATAACTTTCCTTTGTCCTGCTTATTTCTTTTGTATTAAATAACTTTAAACATTTCGCGATATGAGTTACCAACTTCATTCAATGAGCCGTAACGATTGGTAATTTCATTAAAATTTACCATTGAAAATCATCAAAAATTTAGTGACGAGACGTTAAGTTAACAAAATGATTGCTAATTTTTCTGCTGGCATCCACTACTACTACACAAGCTTTAAAAGTAAAGGCCATGTCAGATGAAACTTTTATTTCGTTTCGGATTTGCATGACGGATTTGCTTTGGCAACTAATATTGAGCGAACTAGCAGATGCCGACATATCATGGGAAGAATATTGTCGAGGCCCTATGCTTCCGAGAGGAGTGAACCAGGAAAAATTTCAAAAAAAATTTATCATATATTTTTACCTTTTTGGTCCGATTTTCTATGAAACGTAATCATATATTATTCAATCATTTAATATAAAAGGGCGTCAGGTGATCTCGGCTGTGAGCATTTTTTGACGACCAGCTGAGAGTGTTTTTACTTATGAATCTGTACACTGTATACATGTGATAGTCATCTAAATTGTTTCAGTATCTCATTTGGTTCGTGAACATCCGCATTTTATAACATTATTTTAATAACAGTACCAAAATCTCCTAATCAATATCTTCGAATTGCGCGCTCTTTTGTGACTATGCTTCGGTTTACTGTCTACGAAAAGTCAGAGACAGTGACGAAGAAATTGGGAGATTTGTCAATGGATTAATGAAAAGGTGTGAATGTATTGTTATTGTTTTTGTAAAACTGTCACTTGTTAGCGCCATGTTACAATGAGATCGATGACCGAACGTATTAGCTTGTGCACATACTTGTTGTCGGATTTTGCATGATGAAAATAAAAAATTTTATATATTAGGGTCATGCACCCGACACGCACACATATAAGCTACTGGACATGCATGCTTGAGCGTCGGCAGCAGCTATAACGTTTTGCGCTTATGTCCCGAACGCAAATAGAAATATGCGGTTTACTTTTGAAGTATGTTGAGTATTTGGTTCATGTAAAGTCGGTATCACTACCTGATAAACTTACTGATAAACTCTTACTCGATAATTCTTTAGTGTCGTCTTATCGGATTTTCGCTTGCTGGGCATTATTTATAAAGGAACGTTTTTGGAAAATTATTAATATAAAATGTCTTATTTTAAGCGTATAAGGCAACCAAAAATGACAACTCAAGCTCTCTTAGAATTCGATTTGGGAGAAAGTTCGTCAGATAGTGATTTCAGAATAGAAGATCATGATAGTGAAGAGGAAGATCAAGACAGTAATGATGCAGTAAATTCTTCCGACAATAGCACGGATGGTAATGACAGTGAATCGGAAGATTTGTCCAATGAACATGAAAGTGATAATTTCACCGAAAATCTAAATAAATCTTTAATTGATCATGGCTCCGAACCACAACTCAATGGTTTTAAAGAAATATCGAAAGTTCTGCAAAAACTAGACACTAATAGATATATAGAACCTAAAGTACCAATAAAGCCTATATGTTGTGTTTGCTTGGGGGATCGAAGTGATGACTCAAATGAGATCATTGAATGCGATGGGTGTGGAGTATCTGTGCATGAAGGCTGTTACGGTGTGAATGATAATGTAAGCATCTCGAGCACTAATTCTACATGCTCAACAGAACCGTGGTTCTGTGAAGCTTGCCGTGCCGGTGTTTCGGAACCCATTTGTGAACTATGTCCAAACAAAGGTGGAATATACAAAGAAACGGATGTTGGGAAGTGGGTACATCTAATTTGTGCCCTATACATTCCAGGAGTTGCTTTTGGTGAAGTTGACCAGCTCTCCTCTGTTACTTTATTTGAAATGCCCTATAGTAAGTGGGGGGCAAAGGTTTGTACACTATGTGAAAACTCACGTTTTGCCAGAACGGGTGTTTGCATCGGATGTGATGCCGGCATGTGCAAGACATACTTTCACGTAACTTGTGCCCAGACTTCTGGTTTTCTAACCGAAGCACATCATGAAGAAGCTGAGGCGGCCGATCCTTTTTTTGCCCATTGTAAGGTGCATTCGGAGAAAGAAATGATGAAACGTCGTAAAAGAAATTACCATAACCTTCGCTTAAACATGCAACAAAAGTTGAATGAAAAAATTATATTAAAGCATGACGATCCTTGTCCAGCACAATTACGTATACATCGAAAACTCTTAAAGTACCAAGCTAAGTATTCGAATAACAAGAAATTGAAGCCTGATCCGTGGGTACCAACCCAAAAGATGTCAAGGCTGTTAACAACTTCCGCCTCGGCATGTAAGCGTTTATTAGCCAAGGCCAATATAATGGCGGTTGATGTCGAACTACTTGAACGCCAAGAAGCGCAGATTGCAGCATTATCAGATATTCGTAAAAAATGGCACATAGCTCCTGCATTTAGTGTGGAATTTATTGGTTATTACCTGGATCGAATTTCGCGCACAAAAGAGCTTAAATCACAGCTTTCAGAAATGATGGAAAATAATTTTAACCTTTCTCGGGAGCAAGATATCCTTCGCACTACCTATGACGCTAGATTGGACAAGAATAAAGAGTTGAAGTCTAAGCAGGTAAATATACGTACTTATTATTTATATTGATAGTTATAGTTATAAAAATACAAAATAGTATATAAGGAAAAAAATCTAGATCTTCATCATGCTAATCTGAATTTTATAAATACTGAATATCCACTTTTTCATTGGCCGCCGTAGCCGAATGGGTTGGTGCGTGACTACCATTCGGAATTCACAGAGAGGACGTAGGTTCGAATCTCGGTGAAACACAAAAATTAAGAAAAATATTTTTCTAATAGCGGTCACCCGTCGGCAGGCAATGGCAAATCTCCGAGTGTATTTCTGCCATGAAAAACCTTCTTATAAAAAATATCTGCCGTTCGGAGTCGGCTTGAAACTGTAGGTCCCTCCATTTGTTGAACAACATCAAGACACACACCACAAATAGGAGGAGGAGCTCGGCCAAACACCCAAAAAGGGTATACGCGCTTATTATATTATAATATTAATTTTTAAATGTATTGGGAGTTTTTTATAAAATTTATTTAGTTAATCTTATTAAGTTCATCTCTAGGTAGGTAGGTGGCACTCCTCAAGTAGCACTACAGCGCCGTCTTAATAGCACTATGAGACATCCAACAGGCAGATATCTACATACAGCCAGCCAGAACTGTTGATATAATGGAGAAGATTGATGAGGCTTAGGTTCGCGCACTGCCCCAGGCGTCGAAGAAAAGAGCACCTAGTGACCTTAATCGTCTAGCTGCCAAACTCGGACATTTACAGAGAAAGTGCTCAACAGTCTCCTTCTCCTTCCTAGCAAACTCGTCAGTAATTACATTTTCCCCTATGTTCCTATGTCCTGGAACCCATATCAGAGAAATGTTACCTGCACACCCAAGAGATTTGATTCTCTCCTTACAGGAGTTTACTGATTTCGTTCTGCACCATGACGTCGTCAGAGCCTTAATCGCGACTTGACTATCGGAGAAAATGTTAATATCTCCCTCGCTCCCGCGTTCCCTAAGCATTTTGCTTCTCTGCAGGATCGAAAATACGTCCGCTTGAAAAATATTAGCAGTATTCGGCAGTTCAAAGGAGATAGATAAATTTGCTGATTTAGAGAAAACCCGTGCTCCGACTCCCGATTCCATAGTTAGTGAAGACAGAGGTGCAAGCTTCGGTGCAGATTTTCCCCTCGACCCAATCCTGCCTATTTGGAAAGATTGCCCTAGCACGAATCTCAAACTCTAGTTTGCGGATAGAGAGATCTGTTCGAAGTTCGGAGAAATACGGTGTTAACTGACCAGAGGCCAACCTCCTTTAACCTGATTGCACTTTGAGCTGCGAAGGAAATAACGTATAAGTCGGTGGGAAGTAAGTGCAAAACGATATTCAGGGCAGCACTGGGGCAAGTTTTACATGCTTCGGTGATGCCAATGCATGCAGTCCTTAAGTTCATATCTACAAAATATTTGTTTAACTGCAGCGCTTCCCCAACTTAAATTGGTCTTGGTCTTAATTCGCGGAATTCTTTTTATATGACAGAAAATGCTCAACATCGCAAGAAAAAAAGTTTTCAAAAAGCAGCGCGATTTTTGAACGGCTTAAACTTGAATGTAAACTAAGCCTGCTTAGTGCGTTTAACTTCACCCCTCGTGTATCGTCACTGGATCAACTCTACGCAGGAAAGAACAAAGACTCGATCAGAACTCAAGGTTCTTACCTCAAAGCACAAAGGGGCTGAACCACATGGTTTGCAGCTGCTCACACCCGTGTTGCTATCGCTATCAGGTACCCCCGAGCTAACCAGCACAACATCACCACCACCATCTTTCATTCTGATATTATTTCCGCTAATTAAGGTAGTAGTCCGGTGTAACGACCGAAATTTCGACGTTTTTTCATGAATCTTTTTTAAAAAGAAAATAAAATGCGATCGTTTTAAAGTTTTTACATGTTTTTATTGGTGTTTTGAAGTATATAAAAAAAATTTGTTTAAAGTTAATTTTATATTAATTTGTTTAAAATTTTTTACATCAAAGTGAAGTCCTTAAAAAAAAGATGAGTTGGTTCGGGGAAACACACAGCGTTCCAAAATCATCTGCAATAAAAAATTCAAAGAGATTATTATTCTGTAGACTTTATTTTAGGTCCCGAACCTAAAATATACATAAAAATAAAAAAATAAAAACAAAATGGCGGACTTGTGAAAAAAGTTCTTAAAATCTAATTTTTTTCTTCATAAATTGTTTAAATTAAATAGTTTATTACTCGTATTAAAAACTTAAATGTTTTAAAGGTCCGGGATCTAGATATGTGTGTCTAGAATAACGGGTTAAATTTTTAGCCAAATCGGCTGAATAGTTTTGAGTCAGTGATTCCCCGAAATTTCAAAAACATGGTTTTGAGAAAAACGCGTGTAAAGTTTCGACAACAGATTTTTTATAAAAAAATTATACTTACATTAATCAGCTATGTCTGGTGCATAGGGCAGTCCTTCCGTTTCCTCACAGTTGTCATTTTCAGCAGCTTTTAGAGCCCTACGCAAAGTTCTGGCCTCTTTACAGTTGGCTTCTGCAGTTTTCTCTGCCCTTAAAATCCGTGCATTGTCAACATCGTGATTAAAACGTACTTGAAACTAGAGTCATGGTTTACCTCAAAATCACTGTTCTCTTTCAGTTTTTTTGCGCTTGTACTCATAAAATCAGTATCAGCTTCTGCAGTAAATTGATTCCCATTAAATGATCTCTTTCTTTCACCTTTATTCTTGTGCCAACCTCCACTAAAGCGTTTGTTTCCCATTTTAGAGCAGTGTGTATTCGTCGAGTGCAAAACGTTTACTGATAAACTGCTCGATGGTACAGATCAGTATATTGTACGAAATTCTTATATTTTGTCTATGTAAGTCGAATTTTTTGATACTATACGTATACCTGGGTATACCGGGGGTATACCTGGGTTATACCTGGGTATACGTATTGTATACCTGATAATAAAAGAGGGGACGGTCAGAGCAGCTGCTGCTGGCGTGTCACACGCTTTGATGTCATGAGTTGTTCGTGAGCTCAGTCACCTCAAAGTGAATAAAATGTTTGTGTATCGCACTATAAAACGTTACAATGATACTGGTAGCATTGCAAAACGCTATGGAGGTGGACCAAAAAAACGCCAGAAATGGTTCGGAAAGAGAAGGCTCGACTTGACCGAAATCCACGTCGAAGTGGAAGAAAAATGGCCAAAGAACTGAAAATATCGCAAGACAGCATTCGACGCATATTGAAAAATGAGCTCAAGGTCAAGGCTTACAAGTTCCAAAAAGTACACGATCTTTCACTCCCGCAAAAAAAAAAGTTCGGTGCGAAAGAGCAAAGGAGTTGTTGCGCTTGCACGAACGTCGCGAATTTCCTAACATTGTGTTTTCTGATGACAAAAATTTCCCAATTGTTCATAACAACAACAGTTCATAAACATTCAAAACGATCGTGTTTACTTGACCGAACTCTCATACGAGAATTTGAGCCTACGAATGGCCACTCGAAGCAATTTCCCATCGCAAGTAATGGACCGCTGATGGACGCTCTCCAATCGTTTTTATCGAGCCTGGTGTCAAAGTGAATGCGACTTATTATCGGGAAAATGTTTTAGAAGCTGCTTTAGAGCCGTGGACACGCAAACACTTCTGTCGTAGACCATGGGCGTTCCAACGGGACTCGGCACCGTCTCATAAAGCTCGTGTGAACCAAGAATGGTTAAAAAATCATGTTCCACACTGCATTTCGTCCACACAATGGCTTTCGAATTCGCCAGACGCAAATCCGATGGACTATTCCATCTGGTCCATTTTGGAGAGCAAGGTGAGGACTAAAAAATATGCCAGTATGGATGTCCTGAAAAAAGCGATGGGCCAAATACCTCAAGATCACATTTATGCAGCATGCAACTCATTTTTTTACCGTTTGAAGGCTATAGTCAAGGCAAAAGGTGGTCATATCGAGCTAAAGTGAATATATCTTAAAATTGTAATCATTTTTGAACAATTTTGTCTTTGAAATCAATAAAAACTAATTTCACACAAAAAAGTTATGGTGTTTATAATAGGTAACACTTCATATCGTTCACCCTGTATATATAATTGGCGTGTACACCCCTTTTGGGTGTTTGGCCGAGCTCCTCCTCCTATTTGTAGCGTGTGTCTTGATGTTGTTTTACAAATAGAGGGACCTACAGTTTCAAGCCGACTCCGAACGGCAGATATTTTTATGAGGAGCTTTTTCATGACACCCGGAGGTTTGCCATTGCCTGACCGCTTTTAGAAAAACCTTTTTCTTAATTTATGTGTTTCACCGAGATTCGAATCTACGTTCTCTCTGAATTCTCTTTGTCGTTCGTTCCGCGCTCTCGCTTGCAGTTCAAGCAAGGTATATTAGCTTACATTTTCGTAGAGGAAAAGGAAAGAGAGGGGTATACCTTATATATATCTTAGATACACATTAGGCTATTTTTATTGAGTTTTTCCTTGTGGTTGCTAATTTCTAGTGAAAAATAACACTGCCTACTTTTAGGCGCTTGTTTGTTGGTGCAAACTTGTAGGAAATATATTTTTGGTGCCTACGGTTTGGGGCGTTTTTTTGGTCCCAATTTTTTGGCGTTTTTTTTTTTTGGTGCCTACTTTTGGCTCTTATTTCCGTTAGTGCTTGTGCGTACTATAAAGTGCTATCCATTCCGGCATCGGATTTATTGGTATTGCCTTGCGGTAATTTGTGCCGTTGCTACGGTACTGGTATCGGTGCGTTTGTGCGGGTGATAAACGCTCGGAGACGGCCCTTCTCCGTTTTTTGTAAATTTTGTCTATTTGTATTCTCTGCAAATGTTGTGAATTTATTTAGATATATATTCTTTTTCTCTCTCTCTCTCATTCTCTCTCGGGTCTATCTCTCTTTCTTTTTCTGCCTTGAATGTTTCACTTCTGTTATGTGTACTACGCTACATTCACTTTTTTTTAATAGCGGTCGTTCCTCGCCAGGTACTATAAACTTATGAGTTAATTTTTGCTGTGGCAAAGCTTTATCAAAATTCCTCTCAGATTCGGCTAACAGTTATACTCCTTTTTGTTTTTGCCTTCCACATATTCTTCAATTTTTAATATGTTTTTCTCTGTTTTCTAGGAATCTTTAATATTAAAAATATCTCAACTTCATAAAGAAGTCAGCGTTATGTGCCCAAACAAAATATTTCCTAATCCAACTAATATCGGCCACGCCCAATGCGAGTCTAATAAATCTGCGTCAACACCACCTAGTAGACCTATTTCAGTTCCCACAGCTGCTGCTTTGAAAATGGGAGTTGGATTTCCCCTGGCACATCTTGGCCCTCCAGGTACAAAAGTAGACTCATCACGGTTGCTCAGCACCCATGCCAAATCTTCCCCCATAGCTAGGGGAGGTGCTTCGTCAGCACCAACTACGCCTACGCTAAATGTACAGACATTTGAATGTGGTATATGCAAACGTACTACCGATCAGCATTTATTAGCCAAATGCGACACTTGTCAATTACACTATCATTTGAGTTGTTTGAATCCACCATTGACACGCCATCCAAAGAAGTCTAAACTTTACGGGTGGCAATGTTCTGAATGTGACAAATCTGAAGATTCTGATGGTGTGTCTGAGATTCCTAAAGGACCACGTAAGTCACGCACACGTTTTAATAAGGATGGTTCAATTATTGCTACACATGTCCCCGAAACGGAAAGTGATTCTGGACCACCATCTAAGAGACGGTCAATAGACATTTCAACTCTTAAAAACCAGACAGCTAAGAAAAAACTCAATAATTCAGTTCCAACTACAAACGAAACTGATATAACTACGAAGACTCCACCCAAGATAACTGGGTTACCGCCGTCAATTTTGGGCAGAAAAAGTAAATGCTACGTTCCTTTGCAAAATATAAAGAGAAATCCTCAGTCTCCAGCACAACAACTGCAACCGTCATCTTCGAAGAAGAGCAGTAAGTTCATATGCTCATTCCTGCTGGCCAAATATCTTTTTTTAAATTTTTGTTCTTTTCTACAGCAACTCAACAAGCCCATACCCTAATTTCTGATGAGCCTTTGCTTTTGGTAATGCCGTCTGCTACAATGCCTCGGGCAATGGGTCTTATTCATACTCCTGATCATGATCCCTTGGCGTTGCCAGTGAATAGTAATACTACCGTTTCCTCTATGGAGGATTCCTCTGACCCGAATAAGCAGGCAAGAAAGCAGAAGAGAAAAGATAAACATAAAAGCAAACATAACATTTCATCAGATACAGAAAAATCGCCAAACAAGGAGCATAAACGAAAACGTAAGAAAAAATTACACGGTCATGACTCTGAAAATCCACATGAATGCAGTGGAGTTAGCATTCCAAAAATTAAAATCAAGTTTAAAACGTTGCCACTACCAGGCGAAGTTACGCCAGAGGCGCAGTTTTTTTACGTATCAGCCGATATGGTGCGTTCAGCTGAAGAGGCGTCACGCCCTACTTCCGTTGAGACTGTAGAAGATCTAACACCAATTTTATCAGAAGAGAGCCATGTGGAGAGAGGCAAATCAGGAACAACAGTTAATAATTCACCAGATGCAGCAGTCATGAAAGTCCCGCTCATTACCCGTAAAACCAGCCCAAGAAAAACAGCTGGTAAAAGAAATTTGCAATTGGCTCACTCAAAATCTGTCATAATGACTCAATCTTCGTCAAGTCTTGATTGCTGCATTTGTAAGGAAGTGGGTGCGAGCAGCAATATTGTAACTTGCGATGAGTGTCGTAAGCACTATCATTTTAAATGCTTAGACCCACCGCTGAAAAAAACGCCAAAAATACGCGGTTACTCATGGCATTGTGCTGATTGCGATCCTACAGATGAAGAGAAAAAATTATAATTTTTACCATTGATGAGAATTTAAATTATTTCTTGGCCTGTTTAAAATATTGGCATACATATACGTGATTAGTATTGATAATTGAATCATAATTGGTCATAGTAATTTGATTAAACAAATAATTTCCTTCCTTCGAAACAAAACATATACCGGAACGACCCGGATTTATGTTCTGCCAAGGACTGTCACAACAACAACATCACCGCATAATTCTTAAATTGCAATTATATCAAATGTATTGAAAGGGTCATAAAAGTATATTTAATATAATGTTTTGTAATATTTGTTTTCATTAATTTTCAACCTATTCTAAATAGGGGTCTAATCAATTTCGGAAGTTGATCGCCGTCTTTCTTTTTTCTCCTCATTCTATTCTACCGTTGTGAGTTGCGTTTTATAGCAACTAACTTAAGGACTAAATAAACAACGATTCTTTTACAAATCGGCCATTTCTGGCAATTAATCAATCTTGATAATAAAGTTTAAAATGGCTAGTATTCTTTTCGCTCCTTTTATTTTGGTATGATTTTTTTATTACTTCCGAATGATTTATCGACGATCTTCCCGCAACATAATCCCAAACGATGGATGTCCAATGGAATTAGTAACCAGCGTAAACCTGCAAACTGATGTTAACCGACACAACCTATCTTATCAGAACATCATGTACTATACATAAAAACTCACCAGCAATGAAATTTGGAGCAAGTTCATTTTTTCTGTAAAATATTCTTTCTTCTAGATCAAATTGTGCCGTTCGCCCCAATTGAAAATAAATAAAATAAATTTATAAAATTTACACATTTTTCCTTATATAATTGAAAAAATGTAAATTCCTGTTATTTATAAGAAAATAATTTATATTTGTTTTACATAAATTTCGCTCACCTATAATATTTTAAATGTTATAATAGTTTCACATATGACCACAGATTATCTACTTTTTCGATCTAAAATACGTTCACATATATGTAGATGATCTACTTTTTCGTGCTTAAATCCCAATCTGTAATAAAAAACGAGATTTCCCATACAAAATGTCTCTCCCAAATACGTTCACATATGCATTAATCACCTATAAATCCACCAAATTAATCTGCCCGTTCACATATGGAAGATTACCTGCAAAACTGACCAGCAGCTGTCAATACTGCTTTGAGATGCTTTTCTTCATAGAAATTATTTTGGTGGAATATTCGGAGTTTTTGGTTTCTTTAATTATTATTAACGATATGAAGAAAATACAAGGAGAAGGAATAACTAATTTAAATGCGCAATTGACTGCTAATAATAAACAGTTAGAGGAAATCCGTATGCGAAGTTTACTGAGATTGTATGCCCAAAAGTATGATTATTATCTAGGATTATTTTATAATCTCAGATTTTGGGAGAGAAATTTTGTATGGGAAATCGCGCTTTTTAATTATGGATTTTGAGTTAAGCGCGAAAAAGTAGATCATCTACTTATATGTGAACGTATTATAAGGAAAAACGTCAAAATAAAAACTAAATAAACTGGATGCCGGCAAAGAAAACAGGTTTGTAGACATAATTCTAGTAAAATGTTTGTTAGGTACTATTAACTATGCATTCATATAACAGAAAAATAGCGTGTGCCCATAAACGTGTATCCTCTTATCACTTATTATAAAATGAAAGATCGAATTTTGAATATGTACTGCTGCCATAATTTTTTGAAACCTCAATAAACATCTTTTACGGATTTCCTTTAACCTTTTATTATTAGCAGCCAATTGCACAATTAAATTAACTATTCGTTCTCCTTGTCTTTTCTTCATAACGTTAATAATAATTAAACAAACCAAAAACACTTATATATTCCACCAAACCAATTTCTACCACTCTCCAAAACAGTATTGACAGCTGATTGCCAGGTAATCTGCCATATGTAAACGGGTGGATTAATTTTGTGGATTTCTTGGTAATTAATGCATATGTAAACTTACCTTAAATCCCAATCCGTAATTAAGATCCAGATTATCCTTACAAAATTTCTCTCCCGAAATCCGAGAACATGAAATAATAACACGTTCACATATAAGTAGATTAATTTGTTAATTCGGTGGATTTATAGGTGATTAATGCATATGTGAACGTATTATAACTATTTAAAGGTGTAATTTATTTTAACTGCACCGACTACGAACGAAATTCGTCATTTGCTGATGATTTTACCGGACTCGAAGAGCTGTTTTGCGGCTGATATATAGACGAAATTGTTAAGAGTCAAAAAACAAAAATTTCCAAAATTATGCATACCTGCACAGAGTAGGTATATGACTGTTCGTTCATCTGTCTGTCCGTGCGACCGATAACTGTGGCAAAATTTAGTATACTTCATTGAAATTTGATACTCATATTATTTTTCGTCCAGTGTAGTTTTGTATAAAAAATGGACGAAATCAATGTAAAACCGGGCCTGCCTCCGGTATAACAATAATTAATAAACAGAAATAAAAAAACTTGATAACTCCTTTATAAGTGAGTCAAAATTATTAAAATTTGGTGGAAATCATGAACTTAGAAGAAACTTCGACGCATGTAAAATTTGAAAAAAGGTAGTTGTCATGCGCAATTTTGGGTAAATTTAAACCCATTTAGCAGCTTAATAAAACTCGCCTAAACTTGGAGGATCCGCAATTCATTTAAATCCGACTTAATTGTTATTGAAATCGGATAAATAGAAAAAAATCTCGTCCTGGTTTTATTTGATAAGATTAAATTTGCGTCCAGTCCTCTGATATTACAAGCTATAACTCTCATCATCTATGAGTTTGTTTAATTCCAAAAATTAACAGCAACTGCAAATTAAGTTTTAGTAAAATGTGCGCGGGCCTGAATTTGTAGGCCTTCCGTAATGAGTCCTTTTCGACCGTCGCCGCATATATTGCTTTTTATTGAGAAATTTCTGAATTTTTAGTCAAGTTTTAGATTTTTGATACGATTTTCTACGAAATTTAATTATTTATGCAACCTATTACATAAAAGAGCGTTTTGGAATCAGGTGATCTCGACTGTGGACATTTTTTGATAACCAGCTGAGAGTGTTTGTACTTATGGATATGTACAATGTCCGTGTGTACATGTAGATATGAAATGTTGTCGATAGTAACGATTGTAATAATCTGTTGATAGAACCATCGAAAGTTTACCACTTAAGGACTAGATTTAGTCTATTTTGAAAATTATAACCACACAGAAATCGTTCAGTGTTCTTTTATGAGAAAAAATTTTGTCACTTGAAAGAACGTGTTTAAACGCAGTTGTTTCGAGTTTTGGTGCTTTATTAAAATTCAAAAGCTGGCAGCACTGTATGTCGCCAATGTAAGAAGTTGTCTATGTTATCAATTCTATGGATAGAAGTACGCATTGGGTCTCACATTGTAATTCGAAATGTGGTTCAGAAATCTAAATCATTTGGAACGCAGTTACTTTTCTTCAGTACGCTACTGCTCTACAAATAATTTCAAATCCTTCAAATCAACTGCTGAAAGTAAAAATCACTCATGTCTTGATGGAAAATTAAAAATGGTTGGCTGGCAAATACACAATTATGGTCATACTGAAGAACTGCAGTACTCGAAGGGTCTAAGGATGCCTCAGATCCAAAGTTCTTCTGACTGTTTGGTACGCGTTCACGCTACGACAGTTAATCCTATTGATGTTGCAATGTTGGGTAAATATCAACAAATTGCATCAATTTTTCAAAACCAAATTTCTTACATAAACAGAAGGGTATGGATCGAAAATGTTCAACATGTTGCGATGTAAATTTTCAAGTGCGATAGAATTTCCTTTAATCCTGGGCCGCGAATTTTGTGGCGAAGTTATACAATGTGGAATGGGAGCCAAAAAAGGACTTCGAGTGGGTGAGCGAGTATGGGGTGTGGTTCCTCTGCAATTAAATGGATCACATGCCCAATACGTTGTTGTACCGGATTATTGCGTAAATTGAAAGAATTTTTAAATATTTTTATACAAATATAAATCGATTTTTAGTTATCAGCAGCTCCCAAAGGTTTATCTAATGAACAAGCAGCATCTGTTCTCTATGGCGGACTGACCGCATGGTCTGGGCTTTACATTACTGGTCGCTTAGGCGGCATTTGTGGTGCAGTATCCAGTACAGGCGGCGGTGCAAATAAACGAGTTTTGGTGATGGGTGGCTCTGGTAGTGTAGGGTCATTGGCAATACAAATATTAAAATCACAAAAGGCTACTATATTTGCAACTTGCAGTGAAGATGCAATTGAACTAGTAAAAAATCTAGGTGCTGATTATGTTGTAAACTATAAAAATGCCACAGAGTTCGATGCGTTGAGTAGCTATGCACCCTTCGATATTGTCTTGGACTGCGCGGGTCAAGGAATAGAGCAGGCTAATAAAATTCGTTTCCCGTTTCGTCAATATATAACATTTTCACCCCCTTTTGTACGCAACTTGGACAATTTGGGCTTTGGTTTGGGAATGATAAAAAATGTTACCGATATGGTCGAAACAAATACAAAGGCTATATATTCAAATGGTGGGCTATTGAAATGGGGCTTCTTTACGCCAGCTCCGCAAGGAATTGAACTGCTTTCGCAATTGGTAGAGAAGAAACAGGTAAGTGGAATTTTTTGACCGTTTTGATTAAATATTTCAAAAAAGTATGTCCATTTCAGCTTTTGCCGCTCATTGATAGTTCGTTTACTTTTGAACAGTTGCCGGACGCTTTTGATAAGATGCAACGCGGGCATTTGCGTGGCAAACTTGTAATAACTGTGCCTTAATTAACATTTATAATGAGCAAAGTTTTATAAATCGAAGTCTAGCTTTTAAAAGGCAGGTATGTATACGATACAAATTTTCCCACAGTGTTCGGTTCTGCGTACCCCAATGAGTTCTCCCCTCTCCAAATATAGCGGAAACTTTTAATTTTCGGCTTTTCCGTATGAAAATGAGTACTGATCTCTATTGTTTGACTTTCACAAACACTTTATATAATTTAAAGCAATTAGTACCTTTTTTACTTTAATTATTATTTATAAAATCTTAATAAAATAATTAATTTGTACTCCGCAATGGAAAAAAGTTGTTCGAATTCGCCAAACACAATTATGAAAATGAAAATGCTACGACAGATAATGGAAACAGACAAGGTGTAATAATTTATATTTGGCGGCTGTCGTAGCCGGATGGGTTGGTGCGTGACTACCATTCGGAATTCACAGAGAGAACGTAGGTTCGAATCTCGGCGAAACACCAAAATTAAGAAAAACATTTTTCTAATAGCGGTCGCCCCTCGGCAGGCAATGGCAAACCTCCGAGTGTATTTCGGCCATGAAAAAGCTCTTCATAAAAAATATCTGGCGTTCGGAGTCGGCTTAAAACTGTAGGTCCCTCCATTTGTGCAACAACATCAAGACGCACACCACAAATAGGAGAAGGAGCTCGGCCAAACACCCAAAAAGGGTGTACGCGCCAATTATATATATATATATTATAATTTATATTTAATCGTTTCGATTAATTTTTCAAATATATCTTCAATTGATTGCTAATTAATATGGCTAATTATTTGGCAATTTAGTATATATATTACTTCAGCGTCGTTTAGCTTCTCTGCATTTAAGTATCTTTGTCTGATTTCCTTCAGTACAGGGCACCTTCCTAAGAAGTGATACATGTCTTCTTCTTCGTTTGAGTTGCATAGTGTGCAAATTTTTACCGCGTTTCCATAAGCTATTGCATTCAGTTTTAACAAACCACATCTTGCTTTAAATATTGTTGTTATGTCAGCTAATCGCATATCTTCTCTAAAGTATGATCTCCTTTTGAGTGATCTAAGTGTTTATATATTCGTGTGGTGATTGATAGTGCTTTTTGTTTTGCCGTGTTTAAATATTGTAGTTTAATAAAAACTGGGTACAGCGATCTTGCCAGTCCGTATCAGTTATGTTTTCTTCAAGCTTTAGGCCAAACTCCATACCTAAGTCATTGAGTTGTTTGAGCCAAAACATGTTTGTTCGTAATTTGCACTGTGTAACTTTGTGCGGGAGTCTACTGCTGTTGTATTTATAGATAGTTTTCCAAATGTATTTCATATGTAGTTCTAACGAATATAAGTAGCTATGTTCTACGTTAGTTTCTAGCGTTATTGCATAATTCAGGGTAAAGTCAGGTGATTTGAAAATTCTTTTAATGAAATAACGCTGAAGTTTATTTACTTCTTCGAACAGCGTATAACCCCAGATTTGAGCGGCGTATGTTTAAATGGCTCTGCACATAGCCTGAAACAGCTTCCATTTAGCTTTGTGTGAGATGTATGGCTTAGCTAAGAAATTGTTCCATGTACTATTAATGCTAGCTTTTGCTGAATTATTTCTGGCTTGCACATGTTTAGCAAACGCCATTTTGGATGTGAGAATGACACCAAGATATTTATATTCTGCTACCACTTTTATTTCCTCACCTTTGTACCACCATTTTTCTGCCTTGGCTAGTTGGTCACCTTTTCTAAAGACCATTATCTCAGATTTCATTAAATTTACTTCCATGTTCCATTCAGCGCAATATCTTTCTAGTTTTTTTAATCATAGATTGCGAGACATTATGATAATCAGCAAAGAGACCAATATTATCAGCATATAGAAGAAGGCGTACATTTATTCCATCAATCAGTAGACCACCTTTCAAACAGTCATGTAGATCATTCAGGTATAATGTGAAGAGCAAAGGTGATAACGGACAACCTTGTTGTGAACCCTGTACCGGTTTCAAAGTAATCTGATACTTCCCTTCCTGTCCAAACTGCTGTTTTCGTATTCGAATATATATTTTCAATCAGATTTGTTATTTTGTTGGATAATCCTATCTGTCGAAGTTTGTAAATTAATGGCCTCCTGGGTACCCTGTCGAAAGCCACTTTGAAATCCACAAAGTATGCATAAACTTTTTTGTTTTCGTTGAACTTTAAATGTACTATAGATGCAAGATTGTATATGTTATCCACCGTTGAGTAGTTTTTTCTAAAGCCGGCTTGAAATTCAGTGAGCATGTTAATGTTTTCTATCCAGTTTGTAAGTCTTTCATTAATCAATCCCATTAAAACTTTTGCAATACAGTTCATAAAGGATATTTCCCTATAGTTACTTGCTATATTTGCATTTCCTTTTTTAAATATTGGGAAAACTATTGTTTTAAATAATGCTTCGTCTTTTCTTCCGGTCTCGAAGACGATGCTATATACTTTCGTTAGCTCCATGATAAATTCTGTTGAGGCAGCTTGTAGTAGCTCATAAGGGCATTCCCATGGCAGCCGGTTCTACGTTACCGGAATGACTCGGGGTTTTCCCGACCAAGGGCTGCTGCCTTAGTAAACTAGCCCTGTCTAGTGAACAGCATATCACCCCATCCCTTACATCATAAGAGCAACTCCTCGCAGCTACCTTGCTCCAAATGCTTCTCCTCAGGGCTGGAATTGAATTCAACCCTGGGCCAGAAGTATTCTATTGCTGCGCCTGCCATAAACGGCTCCATCCGAATTCCACCTCGGTTAGGTGCAACAAGTGCAACTGGTGGAGCCATTTTAACACCTGTTCAGGCCTTAAGATTCATAGGGAGTGGTCCACACGGAATGTGGCCTCGTGTTGCTCTCGCCAGCAGGCGTTCAATGCCCCACGATCGTCGTAATACCTACACCAATTTTTACCCGCCTGAGGATTGGCCACACCAACGTAGCGCATCGGCATTTACTCACTGGATGTTCTCCTGCTTCCTGTTCTTTCTGCTCCAGATTAGCATCAGCGGAGCACTTCCTCAATGAATGTTTAATTTTGGAGAGATTAAGGAAAAAACACTTTGGCTTTGCGAACCCAGCGTCTGCTCTAAAATATGTAACATCGCGAAACAATTTATATACATATATATAATTTCATCCAAGAAAGCAATTTAAGTATATGAAATTTTGTAATAATGTATGTAATGTATAATTTTAGTTCTAATTATCTTTATACTTCACGTACCTCATATGTATCTACTACTTAACATTAAACTAAAGAGTCGATGGCCTAAGCTGCTTATACTCTATTTCTTTAGATATTAAGCACTGTATTTTATACTACATATGTTTAATAAATAATAATAATAATAATAATATTTTTGCCCAAATCTATTATTTTATTTCAATATTATCAAAAATAAATAAAAAATGCTAAATAAATAACAATTCAATATCTACAATTATAAGTAGAACTCGACAGTGAAAAAGCGCATTTTTATCGATCTGCAGGAAATTGGTTAAATTTGTTTATTTATCTCTTACCTGATTAGTACTTTGATGATTATCCATTATTTTTTAAAAGTGCTTGACATCTGCGAGGTAAACTTTCTATTCCACGCTTCCTGTACTCTTTACCATAGCTCATTGGCATTTAAAGTTGTTTTACTCAACCTTAACCCCAAAGTCGTTCCACAGATTTTCTATGAGGTCGGGGCTTTGTGCTGGGCATAATAGACTTCAATTTTGTCTTTTGTTAGCAATTTCGCGCCACTTTTGCTGTATGTAGGGAATATGGCTCCATTGTATTTTTGAGAATATCAAGATAAGCAAACTTATCCATATTACCACTTATTCTCATTATTGGACCAACCCCATTCCAAAATGATACCCAAACTTTCAAGTTACCTCCACCGTGATTTGAGGTCTTTGAGAAACTCCCGGCGATCCAACTCTTGGCTTTTTTCATGATGAACATTTTACTATTAGTTTCGTTCGTAAAACGTATATTCCAGAATTTTGTTTCTTTTACGCAAATTTTTGTTTGCATTAATACATTTGATGACATTGTATACCATTTTACATGAACAACTCATTATTTCTGCAATTTTCCATTTGTTTTGTGCCTTTTTCGTAAAGGTCCCAAATAATGTTCTTCCTTTCAATTGAGCAGTAAGTTCCTATTCCTATTTTCGTGCTCAATAAATATTTTACAGAAAATAATTATATAATATTTGCCATTAACAACAAACAAGAATTAGTTTTAATCATCTTAACTAATGATTGAAATATATATAACTTCGCTATTTCGTTGTCCAAAGCAATAATATGCCATTCGAGTAAAACGTGGCATACAAAAAACCTTACAAAAGACAACAGGACTTAGTGTCCGATATTAGAGAGTTGTGATTTACAGCATAACATTGGCATAAAAATATGTACGAATATTATATAAGAAATTATCTTCTAAGAAATAGAGGACACTATAAATGCGTCATTTCTTTGTTCATAGCTGTATACTATCTGTACATATGGTACGCAAATTCTACCAAAAAAATATTGAAATCTGACATAATCCATGCGCAAACAATATCTATATCTATTATCTATATATTCGTTAGTCTCGCTAAAACTCGAGAACGGCTGAACGGATTTATCTTATCTTGGTCTTGAATTATTCGTGGAGGTCTAGGGAAGGTTTAAAAGGTGAGAAAAATTCGAATAATTGCCGGGAAAATGGTCAAAACGTGGACCCGGGTAACCTTTGGTTGTGTATGTACAATATGGGTATCAAATGAAAGCTGTTGATAACTGCTTTGATACGGGGTACATATGTATTGATGATTTTGATTTTATTTTTCGTAGATTTGGCCTGATATGAAAATGGCGGAAAACGCAGGCAGCAGCGGACAACTGCCATCAAATGAAGCAGAGTAGAACATCGGATTTCCCAAATAAAGAAATTAATAAATATATATAAGTATGTTTATGAATTCGTAGGTATATACGGTAATTCGAAGGGTAACTGGGAAGTTATTTACAAATGAGAAAGGGAATCGAGAACGGGCTTTTTAAAGAAGTATCGAAATAGCGCTAGTGGAGGAGTCCGAAACTCATATTTAGAAAATTCAAAACAATATTTTTTTCTATAAATCCAAAATGATGTTACCTATTTAATATTGTAACAGCGAAATCGTTCGAAAGAATTAAATACGTATGCAAGTTAAATAAAGCCCAAAACTTGTTTACTTAAAGGCAAGTTGTATCTTGTATTTTTTTTTTAGTATAAAGTAACTTACATAAAGTGTGTTGAACAACCGTACTTTCTTAAGAATTTCAGAGCGCAGAATCATAAAATAACAATAGCACGTTCAATTTACATACGTATATTTTTATACCAAAACTAACAATAGCAATTTCGACAAATGTAATCTAGCGCCTTCTGGATACTCGTCTCCTATAACCACTACGGCCACGCTTGCGACCTCGTCTGGATCTGCCACGTGAGTATTTTCGCGCACCGAGAGCTTTTCGGGCATAACTGCGTCCTCGAATATTTCTAGGCCGCATTGGTGGCCTAATCATAAAGTCAGGATACCCTCCATGTGTTTTTAAGTTATTTGGCCCCTTACGATTCTAAAGTGAATTCAATAAATTTATCATTTTATGTATTACATACAAATAAATAAATATATGCTACATTTACTACTGGCGTCTTCGAAGGTGCAACTATATTTCTCTCTGTGGTGTTTTGAGCTACCGGACTCCTAGTTCCAAATGCTGGTTTTTGAACATGCTGGTTCGCGGCAGTTGGAGCATTTTTCGTTTTTTTCACTGAGCTTTCACGAAAATTAAAAGGCATACGTATAGTTTCATTGGTCACAGTAATAATGCCTAGAGATTGGCCCACAGTTAGAGCACGTTGCAATGCTTTTCGTACATTTCCATAACTTGTATTATTATCTGCAATTAGCTGTTCCTCGATTTCTTTGCAGATATGTTCGAAAGTATCACCTGCAATATGTAAATGTACATACATATATCCAAAATTAACTCCAAGTCCAGTAACAAAATACGCAAAAACATTACAGAGCTCTGGCTTGCGGCTGAGCGTCTCCAGAATGTAGGGTAATAAAGTTGAGTCTGGGTCCTCCATTAAAAATTTTGCAAAAAATATATAAGTAAATAAAAATCAAATTCGGAACAAACCTTTTCGGTAGAAAAAATAATTCGAAAACAAATAAATAATTTTGATTGATAAATCTTGGAAAATGAAAATAATTTAATTGTCTTGCAGTGTTTTTTTAAGGTATTATTTAAGTGGATGTTTTTCTTTACTTGGATGGTTCTCTTCTGTGGGCGATATTATAATAGTTCCGGGCTGTCAACGGGAATGCGTAATAAACCCTTCAAAAAGTTTTCGCCGAATACCCTCAACAATTATCATAACAACACATGCACCAAAGCGAATCTATTTACGATGATAGCAGTAGTACAAGAACAAAATTTATGTGTTTAGGTATTTTGTTTTTGGCTTTGACTTTTAGATTGTCAAAGCAAGCTGACTATTTCTAACAAAATCAGTAATGGATTTCAAACGTAATATTAATGATTGCGATATATTTGGCAGGAAAATCACAACCAGCTATAGTTCGTGAGCTCGAACACCTTAAAGTAAATAAAGTTTTTCTTTATCGCACCATTACTCGTTACAATGATCCTGGTAGTATCGCGATACGTCATGGAGATTGTCATCAAAAGACTGCAACGTCACGTGAAATTGTTCAAAAATACAAGAAGCGACTTGAGCGAAATCCCCGATAAAGTGTCAATCAAATGGCGAAAGAACTGAAAATAATATTTCACCGTAGCGTCCGCCGCATACTGAAAAATGATCTCAATGTCAAGCTTTACAAGATTGATAAGGCGCATGATCTCACACCAAAGCAGCAATTCGTCAGACTTCAGAGAGCAAAGGAGTTGCTTCGCTTGGCCGAAAGGGGTCAATTTCCGAGCGTTCCATTTCATCGAGCCTGGCGTCGAGGTAAATACGAAATATTATCGGGAGAGTATTCTGAAGGTTGCTTTGAAGCCGTGAGCAGACAAACATTTCGGTGGCAGACCATAGACATTTCAACAGAACTCGACACAGTCTTTCAAAGCTCGAATGAACCAAGAATGGTTAGAAAACAACGTTCCGAACTTCATAACGGTCACACAATGGCTCTCAAATTCACTAAAGTGATTCTTAATTTTGTATTATTTACACAGATTTTTTACTTTGAATTGAATAAAAGTAAATTTCCAAACTCGGAGGAGCTCGGCCAAACACCTAACATAAGTGCACGCGCCAATTATTTTTTTTATTTTTTTTTATTTTTTTTTAATTTTCCAATCTAAAGTGATGGCCTTTTTAATTGGTTACACTTCGAGTGCCGGACCCTGTACGCTCTTGTAAATAAATTGTGCCTGAGCGATTAAGTTCTGCGGCTTGCACGATCTTTTCCAGCACCAGGTTAAAGAAATCACACGACAGAGAATCATCCTGTCTGAAACCTCGTTTGGACTTCAGTTTTTCACACAATACGCTCGCTAGAACCTTATAGGCGATATTTACAAAACTCGGTAATTGGCACAGATTGCAGTGTCACATTTAAATTTCAAACGGCAGGCATGCTTTCATCCGACCATATTTTGCATAGAAGCTGATGCATGCACCTTACTAGCCCCTCGCCGTTATGTTTGAATAACTCAACCGGCATTCCGTCGGCTCCCGCGGCTTTGTTGTTCTCTGTTCGTCATGGTCGTGTAGCGAAACGACAGTCTCGTGGTCAACGATTGGGGTATCACGACCTTCACATTCTTGGTGCTGACTCCATTCTGAGACTATTAAAATTTCATTGAAGCGAAGAAATTTTGCCAAATAAAAGTTAAAAATGAAAATGCTTTTGAAATGCTGAAATCATGCGACCGTTAGCAAATGTATGGTAACTAGATTTTCACAACGTTGAATCGATGGCAAAGCTCGTTTTATCATGTGGCGCCCTTATAATCTTTCCAAAGAATGGGATGGCTTGGCTGACTTCAGCACTACAAATGATAAGGCTGAAAATGTTTCGGCCGAAGTAAAAGATAAGACAACCTTTTCTTAAACAGTTATGTCAGATAAAACGAACAAAATTAAAAGCTATTTTATGCTTTTCGAGCACATTAATTTATTATGTTTTGAAATTATTTTCTCGATATTTACGAAATTACCTACTAACCTAATCAATTTCACTACTTGTAAAAATAAACTTCAAGTTTTTGATTTCTAGTAGAATACTTTTGTTTTACCTGCTGTAAGTAGATGCTCGTGAGTAGCTGATAGGGTTGCATTTTTCTTGTTCTCTTTTCATATGAAATGTGCAACATTTTCAAACACTATTAGAAAAGTTTCAACATCCATAAAGTGTATTTTTATGTGATTTTTGAAGTCTTATTATTTATTATCGTTATTTATTTTATCATATACCATGTAATACCTTCAAAAGTAGTAAATTGTAGTCCGAATGCAATGAGAGTGGCAAATACAGTCTGTGTCAGAAGAAAAGAACCGTTTTTTCTTGTAATTTCAAGATATATTTCGCTCTGCGTTTTGCTGCGTAATAGTTCCACTCAAGGGCTACAACGCCAGTGCTAACTCAGGTTAGTGTCGTTCGAAACTTTCCCGTAAACGCAACCAAACAAAAATGAGTGAGAAGCGTTTCGAGGCGGTATTTTTATGCACGCTTTCGAAAGGGCCGAAATTATCTACAAAAGTGAATAAAAAATCAAAAAAATTGGTTGTGATGTGGAATTAGCGGTATAAAGTGTACAAAAATGTTGATGACTTTTCCGAGCGTGGCTTAAAGCGAGTGACGACAAAAAGCAGGATAAAGTGATCGTCCAATTTTTTAAGCGGGACCCTTCTTTGCGACTACGCCAAATACGCACAATTCTTGCTAAAAAGGGAATATATATAAGTATCAACACCTTCAAACGACGACTGAAGGAGGCGAACATATCCTACCGCCCTACATCGTCAAAACTACTACTCTCAGAAACACACATTGAGAAACAACAAAACAAGAAAATGGCGTCACAGTAATGAACTGGCCTTCCCAGTCTCCAGACGCCAACCCCCTTGTAAATGTGTGGGGAATTATGAAAACGCATCTTGTCGAAAAGATAGTCCACGATTTAAAGCGAACTTGACGCACGAGAAGTCTGCAAAATCTGGTCCTCTTTGTCGACGAGCTACGCAGAAAAGCTTTAAAGCATGCCGAGAAGATGTCAGGCTATACTCGACAACGATGGAGACTACACAGATTTTTGCGACTCGTAGTTTTGTACAAACTTTTATTTTAAATATTAAATATATGTATTTTATACTTCATGAATAATAGCGTTTCCTTTTTTCTGACACAGAGTCTATATCAAATATTCTAAATTTCATCAAAACCGGAACCGAAATTTAAACAAATCGAAATAAATAAGCATGAAGCGAATGCACTTAGTTGTGACCTAGTTACCATATATATACATATATTTGAATATGATGTGACTGAATTCAAAATAAATAAATCTTTAGTAATAATTCAAAGTAGTATGGAAAAATTTTCTTAATTTTACCCATTAAAAGTCACTCAATTGTATAAGTTATGTTATCAATATATAATATTTTACGTTATTTTATGGATAAGGGCAGATGTGTATGTACATTTGAATGTCTATATTTTGAATATTCGTACTTGGTCATAGACTTTACTTTTAGATTAATATACATACATGCGTATTCATCGAATCGAAGCCGAACCGAACATTTTATAGGGTCGAAGTATTAACAAAGCAATAATATTTACAATACGCACAATATTTTATAAGAGCGTGCAATTGTTGGCGTATGCCGATGATATCGATATCATCGGCCTTAACCACCATCAGCACGTTCTGCCTTCTCCAAACTGGATAAAGAAGCAAAGCGAATGGGTCTGGTGGTGAACGGAGACAAAACGAAGTACTTCCTGTCTTCAAACAAACAGTCGGCGCACTCGCGTATCGGCACCCACGTCACTGTAGACAGTTATAATTTCGAGGTTGTAAAAGGCTTCGTATATTTAGGAACCAGCATTAACACCTATAACATCCAACGTAAAATCTCTCTTGCTAACAAATGCTACTTAGGACTAAGTAGGCAAATGAGTAGTAAAGTCCTCTCTCGACGAACAAAACTAACACTCTAACGTCCTAACGTATGCCGCGGAAGCGTGGACAATGGCAACATCCGATGAAGCTACGCTTGTAGTGCGCTTCTGCGGAGATTTTTAGACCTTTGTACGTTTTCAACGGCGAATATCGCAGGCGATGGAACGATGAGCTGTATGAGCTTTACGACGACATAGCGCCGTTTAGCACGAGAAAGAAACGACAGGCGCGCTTTGTTAAACTCGACCAAAATCGCGTAAGCGGTTATCGCGCTAATCAAGTAGAAAAAGAACATATGCATGTTTGCGTTGCCACAAAGGACAAATTATGACAGCCCTGCGATTGCATCTCACATGATAGAGGAACTGAAATTTTGCCGCCGAGCATAGCTGAAGCTGAAGTTCGGTCGTTATCTAGTAATTTTTTATATGTTTTCCACAGACGAGTCACGCCACGCGAATTGAAAATCATTGATAATATAAGTATATATAGGTATGTGTACAGTCCACATATTGGCACGCGCACCTTATCAATTCGAAGACATTTCCCATGTCGCTGACATAATTATATCTGAAAACACATAGTAAATATACAATGAAGTATATATATAAATATGTACGTATGTGTGTGAACAAACACATACTAGGGATGACAATATTAGCGCAAAATATATGTCCCTGGACTTACTTTAGGACATGAAATAAGGAAAAATTGAATAAAATATTTATATAAATTTTTGAAATTGTATTTAAAAGGCCATGTGATCCAGGAATGCATACATACATTACCTATAAGAGGTACTTTGAAAGTAATAATTCATATAATTTACATAACAAGAACAAATATACAAAAAAACATAATTAATGGCCGTAGCCGAATGGGTTGGTGCGTGACTACCTTTCGGAATTCGGAGAGAACGCAGAATCTCCGTGAAACACCAAAATGAAGATAAAGTTTTTTCTTATAGTGGGCGTCCCTCGGCAGGCAATGGCCAATCTCCGAGTGTAATTCTGCCATGAAAAAGCTACTTATAAAAAAACATTTGACGTTCGGAGTTGGTTTAAAACTGTAGATCTCTCCATTTATAGAACAATATCAAGACACACATCACAAATAGGAGGAGGAGCTCGGCCAAACATCCAAAAAGGATGTAAGCGCCAATTATATATGGGGCATTCTTCGCCAACCGGACACTCCCATCTGCCCAGAACAGTTTTTATAAAAAAAATTTTTCCCTATGCCGAAATAAAAGCTTATGTCATGTACTTTAATTTGTCATGTGGCACTTTTTAAATATTCAAGATGGACCTACTTTTCTAAAGGGATTAATTCATCGATCTCTTCTCGATTTTCCCGACATTTTTTAGGCGATAATAGTTCTGAAAAGAACTGTTTGACAGGTATTAGATATTAATTTATTCTTTCAGAATTTTTTATAATAATCCCCAGACAGTTTAACGATTAAGACATATACAGAACTTGTGCTGTCAATAAAACTGTTAAACAATGTTTTACGAAGTTTAGCGATATCGACAACAGATGCGATAATAGTTCTAAAAAGAACTGTTTGACAGATTTATTTTTAATAGTTTATTCGTTTAGACTTTTCTATAATTTGTTCAAATTATTTCTGTACCGTTTGACATATGAAATACATCAAGAACTAGTGCTGTTAATGAAACAGTCGAACGTTGAACTAGAATCTCTTTCTCTACTTTTCTTAACAAACTACTTCATTTTTTTTGGTGTTTTCCAACATATTTGTCAATATTCGTCGTCCATCTTGAATATTTAAAAAGTGCCACATGACAAATTAAAGTATATGACATAAGCTTTTATTTCGGCATAGGGAAAAATTTTTTTTATAAAAACTGTTCTGGGCAGATGGGGGTGTCCGGTTGGCGAAGAATGCCCCATATATAATATATACAAAAGTTATATTAAAAAAAAAAATATTTATTACTATTACATTTTTTTATTTTAAAATGTGTACTTAAGAACATTATTTAAATGGGTACTTAAAAACAGCAAAACATTTGAAGCGGAGTCTTTTAATTTTGACTTAAACCTGTTATGTTCATACAGAACATGCTGATGAAAAATATCTTTCGGTCTCAATACTTGTCGGCTAAACTGTCTAAATGTAGTCATAAGCAACTCTCTGCCGTTACAAAATATTTCAACTTCTTTTATCAGCGCGTCGGATAAATTATAATTTCTTCGCTTTAAGGAAGTTTCCATGGATTGGTTTGATATTACATTTTACAACTTTTTCAAATTGTCTGTTTCGCTTACATTAGTACATTCATTTAAATCTTCTTGACGAAAAAACTCATATTGTAATTTTAGAAGTATAGTTTCAAGCTCAAAGATGTGCAGTTCGTCTAATAGAAGCGTGACTGCCACAACTAAGATTTGATTTTAACAAACTGCATTGTATGGGCTTATAATATTTATTATACGCAATATATTCAATAAAATCTATCGTCACCACCATAAGCCATTGGCTTCACATCTTCGAGCCATACTTTGTGATAATTTCTGCGCAAGTTGTGAAGGTAAACGGTTGCACATCAACCGAATTTGTCTTGATAACTATTTGAATGCCCATATTCGTTATCCTTTGAGTTCTGGCTTAACTATTGGTCAAATATTTGCAATACCATATTCTGGCAAAATCCAAGGTTGGCTAGCTCTTCCAAACATCTTCGGAGAGGATAGTAATAAAACTTCGTGGTAAATTTTATTTATCAAAACTGCATTCAAATTGGAGGTAAACACAAATAAGCCCCAAACATGAACCTTTACTGGTTGCTTAACAGTTCGCTGAAGTTGTCGATTACGAGTATCACTAGTGCACCAGGACAGACGTATGTAACTAAATATTTGCCAAAAGAAAGATTCATCCGTGAATATTACGTTTGCCCAAACCTGTTCACCTTTTTTTTACCTTAGCCCATGCAAGTTTTTTCAATAAGTGATAATGAGAACTGCGGTTTTTATATGCGTTCTGGAATTTAAGGTAATGTAAAACGTCCTCGATCGTATCTTTGGGTACATTAACACAACTTTCTTTAGAACTGCTTCAGTTTTACGTAACGATAAGTTCGACTTTGTTACATTCAAATCAATGATCCTCTGATCTTGCTTTGGAGAGGTATTCGATATACATTTATTTATAAAGTCTTCAAATATTTTGCTGCAGATGTTCTGAATATTTTTAAAAATAACGTGAGCTTTCTAAATTTCTCATAAAACTTACAAATTACAGAACGTGTATTGCGAAAAGGATACGCTCATTTAACAACATTAATTTTTTAACGGAACTCTAAATTTGAATTTTGCCGGCCACGTTCCATTATACAGACAGTATATTAGATCGTTAGAAAAAAGAAAAAACATTTGACATAATCGTTCGACGGAGTTTCATTCTTTCAATTCCTTCAAATTGATGCGATTCTAGGAAATTAAAATGCATTTATTGTAATAAAATTTAGTAATGAAAAAGTTTTTGCTTTCCTTTTCCTTTTCCAAATCGATAATTAAAATTTTTCGGGATCCTGAGATTGGCATCCCTAATGCCAATATACATACATATGTATGTACATCTGCATGATATTTTAAAAACATGGTGATAATATTCATAATCATCGCGCATTCAGATGTTTTTAAAGGAAATTTTTATTTACATTTACATACAGTGGCTACAGAAGTATTTTGCAAACTCTCTTATATGCACAAATTGTATACGAAATCATTATATTGCTTATTGTTATTAGATCACATTTCGTTCATTTATTTCTCTTTAGCTGAACTGGGGCTACTAGTGTGTATTATGATCAACGCTTCCCTGCCACGTGTACCAATTTCGGTACACGCTAAACTGCATACGCACGCCAAGACTAATTTGAATTTAAAATATGTTCGTCTAAAATTTCATATCTCCGAATATTGTTTTATGTGACATAATGATTTTTTTATAATTTAATTAATTTTAATATTTATGATTATGAGAATAATATATATTCTTTCGGAAACTAGAAAAAATAGAAATTTATAAAAAAGAGTACAAGCGGCCTAGATGTGACACCTCCTCATAAACAGCCTGGCAACGAACGGGTTAATATTACTTGTAGGTATTGTATTTAAATTCATTTCGCTCCTAATTGTGGTACTGTGACTATCGAAAATGCCAAAGAGTAAAAAATTAACTAAAGACGAGAAAAATGATATCTTCACAATGAAGAGAAATCTACGATGTCTGCCCATTTGTAATATGTTTAGTCGATGTCGCCAAACCATATGTATATATATACCTATATATATATAATATACACCCTTTTTGGCCGAGCTCCTCCTCCTATTTGTGGTGTGCGTCTTGATGTTGTTCCACAAACCATAGAAAACGAAATAAAACGATGTTAATTTCGAAAATATGGTATAACACGTGATGTTCGACCAAAGTTGCTGACAGTCAGATAAGTGCGCCAAAAATTACTAAATAAAAAAAAAAGCGAAAAACTAAAGGCAACATTTCACACCCAAGTATCCGATGAGACGATGCGAAGAATACTCAGGAGAAACAATATTCACGATCGCCCAGCACGGAAAAGGCGGATATACATATAGTAAATGACAGTCCAGAGTATTGTTTACAAGTGCGAGGAAGCATTTTGCCGAGAGTAAACGCGAAAAAAGAAAATCATTAATGGATTTCAAAAGTAATAAAATGATTGGAGGGGGTAATCAAAAGACTGCAACGTCACGTGAAATGATGCAAAACGTGAAGAAGAGGCTTGAGCTAAATCCCCGACGAAGTATCAATCAAATGGCGAAATAACTGAAAATACCGTAGCATCCGCAGCATACTGAAAAATGATCTCAAAGTCAAGCCTTACAAGATCCAAAACGGCGCATGATCTCACACCAAAGCAGCAATAAGTCTGACTTGAGAGAACGAAGGAGTTGCTTCGCTTGGCTGAAAGCGGTAAATTTCCGAACATTTTGTTTTTGGCGATTCATCGATTGACCCACCAGGAGGCAGCACCCGCCACAGGTAATGGTTTGGGCCGCCGTAACTGCAGATGGACGCTCTCCAATTGTTTTTATCGAGCCTGACAAAAAGTTAGTGGCAAAAGCAAGTATAACAATTGTCATACTGGATCATTGGATCGGATGATCATCGTATAGTATAGCGAAAGTCATAAGAAGAGCTGCAAAAAAAAAACACCTTAAATTTAATGCTAAGCACGGCGGAGGTTTTGTCATGGTTTGGTTTAGTTGTATGTATGTCACCAAGGAGGAGGCCAAGGAGTTGGAGAACTACTTTTTATAGATAGTGCAATGCATGAGTATCTCCGTTTGTCCATTCCCAAGGAAAATTTACATTTCAGGGCAGACAAATTTCAACACGATTACGTTCCCAAACATACAGATTGTAAAAATGTGGATACTTTTCAACTCAAAGCACTTACAAACATCTCTAAAAAATCTTTTAGAAAGCCTTTGGTCCTAGATATGAAGGATAAGAAGATAAATTAAGGGAACACAATATTTTTTCAAAAAGTGACTTTAAGTGACCAGTGAAAGAAAACCTACCGAATTCGATCGCAAGTTCACTCTTAGAGGCTGTTCCCAAAAATAGTGGTTATCACACGAAATATTAAATAGGCTGAACCTGTATGTATTTACAATACTACTTCTGAATTGCTTTGCGTGTTATTAAGTGTATACGAACCATAACAATTATTTTTACATTTTGTTAAATTATTCACATAGTATTACCTTCAATTTTATAAACTTGTGAAATAATATAGTTATAAAAAAATTATTAAAAAAATACAAAAATTTAGAGATTTACTTAATCATCTTCACAAATACTTATGTAGGTATACATGTGAGCCACTGTATATAACATACATAGTAGTTTCCTGCGCAATTATGTAACTAACCAACACTGCTGATAATTCCCGTGATGCAAAGTATCAATGTGCATCGGCATCGTGGTATCTTTTGGTTACTAACTGACACCGTCAAAGGCAAATAAAGCAAAGGGCCAATCCGTGTAATTACGTAAGCACTTTTCTAATGTACCGAATTAGTTTTTTTTATTGTATCTTACGAAATGGATGTAAAGAACACATAAAATATTAATAAAAAATAGTTTAATGTAAAAAAATATAAGCAATTTTAGTATGAATGAATCAGTATATGTACATATATACTATATTAGTATATGTATAACTATGGACAGAGAAATATGCACTTCTCCACAATAGCATATAATGATGATTAGTATGTTCGTGCGCGTCGCGGGAGCGCGCGGTGCCGAATCTCCGCGCAAGTCGGAGCGCGCATTCTGGCACAAAAAAATTAATTGTAATCAATCCTTTTCGAATTGCACGCATTTTCTTCCATACATAAATGCACAGATGTTTATTACGTAAATATCCTTAAAAAATTTTCATCCCAGAGGCGCAAAAATTAGTTAAATTTTAAATTGTTTATTAAAAAAATTATTTGCAACAACAAAACATCAAGTTTCGGAACAAAAATAACGTATTTGGAAAATATCATCCTTTATCAATCTGCAGTTAAAAAATCGTTGCAATCGGATACTTACTTTACGAGAAATATGATAATTATTCAATCGCTGCAAAAAACTTCGATAGTTAATAAAAAAAAGAACTATTTAGAATTTTGCAACAAAATTTTCTGAGTGTGCTTCTGGATGATAGAACTCAGTGCTGGCTGAGTTTCATCGCAAAATATTCACTTTGGTAATTTTGTGGCCCACTTGAGGAAGCCTTACCCACTACTTAACGTAACTGTTCATATTCTTTTATAAAATACAAAATTGTTATATTTTTTTTTATTTAACTTTACAAACTTCAAGTATAATGTAATTATTTTACACTTATCGTATGTATTTTAATATTATAACGCATTTTTGGCCCGCTTAGAACAGTTAGCAAAAAATATATATAAGAATGAAGATAAAGGTTTAATAAAATAAATGAATGAAAAATTGGGGAATTTCATTTCATTTCATTTATTTCAAGTATGAAACATAATAATAGTTTTAACACACCCCTTGAAGCAAATATGAGCTTATATTACTAAAAATAATTAAATAAATGAAAAAAAAGAGTTTAAAAAGTCATAAAATTCAACCTTTGACAGCGAAATGTCAAGCGAAATAGAACTAAAGATCCCATTAAATTCCCTAAGTGCGCGGATAATAGGAACATTACGCGCATAATTTGTGTTAGCAATTTATGTAAGATGAAACGCGTAAGTGTTATGTAGAGTTCTAGTAGGGATATGAAAATGAACGCGCCTTAACAGAGATGAATAATTAATTTCGTCTTTGATTCTACTAAAAACAAATTAGCCTAATTTTCTAGAGGCTTTAAAATAATTAAAATTAATTATAGGAAGGGATAGATTTGAGAATTTCAGCGAACTGAGAGCATATTTAAGGACCACTTTCTGTAAACGTTCAATTGTCTATTGCAAATTGGTGGCAAGGTCTCCAGATAAATGCTGTATATTCTAATCTAGAGCGAACAAAGAAAGTGAACAGTAATTTGAGTGCTTAAGGTGTTACATGGGTTTAAAAAATCTATTTCCAAGTCGATCCGAATAATAATTTGGAAAGTGTGCGCTCCAAGCCACTTTTATTGTTACTCAAAACTTTAAACGCGTTTTTCTCGGAACCGTGTTTTCAATGTCGGTTGTCAAATGTTTTCCAAAACTACTCAACCGATCTTGATGAAATTTTACACAGGTGTTCAGATACAATTTACTCGTGCTTGAACGAAAGATTGTTTTTTTTTTTAATTACAACTATTTAAAAAAAAAAAAAAATGTCAAGCAAATTTGACAGAAATTTTCATTTTTTTGGAAAAATGTCCGCCAAAATTCCAATTTTTACTTTTTTTCTTTCCTTCGTTTAAGCACGAGTTTATGGTCTTAACTAAAACAGTTATTTTTGTTTTTACATTTTTGATGATCCTGTCAGTAGTTATGCTGACAACGCGGAATTCTTTAAATATGTATCTATAAGACAAAAAAAAGTTTGAATTAAATAAATAATTTTTTACATAAAAAAAAAATATTGAAAAAAGGCCTTTTTTTACCCGACGGAACCCATGTAACCCCTTAAAGGTGCTGGCCCAATGCAGGCTGGTTTTGCTTGCTGTTCTTGCGCTGCTTGGTTTTGAAAACTTGTGTGGCTAAATGGGCGCAAGCTTGCAAGAGACAAGAAGCAATTTAAAAATGATATACACATCTATGCTTTTTCAAAGGCATTTATTAAATTTTCTTCAAACATTTGTGAAAAGGTAAATAAACAATCTTTCTAATATGCCTAAAATTCACAAATGAAACTAAACCAAATCAAAATAAATAAATGAACGACAGTGGTGTTCAATTCCTAATGTCAAAAGCGCTGCAAATAAAACACTGAGATATTTAAAACTTCAAGCAAAGCCGTTATTTTGTCTCATTTCATATATAATGTTAAATTAATGTTATATTCATTTTTGACAGTTATAGAAGTCACGCTTGCAAAGCCAGCCTGCATAGGGCCCGCACCGTAGGGGTCCGAAAACTTCACCGTATAAAGCCGAAACAGAATGAAAACAAAGCGGACTAATTTACGTAATAGAATTATGTGAGAAAATCTATCAAATCTTCTTCTTCTTCTTAGTTGGCGCGATAACCGCTTTCGCGATTTTGGCCGAGCTTAACAAAGTACGCCAGTCGCCAAGTGAAGCCAAGTCCTTCTCCACCTGATCTTTCCAACGCAGAGGAGGCCTTCCTCTTCCTCCACTACCACCAGCTGGTACCGCATCGAATACTTTCATTGGCGGGGCGTTTGTATCCATTCGGACGACATGACCCAGCCAACGTAGCCGCTGGATCTTTATTCGCTGCACTATGTCTATGTTGCCGTAAAGCTCATACAGCTCATCGTTCCATTGCCTGCGATATTCGCCGTTGCCAACGTACAAAGGTCTAAAAATCTTCCGCAAAATCTTTCTCTCAAACACTATAAGCGTCGCTTCATCGGATGTTGTCATTGTCCACGCTTCTGCGCCATACGTTCGGACGGGCATGATGAGAGTCTTGTAGAGTGTTAGTTTTGTTCGTCGAGAGAGGACTTTACTACTCATTTGCCTACTTAGTCCTAAGTAGCATCTGTTAGCAAGAGAGATTTTACGTTGGATTTCCAGGATGACATTGTTATAGGTGTTAATGCTGGTTCCTAAATATACGAAGTCTTTTACAACCTCGAAATTATAACTGTCAACAGTGACGTGGGACAGGAAGTACTTCGTTTTGTTCTCGTTCACCGCCACACCCATTCGCTTTGCCTCTTTATAAAGTTTTGAGAAGCGCGGTTGTTAAGGCCGATGATGTCAATATCATCGGCATACGCCAACAATTGTACGCTCTTATAAAATATTGTGCCTGAGCGAGTAAGTTCTGCGGCTCGTACGATCCTCTCCAAAATCAGGTTAAAGAAGTCACACGACAGCGAGTCACCCTGTCTGAAACCTCGTTTGGTATCAAACGGCTTGGAGAGGTCCTTCCCAATTCTGACATCTTGCATAGCCGTATTAGTTTTGCGGAGATACCAAATTTAGACATCGTGGCATACAAGTAATTCCTTTCCGTACTGTCGAATGCAGCTTTGAAATCGACGAAAAAATGGTGTGTGTCGATACTCCTTTCATGGGTATTTTCCAAGATTTTGCGTATTGTAAATATTTGGTCGATGGTAGACTTTCCAGGTCTAAAGCTACACTGATAAGGTCCAATCAGTTGGTTAGAACCTAATGGGCGATATTTAGAAGACTAATCCCGCGGTAATTGGCACAGGTTGCAAGATCTCCCTTCTTATGGATTGGACAGAGCACACTTAAATTCCAATCGTCAGGCATGCTTTTATCCGACCATATTTTGCATAGAAGCCGATGCATGCACCTTACCAGCTTCTCGCCGCCATGTTTGAAAAGCTCAGTTGGCAGTCCGTCGGCGCCCGCGGCTTTGTTTTCTTTAGACTTGTTATCGCTATTCTCACCTCGTCATGGTCGGGTAGCGGAAGGAAAATTCCGTCAACAACGATTGGGGTATCGGGATCCTCACATTCCCTGTGACATGCGCAGCTGTCACTATTTAATAAGTTCGAGAAGTGTTCCCTTACTTTTTCTTATTATTCAAATTGTTCGACTTAAAAAAGCTGGAAATCAGGATATCCGTCGATATCGATTTTTGAAAATTCCAATAGTCCTCTCAGTAATATTCCTTGCTTTTGTGTCCGGGCTACCTAATGGTAGTGATCGAAAAGGGTCATTAACCATGGCTCCAAAGCGTATCCAGCATTAGCCAAGGTAAAGACCAAAATATTTTATTGTGATTGAACTTTGGCAAATAATTTATCTCACGAACATACGCATACATACCTAAAATATAAGTATTCCATTCACCTGCATTTTTATGTTTGTACCATTTGGACCCGGAAACCTACATAATCTTCCAAAAGTAACACCAAAATGCCAGTGGTCAAGGCGTATTTATTTAAGGTGGTGGCACTAGACCAACAATAATGTTAATGCAAAGTATTGGCAAAGTGGAAAACAAAGAATAAATTCGCCTTGTTTCATTTTGGGCTGACAGCCACATGACGCGGAGAAAGAAAAAAAATAAGTCAGCTGGTTTACCGATATCACCTTTAATAGATTCGCCTTGCCTTTTTATGTCATCTTTGGCCTTTGTCAAGTAGATAGATGTACAATTTTAACCATGGATACTTATACGATACAATACTTTATAATGCAATTTATTATGAAAATGGTCGATCTTTAAGAACAACGTATCGCAGAATTCCTGAGTTTTTGGTGGAAATAATTGTCCGAATGAGTCGAAAATACAGGTTGGTGAACAAATTTCAAGAAATTGGTTCTGTCAAGGACAGAGAAAGGACTGACTGACCAAAGACTGGACGTTCTGTTGAAAATATTGCTGCCCAAGCGCACAACAACCTTCAGTAACCATATCTCGACGTTCTCGACCATTAGGCATTTATGAATCGAGTGTTTGACGGATTTTACCTGTAGACATACTCATGGTGTACATTGAAATGATGTCATTTTTCCCATATAACCGTTGAAAGCCGTATTTTAAATAAAAGCAGTGATACCTGAAAGAATCTAAATTTTTACATCTTTTATTTTAAATAATTGTTAACGTAGGGCCTAAAAAGATCGGTCTTTCTTCTTCCAAGACACCTCGTAATTGTTCGTAATGCGTGTGCTAACAGTGACGTCCTTCGTTCTTGATTCGTTGCTATTATACTAAATCAACCATTCGTCCCTGGAAAGCTTCCCACTCGAAGATAACAAATGGATTTTCCCATTTCTCCTCCATATTGGCCCACTCTTCTCGTTAAAGGTAGTTTAAAATAATTCAAATTATATATGAATAGTACAAAAAAATACAATAATAAATTCTGTACGAAACAACCAAAACACCAATTAATATACACATGATGGTATATTGTTGTTTCAGAGTTTATTAATTTATGAACACATTTTCTCCCGAGCGTTATATTCAAATCAGTATTTCTGAAGGCTTTTCGTGATTTAATATGATATTTTACTAAATAATAAAATCCAAAATTATAACTTTGCACATGCATAGATGTACTTACATATACTATACATATTAGGTTGTCAAAAAAGTCTTGCGGTATTTTTATTGAATTTTCAATTGTTCATAAAATTGGTTATAATAATGCGATTTAAGTCAAATATGCGCCGTTTTGTCAGATGACGAGTTCCCAACGAGATGCCTACTTCATAATGCCCCTCTTATAGTAGCTCGCTTCCCTATTGTCAAAAAACTCGGAGAGCCAATTTTCACAGGACTCTCTTGTGGACAACTTCCGACCAAGCTCGTTCGCCATGGACAGAAATAAGTGGTAATCACTTGGTGCGAGATCCGGACTATTCGGTGGATGCAAAAGAACCTCCCATCCGAGCTCCCGGAGCTTCTGGCGCGTCACCAAAGATGTGTGTGGCCTGGCGTTGTCCTGATGGAAGACAATTCGGCCTCTGTGGATCAAAGATGGCCTCTTCTGCATGAGTGCTGCATTCAAGCGGTCTAGTTGTTGGCAGTACAGGTCCGAACTGAGCGTTTGGCCATAGGGGAGGAGCTCATAGTGGATGATTCCCTGCCAACCCCACCAAACACACAGAACAACCTTCCTGGCCGTCAATCCAACCGTATGGGCAGCTTCACCGCTTTTCGACCACGACCGTTTGCGCTTCACGTTGTCGTAAGTGACCCACTTTTCATCGCCAGTCACCATCCGCTTCAAAAACGGGTCGATTTTGTTGCGATTCAGAAGCGATTCGCATGCATCCATACAAAACAATTTATTGAGTTATGCAATAAAGGAGTATGGGCATTGCACCGAAGAGAAATTTTGTTACTCACTCTAAAGCAACAAATACTACACTAACGTATTAAGTACTATCTGATACTACATTTATCTTTTTTGTTATTAATAAAACAAACAAAAAAATAATAAAATAACCATAAAACACCAAATGATAGAATACGTTTTTTTTATAGCGGTCGCCTTTTGGTAGGCAATGGCAAACGGTCGGGTATATTTCTGCAACAAAAGCTTCTCATAAAAAACCATTTACCTTTCGGAGGCGACATAAAACTATAGGCCCCTCTAATCATAGAAGAACATTAAGACGCACAAAACAAAGTGCAGTAGAAGCTCGACCAAACTCGTAACAAATAATGTACGCGCCAGATATTAAATATATATAATAATTACATATTTAATAAGAAAAATAAGTATACAAAATTAAGTATCGATTCGTTGTATTTGTATCTTAGCAATCGCCGTCGATCATTTTCGTAAATTTTTTCTGCTGGTGTCACCATAGGCCATTCAATAAAAGTAAATATTATATTTGTAGCCTAACACCTACATTCCTGTAACAATACATTCTATTTCATCGAATATAACTTACTTTGAGAAATAGAAAAACTGGCAAAACATGGTGTGAATTTATTTGGGAAAGAAATTTTTAATTGTGTGGTGGATGTGTTGGGTGCATTAACACTCCTTCATATGTCACAGCGATTGGTAGGGATTTGTATAAAATAATGAATTTACTTATTAATTTGTATTGTTTCATTGTCACACTGGAAATATATTGAATGACTCTAGGAATCCATTTATAGGGTTTTTCAATAAGGGCGGGTAAATGTTGAAATGGAATAAAATGGCGTTTGCTGTGTGGCACGTAGCGCCGTCCTGCTGGAACTACATGTTGTCTAGGTCCATATGGTTCAATATGGGCCATGAGAAATTGGAAGGGCCACCACGTTTACCGAAAAATGAGCGCAATGCGCGCAACGTTTGCGTTAATGAACACTCATTTTGATAATAAAGTTTTATCATTTGAACGAGCTGTTCAATCGTGTAACTTGCCATGATGATTTGGTATAAACAACTGAATAATAAACAAAAGATTTGACAGATGTCACCAAAACAAAATGGCTGCCACAGGGCACCAAAATCGACCCGCGCCAATTGAAAAACCCTTTATATAGTATGTATACATATAGAGAACGTAGGTTCAAATCTCGGTGAAACACCAAAATTAAAGAAAAACATTTTTCTAATAGCGGTCGCCCCTCAGCAGGCAATGACAACCCTCCGAGTGTATTTCTGCCATGAAAAAGCTCCTCATAAAAATATCTGGCGTTCGGAGTCGGCTTAAACCTGTAGGTCCCTCCATTTTTTGGAACAACATCAAGACGCACACCACCCAAAAGGGTGTACGCGCCAATTATATATATATATGTATATATACATATATGAAATTTAGCTGATATATGGTTCATAACTTTATCTCGAAAGTTTCGGTCAACATGAAATCTTCTGGTGTTGTGGAATCTTCCGTATTTTGGTGTGATCAGAATAATGCTTATCAAACTTCCATAGATACCCTCGCAATAGGTTTTGAACTCATCACTAATTAGTATAGCAAGGCGAGCAAAACTAACACGCGGTAAAATTTGTTAGCGTTTTTAATTTCAACGAAATTACTAAAATAATCAGCAATGAAAAGTAAATTTCGGGCAGACGGTGGTGGAATGTGTGCCTTCATGGCCTTTCGTTTCATTGGCTATACAATAATGCTTTATTATGTTGCAATCGTTAGTATTGATATATTTTTGGTTATTATTTCTGAATAATAAAATTTGACAAACAACAAAATGGTTGCAAACATTCTATGGTATTACACTTTGTTAGAGATCTACCACCGTTTTTATTACTAAACTACCACTAGTTTGGTTTCTGAGGTGACTGTTTAAATCTTTCGCATTAAAATTCATGTAACAAGATATTGCTGTTATGGAATGTTTTTAATGAGTCTTGTTTGTTTTCGTAAATCACTTTTTTATCGGTTCGAAGATCAAAAATTAAGAAAAAGTTTTTTCTAATAGCGGTCGCCCCTCGGCAGGCAATGGCAAAACCTCCGAGTGTATTTCTGCCATGAAAAAGCTCCTCATAAAAAACAAAAACTGTTCGGAGTCGGCTTGAAACTGTAGGTCCCTCCATTTGTGAAATAACATCAAGACGCACACCACAAATAAGAGGAGGAGCTCGGCCAAACACCCAAAAAGGGTGTACGCGCCAATTATATATATATATATATATGCTTTTTTCAATCTCTCCGTAATTGTACGTAAATCTGCCATCCACCAACTTCAGACCACTCGCGCAGCTGATGCAGGGGCACCAGCAGTCTGTTAGTTGGCTAAATCACAGTCCAGAGTATTGTTTTTGCAGAGAGTACACGCGAAAAAAGATAATCAGTAATGGATTTCAAACGAAATAGTCTAGTTGCATGAATGACTGGAAAATCACAACCAGCGATTGTGAGCTCGAGCACCTTAAAGTAAATAAAGTTTTTGTTTATCGCACCATTACTCGTTACAATGATCCTGATAGCATCGCGACGCGTCATGGAGGTGGTCATCAAAGTACTGCAACGTCACGTGAAATGGATCAAAAAGTGAAAAAGCGACTTCAGCGATCTCCTCGACGAAGTGCCAATCAAATGGCGAAAGAATTGAAAATGTCTGACCGTAGCATCCGCCGCATACTGAAAAATGATCTCAATGTCAAGCTTTACGACGATTGCACCATATTTTCCATTAGGCATGTTTACAATGTTTTATATTATTTATTTGTTTGCTTTGCCTTTATTAGAGCTTTGACTCTTTTTCATATGTTTTACATTTGTACGAAAAAGCTATTTTGTATAGAAGAAGAATTCAGAATAGTTGAAAAAATTATATGGCAGGATTATTCTCTCAAGTCTCTAAATTTAGATAAAACCATAACTTAGGTATATAAAACCTTCAATTCTCTATGTCTTCTAAGTTAAGTGGAAACTGTCTTCTAAGTTAACAAGAAACACGTGCCGCTGTAATGGGGGTGTTTGGCCGAGCTCCTCCTCCTATTTGTGGTGTGCTTCTTAATGTTGTTGCACAAAATAGAACTTTATACTTAACATTTATCATTCGTACAGAAACAGTTCATAGTAGTCTATAATTTTTAATGGATTTTGATTAAAAGCTTGTTTTATATTTATTTTAATATCATTCGTTGACACTTTGCATGTTTGGTAAAATTATGATACATACTTAGCTAAAAAGCCACAATGAAAATGTTTTGTCTTAGAATACAGCTGTAGTCAGACAGTTGCGGAGTGTTTTGAGGGCCTTCAAAAATTTCCAAACGGTGCTATAATTTCGCTTCAAAATACTTCATAAACGTTTTGTTGCACCTAATGTACATTACGGCCGATTAGATAGAAAAACGACTTCCTGTTATAGGAATTGAATGAACGATTCGACAAAAACTGTTGGGAGATTTGACCACTTATTAAAACCATTAACTAAGATTGGAATACATTGGAATACATTGACTTCGCAAGAAAAAAGTACTCTTGTCAAGAGTCCTCTGAATCACAACATTAAATATTATTTCCTCTATTCCTTCCGCTTCTGATGAATATTATTTATTGATTAAAAGTAGATAATCTGTAAAAAGCACATACTCTGTATGTATGTAATGACTTTCATTAAAAAATTAATTAAAATGTCACCTCCCAAAAAATATTTATTCGGTGCTAGCTACGGTCGTGGCTCAGGAAAAATGTGGAGCAGGCAAATGGTGTTTTTGTCAATGTACCAAAGGAGTATAAAAGGTAATATTCTGCTTATACAGTAGATACCTATGGATTGAGTTTTTTTCAATTTCAGACGTTTATTAACAAAAAATTTTTACAAATTTAATCTTCAAAATAATAGCCATCGCTAGCGACACATTTTTCCCATCTCTCAGGCAATTTGTGGATGCCGCGCCAAAAAAATTGGCCGTCTTTGGTCGCAAACCAATCATCGAGCCATTTTTTGGGTTCTTCGTGAAAATTGAAGCGCTGCTCGGAAAGTGCGTGACCCATCGATGCCAACAAATGATAATCGGAAGGCGCCAAGTCGGGTGAGTAAGCCGCATGCACCAGCGGTTCCCAATCGTACGTCTCCACCAATTCCCGGGTCGCTCTTGTCCGATGTGGGGGTGCATTGTCATCAAGAAAAATTTGTTTGTGACGCCGATCGGCGTATTCTGGGCGTTTTCGGTGTATAGCGCTGTTCAAATAGGCCAATTGTCGTTGGTAGCGTGCACCGACAACTGTTTCACCTGTTTTTAATAGCTCGTACCAAATCAGACCACGCTGATCCCAAAAAACCCACAGCGTTGCCTTGCGGCCGATGCGATTTGGTTTGGCCGTTGTTTTTGGCTTTTGGCCGGGCGGACTATACTACAAATCATTTTTCTGAATGTTTTTGTGCATTCCACGTTGGACACAATTTTTTCTATGTTTCGATTTAATTTCTCGCGATATTTTTTATTTCGATTAGTAGTATACCCATACTATGGTTGTGTGTTATTCATTTTAACAGTTACACGATATTTTTTACTACGGGTAACAGTAGATGACATAGTTACTATCGGGCCTTTTTAACAGTTTCACGATATTTTTACATCGCTCGGCATTTGATAATTTAATTAATTTGCTGTTTTTCTTTTTCTATATTTTTTGGCTCGCTCGGCGGCCGATAAGGCACGTTCAGATTTTCCAGTATAGGATTCCATACTAAATAATCTTATAATTTTCTCAATTTCCTGACATGTGTAGTTATGCAAACTTTAAAATATTAAATAAATAACGTAAAATCTACACATCTGACAATTATGAGTTTGTTGAACAATATAAGTGTATCTTGTATCCTAACGCTCCATTTCTACACCGCTGGATTCAAATATTCGGCCTTCGAACTTGCAAGTTCTACACATTTTGAAAATTCCGCGTTCTAAAATTCTATATGGCCAAACAAAAAATAAAATGTATACATTTATCAGCTTTTAGTGATAGATAGGTTTACATATTTTACCTGCGTGACGATTTTTATGTCGTGTCGCTTTTGCATATTTTCGAGCGCTTAATAATTTTCAAAATAAATGATAATGAATCAAGAAATTTTTTAACATTCAATGCGGAACGTATTATTGTTTTGAAGAAACGTCACAGAAAAGCAAACATTGGATGCATTTCAAGTGTTGGTTGCAATGTTGCACCACGTACCATATCTGTAATATTTAGGTTCTTATGTAAGTTTTGCTAAAATTTTAACCCTATGCGAAATTGTGCAACGGATTTATATCAGGGAATGAAGCTGGCCACGAATGTTTATAGATGAAATCGGGTTCGTTTCTCTATAGCTACTGCTTTATCATCCTTTCCGATGACTTGGGGCTGCATCTTCATCAACTACCCATTCTTTGTTATGGTTCTAATCATGCAATTCTGCGCTCCCAACTAATCCAAAAAATGTTAAGTACTGCAAATCGAAAATTATTAAAGGTACGTAAAATCCTGTGACAATATACATATTATTTAATTATTATTAATTTATTTTCCCTAATCTTATAATTAAAAATGTCAAGCAAGTATTATAAGGGATAGCAATTTAGGCTAAGTCATTACACCTTTTGATTAAAATGTGGGGTTAAAAAGTATTTCTAAATATTTATTATTAGCTTCGAACAGCAACTTGTTGACAAGGGGGATATGAAAGGCACCAATTGATTTTCCACTGAACATTTTTATAAAAATACATTAGGTGTGCAGTAGCTTCTTTTAGAGAGTGTAAGCAGTGTAAGTGAATGGTCCATTGAGAAGAGGAATGGAAAAGATACCTAATCACGTTTAATACCTTCATTAAGAAACCGTGCAAGTACGATGTCATGGTCATGCTGTTAGATTTCCGGTTAAAAACCAGCTCGAGGGGCGGAATGGATAAATACTATAGGCTGCCCGAGCAGATTTCACATGCATACATATGTGCAATTACGTTTTCGACAGATGAGGAGATGTTCACAAGTTCAGCTCCGGACTATGCTCCTTATGCTTCGTATGGCGATTGATACATTTATATATTCCCCAATTTTCTTGACAATAATCAGCATACGCACAGAATTGTAAATCTTTGTGAGATGATATGAAAGCACTGACTTTGGTGAAGGCAATAATAAATAAGACGACCGGGAGTAGCGAGCCTTGTGGTATACCATGTTGGGCGGAAGGGGAGGAATAAGCATTCGCATTTTTGACAGTGATTAATCATAATGTTTTTAACATACTTCATTATTTTAAGGTCTTACATGTGCGCCTATTTTTTCGAGCGCTTAGTAAAATCCAATATAGCGATTAATGGTTTTCTCGGGCAAGGAAATTTTTATCAAATAACCTTAGTATTTGGGGAAATCTGATACTGACTTCTTGATTACTATTGGTAAGTTTATGTGAAAAGTTAATCACAGTAACCTTTGGAGCACGTTTTATCCAGTTTCTTTGCGAACTGATATTGGCCTATACGCGTCAATTAGATTTTTGTCTTTATTTGGCTTTATTATGGAGACGGGAAACTAAAATTGGGTTATATAACTTAACAATCTTAATTTACAGATTTTCATTAGATTTTCGGATCATTGGTTAATTTATTTCATCCATTTTCGGTGTTTTCCCGAGTAATCAAACCGCGTGGAAGTAAACAAACAAGTAAAAGAAATGCTTAAACAACAAATTATTTCTAATAGCGATTCTCCAACCAGTTTAGTGCTGGGTGGTACCAAAGAAGCCTGATGCTTGAGGAAAAGAAAAAATGAGGGTGGATCTCGGCTTCCGAAAACTTAACACTGCTACTATCGATGACCGGTATCCTATTCCAAATATGGACGAAATTTTCGAAAAATTAGGTACATGTATGTATTTTTCCACAATACATTTGGCACAAAGCTTACACCAAATGGTTATGGATCGTGCAAAAAGAAAGAAAGCGAACATTTCCAATTTTTAAAAAAGCCATTTGCTTTGACATTTCTGTTCAGTAAGATTTGGCAAGTTATCGTGAATCATTTAACGCCAGAACAGCGCTTTCAAGCTGTGGAAATTGACTTTTAAAACAATATTTTCGCGAAGCTCGTAGAGAACTGGCGGTATGTTCGGTGAGTAATTCTTTCGAAATGAGGAAAGAGCTGCCGCTACAGTGAATGGCGAGCGTTTCCACGACAGTCGGTTCTACGTTACCGAAACGACCCAGATTTATATCCGGCCAAGGACTTCCACTTCAGCAGCATTCCCCGTATGTAAGTATGGGGAATGTTTACGCTGTTACAACAACAACTACAGCGAGCGCTATCGATCCATGCTGACTGAATTCTTGTTTGTAGTTTGTTGTCCCAACAAGATGGCGTAACTTGCCATACAGCGCGCCTAACAATGTTCAAGTCACCATTGACGCCATACGGCCAGATTTATTAGAAGAAACATTACAAAATTGGACTGATAGAATAGACCATGTAACTCGTAACGGCAGCAGACATATACCGGAATTCATATTCAAAAAATAAATGCCATGAATTTATCTACAAGAGTATAATAAAGAAAATCATTCCAACCATATATGTGTTTTTTTCTCATTTTAAGCTCAAGCTCTCAAAAAACACCCGCTACTTATTAAAAATACGCTCTTTTTCTGGCGCACATGTCTGTTTACTTTTCGTGTGCAAACATAATTATTTATTTATTTATCCATCTCTATTCATCTACAGAGGGATACTTACAGGCTACTTAGATTAATTAAAGCTCTAGAATGAATTAAACTTAAAGGTTGAAAAATAATTCTAAAGTCCATACACATATTCCGCATAATTATTACATAATCGGATGCACTTGCATAAGGCGTTTGCAAAGCGGCTGAAAGCAAATGAGTTCGATCTAGTTCTTATTACTTCTGTTATATCTTCTGTATTTCGCAAATATAATCGATAAAATATTATTTTACTATTTACCCCAATATCCAACCAATTTTATTAAATTATAAATTTTCATTTTCACCTTGAAAACGGCTACACTCTGGCATATGTAAGCATTTTATTAGTAGTATACGAGTATATTCAGCCCCATACATTGTGCATATGCTAGGAAACTTTTTGATACAACAATTGGATTTGAAAAATAGCTTCCATTCCATTCGTATATTTTTTTTTAAGTAAAGTGTCATTGAAATATAATTTTTTTCTTACAAATATTTATTACTTATACATGTTATATGAAGATTGCAAAGCAAAAAAATTTATAAGTAAGAATGCATTATTATACGAGTAGAATTGAAATAATCTCCCGAATTACCAGATTCCACACAAGTAATACAGAGAAGGTATATGTATTTATATTTAAATTCACATCGGCTCGGTGTCTTGTCGTGTGTCAGCAACGTGTTCTGATGCTGCTCACACCGATAATCCTTATCTCATTCTTGACCTTTCTGTTTTTTTGGATTTTACACTAAACATTCGCTATCTGCTTTTCTAGTTTGTACTTTCAATGGACTGACATTGAAACAACATTTAAATCTGGCAAGAACAGGTCTTTGTATATACTACCGGAAAAGAAAGTAACTAAATAAACCTTTTATTCCCGATTTTTATAAATAAATTCATACCATATTTCTGATTTAAGTTTATTTTTTAAGAATACCTAATTATTGTTATTATATTATATAACTTTTTTGCTCAAAGAAAGTTATGTAAAAAAATTGTTATCGATCGATTTCGCCCATTTTCACCTCAGACAAAGAGTAACATTTGTACCAGGTTTCATTGAAACATATATTAGTTTTTGGTCTAGCTATCTTGCGTACAGACAAACTCTACTAAATCGACTCTTCTCCTCGTTTTGAACATAATACAGTGTACAAAATCGGAATACCCTTGCGCGAAAGTCCAAGAGAGTGTTCCTTGACTTCGAGGCCACTAGAACTGGTCGATTAGCTCATTTTTAAAATAATTATAGGAAAAAATAAAAACTCAATAAGGAAACGACAGATTGTTTTTAAATAATTAAAGCAAATAAAAACAAATATTTGCGATCCGAACAAAAAAATTTTGGTTGGTTGAGAAGTAATGAAAGTCACTCGGACTAACCAGTAGAGGAAAGAAAATTTTATCACCCACTCTGCCAAATTTGTATTGCGCTGTATTTATTTGTTTGGGGTTATCACTTTTGCCAAATGTGAATTTTTTTTTCTGTTTGGAAAATTATCGTTATATAGGAGGCGAGTATGGTTATTGATCTATTTCGCACGTGTTTAATACCAAATTATCTTACACTAAGGGTATTGATTTTTCGTGTGTTTTAGTTTTTTTGGGATGTTGTTTTAAATACATAAGTGTGAACACTTTCTCTAAAGCTGTTTGAAAAGTGAGTTGGGTATTCAAGTACATTGTTACGAGAACAAAGATCGGGATCGAATTATTGATAGAGAGATTTAGAAGAGAACAGCTTAGTTATAAGTAAAGGGTGTGGCTTGTGGATTATGTTCACTCCAAATGCGACAATTTTGCTTATTGACATACCCATTCAACCAAAAGTGAGCTTCATCGCTGAACAAAATTTTCTTGTGAAAATCGGGATCGGTGGCCATCTCGTTTTGGGCCCATTCACCGAACGTGCGACGCGCTTGATCAGGTGTAAGTCTATTCATTATGAAATGGCAAACCAAACTGAGCATAAATCAAGTGACAGCTGTTCAAAAGACCATCTACGAAAAAAGTAGTGCCAACTTAAAAACTTACCCTCTAAAAAAAACACACTGTATTTGAAATAATTTTCTAATAGAAGATAGCTTTGGGTTGGTAATGTTGGTAGGTTGGTATGGTTGCCCAAGGAATGAGCACACTTGGAGGAAGAAAAATGGATAAAGGACGAATCCATACCATTATGAAGGAGGTGAGGTGAAAGGGAAAGACGGATGGGATACAGAGAGAGAGCCAGGAGAGATGGTGCTGGGATGGTTTGGAGCGTGTGGATTACGAACCATGAAATCGAAATTCATCAGATTTATAATGTCAGCGCCAGCTATATCAGCAGGCGTAGCTAAGAAGTAAGAGCCAAGATGCCTGGATCTTAGCCCCGTCAGAGCAGGGCAGCTAAGCAGAAGGTGCTAAGATGATTCCACCTCATCCTCCATACATCCAGCGGAAAAAGGACTCGAGGTGATTAAAAGTCTCACAGCATGCATTCCTCGCGCATAGTGACCTGTGAGAAAACCCACGAGATTCGAGAGCTGATATTTTGTCAGCCTCAGAAGCTCGCCCGAGCGCCTCAGGCCCACACGTGGCCAGAAGGATTTTGCGACCTTACAAGTTTGTGTACTTGCCCAACGCTCGCTGAGTTGGCGCGATGCCCATCTTACCAGGAGCAGACCGTAGATAGTCAGGTGGATCCCAATTCTCTCCCTTCGCGGGGAAATCACCTAACCAGCTCATCCGCCTTACAGTTTCCCGCAATGTCGCTTTGACCAGGAACCCAGATGAGGCTTATGTCAAAGAATTCGGAAGCAGTCGAAAAAGAGCTCAAGCATTCCTTGAGCAGTTTCGAATGCACCGTCATTGACCCGAGGGCAGTTATTGCCGCTTGGCTGTCGGAGTAAATACTTACTTTCTCGACTGTTAGTGCGCATGTGAGCAGCCGATCAGCTGCCTCCTTGATTGCGGCTACCTCTGCCTGGAACAGACTGCAGGGGTCGGGTAACCTGAACTTGAGTCTGAGCTCTTCGCAAAAGACTCCTCCGCCAACCTTTCCTTCCAACTTCGATGCATCCGTGAACAACTTCACCAGGCCCTGCCCCCAAGTGTAGCTCCCCGTCCACTCTTCGCTTGACGGAATATGAGTGGAGAAGGTTCCGGTTGGACTAAACGAGGGTATACACTGATCCGGTGACAGAGGGATGAACTCGAAGTTTCTAGGGATTCCACCGATCTGCTCTTGCAATAAGCATGTTGGATATGCGACAACCGACCCCGAGGAATTTCGCTTCTTATGTGCAGGTCAATCAGTCTCTCAAGGGGTTTCAGCGAAAAATGTGAGAGACTGATTGGCCTTGAAGTCCTTAGGGGAGACATACGAGCTCTTGACTGCCTTGGGTATAAAGACAACCCTCACGGCCCTCCATGATCTTGGTATATAACCCCTGGCTACGCAGCCCTGGAATTCACTAAAGACACCTTCGCCGCTCTTCCCATCCCCCCCCGATGTGCGCGCAGGCGAACGCGCATTCCACAAGGTGCTCACAGCTGCTGCGGCTCGCTTCATCCCTGCTGAAAGGCTCAAGGACATTCGTCCTAATTTCCCAGCCGCAGCAGCCAGCTTGGTAAACGAGCGTGACCACCTACGCCAGGTCGATTCCGGGGATCCCCGGATAAGGGATCTCAATTTGGAGATCCGGCAACTGGTAGATCAACAAAAGCGGACTAAATGGGTTGAGTACCTGAAGACCTGCAACCTCACCACTGGTGTGAGTAAGCTCTCGTCCACCGTTAGGTCCTTGCCGAACCCGACGAAGAACATCGACAAGGTGGCTATCACCTTCAACGGTTGCACTTCGTCGGACCCAAAGAGATACGCGAGCTATTTCAGCCGACTTTTTATATTGCATCCTCCGGTCGACAGGGCCCAGCGTCGTATCTCCAGAAGGCTGCACAAACTAGCGAACGACAGTGCGCTACTTGCTTTCTCCTGTGATGAGGGTCAAGGGGCCATCAACAAATCAAAATCCTTACAAGCCATTGGCCCTAACGGACTGAACGCACTGATGCTGAAGCACCTGGGAGCATTGAGAGTAGGATTCCTCACAAAGGTTTTCAATTTGTCCTTAGCCACTCTCATCATCCCCGACAAGTGGAAAGGAGGGAGAGTGGTCGCACTACTGAAACCTGGGAAACCCGCCAACCAAGGGGAATCTTATCGTCCGATAACTTCCCTTTCCCCAGTAGTGAAGACACTTGAAGCCCTCCTACTCCCACTCTTCACGAAACATCTGGCCCCAGCCCCAAATCAGCACGGTTTCCGACGAGTGCATAGCACGACCACTGCACTCATCGTCATAAACGCCCAGATAAACCGCGGGCTTAACCAAAACCGACCCTGCGAGAGGACTGTCCTAGTAGAGTTGAACCTGAAGAAAGCTTTCGATACAGTCAGCCATTCCACGCTACTAGATGATATTTATCAGTCAACACTCACGCCAGTGCTGGTCCGCGAACTACCTGAGCGCTCGTCACTCGTCAGTGATTTTCCGATACCAAATATCAAAGTAGAGGCAGTAGAGGTGTCTACATCCACCAGAGGGAGTCTCCCTGGTCTCATACGGTGACAACTGCACGATAATGGCGTCGGGCAATGACATCGATGGTTTGTGCTCCAAAGTGAACAGCTAACTCACCGACATTTCTCACTTTTTCACTGCGAGGAATCACCAACTTTGCCCCGCTAAAAGGAGGTCAAACTGTCCCTCAAGGTAAAACTCGATGACAAACCAATTCCGACGCTAAACAATCCCAAAATTTTGGGTGTGACCTTTGACAGTTTGCTCTCCTACTCAGCGCATACAACCGCAATTGCCACTAAGGTCCAAAATGGCAACAAGGTCCTCAAGTCGCTTGCCGGCAGCCCCTGGGGCAAAGACAAAGAATTGTTCCTATCGACATTTAAGGCAATTGGTCGGCCGGTTCTAAACTATGTTGCGTCTGTCTGGTCGCCTGGAACTAGTGACACGCAGTGGATAAACCTACAGACATGCGAAAATACTGCCATTCGGACAACGACCGGTTGCCTCCTGATGTCCCCTATTCAACACCTTCACAATGAGGCACAAATGCTCCCTGTAATGGAGCACAATAAACTGCTCAGCAAGCAGTTCCTGCTGGGGTGTTACCGCAGGTTTCACCCCTGCAGACACCTGCTTGAGCCTGAGCCGCCTCCCAGGCACGTCAGGAGACACCTCCTAGACTACGCTGACGAACTCCAGGACAAAACTGACCGAAACCTACTGGACCGGACAGTATTTAGACAGTCAATAAACGACATTCACCGGGAGACCGTTACCACCTTCATGAACTCCCGTCCTGTGAATGCCGTAATCGGAGTCCAACCACCACCTATTGCAGATGAAGAGCTTCAGCTTCCCCGGGAGACCCGCATAATACTGCCACAACTACGTTCTGGCTACTGTAGCAGGTTAAACTCCTACTTATCCAGAATTGACCCCGACATACCAAACATATATCCGGCATGTGAAGATACCCCGCACGACACTACCCACCTTTTCACATACCCTCTAAAACCTACTCATCTAATACCCGCCTCCCTCTGGACCCAACCCGTCGAAACAGCATGTTTCCTCACATGAGCCAGACGAAGACGACCGGTAATATACCGGACACTTATACGCTTATATTACTGTTAAAACAACAGGGAATTAGGAAGGCGCAATCCTTTTTCCTATCATTCTTGGGTTCTCAGAGTCATTCACGCAAACAAATCGTGAGACAATAGTTGGTATAAATTCTTTGTTTTAAAAGCGCATACCTGTATAAAGTCATATTGTATTATTTTACATCAAAGTAATTTCAGTACTAAAAAAAATAACAATTAAGTAATTCCGTTGAAAGTGCAAAATGGAAAAGAAATTCAAAATATTAGTTGACTGATAATTACGAGTAATAATTTTCAAGTGTTCAAACTGCTTCTGTTTATTTCCAATCAGGACCATACATATAATTTTCCAACGTCCAATGCATACATATTTCAACTTAGAACTATCATACGTCAGGATTTTGAATGTCTCCGTTTTTCTCTAAAGGAATTATATTAATAAAAATTAAACATGGTAAGTCACCCAAAGTAACTTGGCAAATTTATTAAAATGATTTGAATTTACTATAAAAATTAAAATGAAATTATCAGAACATTAAAAATTTAACAAGGTAAAACAACATGTCAAATTTTTTTATAAAATGGCTCACATTTTGATAAACATCGGGATAATATTTCGAAAACAATTTCTGAATAAGTAACACAAAATCGGTTGGTTTTGAAGATTTGCCCTTATACAGCTGTATGCTTCAATACATAATAGATATGTCAACACATACATACATAGGTTTGTTTATTTGCTGTACCGATAAAGTAAGGTTGTTAAAATTTCGAAAAATAAAGTAACGGGCCCCTCTAGTATTCTCTGCGCCGTGGGGTGAGGGGATATATTAGAAGATGTATTAATTCTGACAAAAAGGTTTTTATTGATCAATCAAGTAATTTGGACTGAATCGATTTGACATCATTGTAATCAACAATTCCGTCAATAATCGACAGAATTGAAAATAGTTTATTCTTAAATAAACATACATATTTGGTTTGACTGATTTATAAGGTTTTTGATATTTTATTTTCTTGCTCCAGCTTTACTTAAGATATACTAATATTTTATATAACATTCTTTCTTAGTTGTAGTAGTAGTTAAATACCCTTTTTTAAATTACATATAATATATATAAAGTTACAGCAAATTATATGCTTCAACCTATGAAAAATAGTTTTTTCGGCCATAATTCCAAATTTAGAGGACAATCCAAAATTTCGAGTATGCAGTTTTTTTTACTTAACATGTATAATTATGGAAAAATAATATCAAACAAATTTTTTACCACACGGACTGCTTAAAGTGCTCGAATTATAGTTTATTTTACTTTAAATAATTGCCTGATTAATGAATTTCTATTTTAAGTTACTGATATGACACTTGAACATTATTGATTTGACAAGATTAAGTGAAATCGGTTTAAATTTAGGCTGTAATACACAAAAGTCCAAGTCAAGTATGTAATTGCACTCCTTTTTTGAAGCCGTTTTAAAATCGGGTAATTCGTGAGCACTAAGTCATTTGTTGGACATGTGGCAAGGTACATTTTTGAGTAAGAGTAAATAGTTTAAGAAATTCATTTCATATTTCAGTTTTCCAATCTCTTCAGTATTTTCAAGTTAAACGTTTCTCTTTAAAATATCAACTCAAATTTGGTTTAATCAACGAGGTTTATGCACATATGTATGAAATATACCCATGTACATATGCTCAATAGTTCATACCGGTATTCTCCCATTTGCAGGCATAAACAACATTTTTCAGTGAATATGTCGGAATTTAAATAGATAAACATTTATTTTATTTTATTTGTATGTAATTTTATTTGTGCGTGAGTACTCCCACGCTGTTTATTATTGTGTATAAGTAGTTCGTCGATATTGATTAAACACGACTTGATAAAATATATTTGTTTTTTTTCTGCAAAGAGTGTGTTTAGCAAAGAGTGTGAGAAAATCAATTTCTCTTCAAACTATGTTTCGCTCTTACTATGACCAACCATGTTCTCAATAGAGAAAAACGCACCTTGAAGATGTTTCCCTGTAATCGCGTCGCTTAGGGCCGCAATGAAAGCTCTCACTCGTTTTGTCTTCTGCGGATTTTGGTTGGTTCTGCGGATGAGGTGATTCCATATTATATAGTGTGTGTTAGAATGTATGTGCTTAGGAGCAACAGAGTAGTTTTAGGGGCTGCATCAAATGTTTTCTCAGAAAGATGTAGATATTCGCACAGTAAAACAAGCTCGATTAAATTCTTTAATATACTCGTATATGAATTTCTTTTTATCCTCATCCATATTTATATGGATCGCATATTTTCAGAAGAGTTGCATTAATGAAGATTGCTATTAGAATAAAATGGCATTGCACGAGTTCTGAATAATTTTTGAGTAAAGCTAACTTCCTTGTTGGAAAAACAAATGAAGATATTGTATGATAGAACCGCTTAATTGGGGAAGTTGACAAATAATAAGATACTTACAAGAAGCCATAAAAATAACGCTGGAAGCTAGCTACCTAAGAATAAATCTTTTTAAATTTTTTTCTTGAAATATTCTTTTATTCTAATCTATTAAAAAAGAACGTAGTTAAGAAATCTTAAACTTCGATGTTAAAAATTAAAAAAAAAAATATGGTAATGCTGTTATCTTTATAATTGCACAAATGTTACACTTCATTTATGGATGTACTATACTGTACGTATATGTATACATATATAATTATATATAAAGTATATATGTATGTATGTCTATGATTGTTCCTAAAAACGAAATTGATGTATAAATGTAATTATATAAAAACCAAACAAATATTTAATTTGTCTTGCTCCACAGTAGATGTCACCTCTATGAAAGAGTGTTGTTTTCGTGCTCAAAGTGTTCTTCGCATGTACGTCGATTTTGAATAGTGGAAAGTCATTTTCTCACACATCAGCAAAGGGAACCCACTGCCATCCATCAACTGTTAAATGCAGGCAAGCTTTTGCATTTTAGAAACAGTCTTCATTGACATTTCACAACGTCAAGACGTTTAGTTTGAGTTATTATCGACTTTGAAACTTGGCGGTTAGAAGTTAAATTTTACTTGTACATTTAGTGCTGGAAACACTTGAATGTAGTACAAACGGAAAATTTCCATTTAACGGTGAATAAAAGTGAGTGAATATATGCACTTTTTTCAACATAACTTATCAAGTTCTGCGGTATAAAACACCTCAAATAACATTCGTAAAGTAATAAAAAGTAGAAAAATATTGAAATGTACAAATTGATAAGTGTCCATAGTATTGAATATTAGCGAGATTTCACATTCACATTCCACGGTTCATTTGGAAACATATTTTTCTAAAACTTAGAAAAGGACTGTACAAAACTAGCGCCGACTTAGTGCTGCCATAATACACTAAATATTCCTGCGTGAAGTAACGGAATAAACCAAAGCTCAAGACTTGGGAATCGTGTGAGGAAAATAACTATACAAATCGGCAAGCGTGAGGAAAAGGAAAGGATATTTTAAAGAGTTGCCTGATACTCGGTATGTACCTCAATACGAAGTTGTGTATGTATGGTCAAAGAAAATCTAGTGAAACGAATTCCAATTGAAATGTGTATAATATGTTCATATGGATATGGATGTATGTATGTGAGAACGAGAAAAGTACAAATGTCCACATAATATCCTTGATGTCTGAACAGCAAGCTTCCAATTTGTAATATCGGTCTTGATGTTTTATATATGAAAGTCATAGTAGAGACTCACTACAGCTAGGAGAAATGTCTCGGGGGGAGCGGAAGGGAGGGGGTTAGGAAGTTATTAATATTGCCGGTAGCCGTTTTTTGTTTAATCTTGTTTATTATTAAAAAAAAGCTTAGTGACTTGGTAGACCATCAAAACCTTCAAAAATAACGTTGCACTCGCTTAACTTCAAACGCTTAAAAAAATATTTTTTTTTGCTCCGAAATACGCAATAAAAAAATTATACTGTTAGCTAGACTACAATATAATAAATATAAATGCTCCGTTAAATACTAATGTACTGATGTGAGGAAACCAAAGTTCGGTCCTTCCAAAGTTTAGTAGATTAATAAATAGTACATACATTTGTACGTACATTTGTGTGTAAACGTTTTTAATATCTTATGATATTCATGTATCTCTGCACATATGTATGTAGAAGTACATACAAATGGCAAAGTATTACGTATTTAAAGTATGGCTTCTAAATTTAGATAAAATATAATTGCGATTGTTTCAATTACAGTAGGTCTTCATTTTAATAAATTATGTGCAGCATAACTATAAATCAACTTACGCTCTTACATATACGTCAATAAGTATGTGATGTCCCTTACAATATCCACATAATGGTTTCACACCCTGGTGCGGCAAGTAGTGGAACGCCTTACATAAGCTATGCAAGAAATGTTGAAGAGATCTTTTATATTTTTCATGTTTTTGTTCACAAGAAATGTATTCTGCTGATACTGTTACAAACAAAAAATAAACGAGTATTCAAATATTTCCTAAGTACCAAAATTTCATAAATTCGTGCGTTGGCCCATAATAATAATTTTGATAGTTTTAGATATGCAGCTATTAAAAACCATATTATAATTAACCATAATTTAATATAAGGAATTTAGATATGGAATATGTCTGGAGAACAGATGACAAATTCGCCAAAATTTCGCTACTGGAAAATTAGTCGAACAAAGCTAATGTTACGTACAAGCTCGATTTACGCGATTAATTAAGAACAAGGAGATTCAGGATAAAATCACAGAGTTTTGATTAATAATAAAATAATAATGAAACATAAACCACGGCCGCCGCTGTAGCCGAATGGATTGGGGCATGACTATCATTCGGAGAACGTAGGTTCGAGTCTCCGTGAAACACCAAAATGAAGAAAAAGTTTTTTCTGATAGCGGTTGCTCACCCGGCAGGCAATGACATGGCATTGACGTATTTCCGCCATAAGAAAATATGTGCCGTTCAGAGTCGGCTTAAAACTGCAGGGTCCCTCCCTCCATTTGTGGAACAATATCAAGACGCCCGCCACAAATAGGATTAGCAACTCGGCCAAACCCCCAAAAAGGGTGTAAGCGCCAATTATATATGTATATATACATATATGTGTGTGTGTATATACATAAACCAAACACTTTTTTTTAATACAAATTGAAAATAATTAAAAGTTCAAGCTTGCTTTTCATGCAAATTGCTTTTCAAGATAACTACTTTTACATTACTGAGCTGCTGAAGTTTTCATTTTCCAAAGTTCACGGTCAAGCTAAAGTCGCATCTACTAAGTGCTTTCATTAAAATTGCACTTTATCTCTGCTCACTTTATCTTGACTCTAAACTTAAAATTGCCGAAAGCTGGCATACTAAACCAGTTAGAAAACTCTTAAAATCAATAAAAATTTAAATTTATTTGACATTATACCATATTATATGTTTTTTAATGTTTTGTTGTATGCCGATCTTACAATTTTTCGCAGGAAACGGTTCGGATTGATATTAAAAAAGCTTTCATATGACCATTTCTAAGTCTTTAAAGTTGAAATTTTTATTCATATTGGTTCACAAATTTTGATTCATTTCCATGACAGAAGGTTCTATGTTATTGGAACGGCTCGGATTAATGTCCGGCCAAGGACGGTCATTCCAGCAGCATTCTCTAAACATTTATAGGAAATTGTTATGATGTTACAACACTAACACGAATAATAGCAACTATCCAATTGCTACATAGAATCGTTCTCTGATTTCGAAATTCGCGTTCATTTTTTGTATGGACAAGTTTACAAGATATTTACAATTTATATTTATTCAGCCAAAACCCGAATTTCTCACAAAAAGAAAGACAAGGAAATTCTACACATTTAATGTATACATCACCTAATAGTTTCTGAAAAGTTGATTATTCATTTCAGATTTTATGCCTTTTTTTGTGAAAAAATTCAAACCTTAAAGGGGAAAGGTCTAAATAAAAAAATTTCTCTCATATTAGAACCCCTTCTCAAAGTCGAGCTATTACGAAGAATAAAATCTATATATTAATAAGAATGTTCCAAATAATCAAATGAAAGTATCCAAAATATCCGCGAAATGTCAAAGTGTACTTATATACGAGGATTGCTATATATGATATATTTCTAGCATAACAATTGAAAAACAAACATTCTTGCTTGAAAACAGTTAATAGTTTTTCAAAATATTTTCCATGAGTATCAATACACTTTAGCATTCGTTTGAATCAGTTTTTCAACGCGAGCACCCCTTTTTTACCATAAGAGCTGCTTGCTCGCCATGTAATGATTTTTGTTTATCGATGCATTCTTGCATCTACGTAGAAATTTAATCCTAGGAAAATGGTTACGGTTTAATTCCACTGAGTTCCAACACTGAACATCCTGAGCGTGTTTATGGTGAAATATGTCGAACTTTCCTATGGGAACGTTAGATGGCGCCTGACAACACTAGAATTTCTCAATGCCAGAAATATTATTTTTTTTCACGAGCTATTTTGGTTTTCACCATTCTCTAAAACAAATTTTAGTGAATAAAGAAAATGTCCAAATGATCTTCAAAACATTCTTTTAGAGAAAATTAAGAATACCAAGCTAAGTAAGACTTACACGTTTATAAACGAGCATAAATACAAAAATAGGAAGTACGTTTTTTCGTGCGCGTCTTTTGTTGCAAAACCTCCACAACTATATACATACATACATATATAAACTTGAGAGTTTTTTGGAAAACTCATTTGAGTTTTCGCTTCCCTAATTCTATGTACGTAGTATAAAATATGCAAATATATGTACTTATATATGTAAATCCAACGCTGAACTCCTATGTGGTAAAATATATACTACATAGGTACCAATATTCTATACAGTGGGAATGCGACAGTCCTATCTCTTTTTTACTTAAAACAAAGTTTTGAAACTCATGTGGATTAAATGGATTATTTAAGGTGCCTTAGGTCACTTAATTTAGTTTGCAATACTTTATACTATTTAAATAAGCTTTAGCTTATTTTCGGGTGAAAATACTTAAGTATTCAGCCATGTCTGCATTTTTATAAGCCGCGCGAATTTTAATCCATTACTGTCAGAATAATTTTCCCGTAAAAACAACATATCGTTATAATAATTTAGGGGAAACTAGTAACAAAATTGTCAAAAAAAACCTACTCTTTTGAGTAAAAAGATCAATTGCATTAAAACTCAAATTCTTATTTTATAGAGAATACGATTTGCAAATTGTCGGATATGTCTTGTCAGATTAACGTCGTGCTTAACTTTCTCAATGGTTAAATATATATAATTGGCTGTTTGACCGAGCCCGTCTGTTTGTAGTGCGTCTTGATGTTGTTCCGCAAAAAGGAATGATCTACTATATGTACATACAGTTTTAAGCTAACTGAACGGCAAATGGTTTTTTATGAGGATGTTTTTCATGGCAGAAATACACTTGGAGGTTTGCTATTGCCTGCCGAGGAGTGACCGCTATTAAAAACAACGTTTTCATGTCCGGAGATTCGAACCCAGCCACTACTGAATAGTAGTAACGCACCAAAGCATTCGGTTACGGCGGCCATTAAAAGTCGAAATTTTTATCTTTATGCAAAATAGTTTTCTGATGAGTTTTCTAATTTTATTAAAATTTAATGAATAAATATTTATGCCTTATCACATCGAAGGGTAAATGTAAGAAACACACCGACTGTCGTGGGGATGTTGTTGCCCTTTAATGGAGGGCCTTATGGTTTCGTGTTCACTGGCAAGCCAGAGCTGTAATTATGGAAATAATTCGAGTTTTTAGAACTCTTTCGAAAAATCAATATATGGGAAAACAAAAATTGGCCAAATAATGAATTTCCAGAAAAAAAACAAAATCTTATTTCCCCATTGAAAAAGAATTCGGGTTTTCCCTGAGATCAAGTCACATTCCCATAAATTACAATGCGGAAGATCAAAGTTGGAAAATATGGTTTGTGAATTGCATTATAATTTTTGGGAGTGATTTGGTAATAAAGGCAATTATTTCTCTATGATATATGTATGTAAATGCAACCATGAAGATAAAAGTAAAAGCGCTCTATAAAACTTACTATTGCGCCGCGTTTTCTTACAACTTCTTGCTAATTGCTTTTGAAACACTTAATCTATATTGGATATTTGTTGTTTTTGTTGTAGCAGCAAAAACATTTCTCACTGTTGCTGGAGTGGCAGTCCTTGGCCGGATGTATAGTAAATCCAGGTCGTTCCGGTAACATAGAACCGACTGTAAGAGGAACGTATATTGGATATTCAAAGTGATTGTTCTTGAGGCATACTATGTTCTTATTTATATGTCCATGGCTAAATACAATGTATAATATATAAAACTGTGTTCAAAATTTATTTATTTTGAAATAACATTTCAAGTAATTTTATTAGGAAGCTTTAAAATGTCAAAGGACAATATATCCTATTTAATTCATGTAATCTACTTATAAAAAATTAAATCTACATATTCAATTCGGTATGGCTGTGAACAGTGTGATTTTATTAAAACTTGGGAATAGTTTATAGGTTGGGTGATAAAAGTGAATAAGTTGGTGAGCTTAAAATATAGTGGTAAACATAAATTTACTAATTCATGTTGCGCTGATGTTAAGTGATATTTTTAACTAATCTACTCATATCCCCCAATTTCCGACAGGCACATTTTACAATACAAGTTTCATTATACGAGTATTCAAACGAAAAACTAGTACTAACTTGGTGCGTTTTAAGTTCCAAGTCAATAGGTCGTCTTCCTACTGTATTTTTTGCGTGTGGCCGCCACACTAATAGGTTTCGATTCACTTCCACTAGAATTATTCTTCCTGCCTCGTTAAACAGTACTTGCTTGTGGTGAGGAAAGTGAATGACATATGGCTCGGAAACTCATTCAAATGAAATGCTAACTAAGTTGACGCATTCTAATTACTTAATTGGTGATTATTTTGAATTGATTACAATAATCAATGGCAGTGTTTTTGCTAGCTTATTGAATTCGAACTAATGTATGTATGTGAATACTTATATAATACGCATGTATGTATGCACATAAGTTTCTGACGATGCTGATGCAGCGGGTACACGCTACATAGCTACATTTGTCATCGTAGTATCGCCGAAGGGCGAATATTACAATATGATAGCAATAGTACAGAAACAAAATTTTGGTGTTTGTGTTTTGTGTTTTGTGTTTTGCAATTTGGTAGTTTGAGTATCAAAACTTCTGCCAGAAGGTAAATAAACAAACCAAAAAAAAATGGATTTTTTTGAATATAAAAAAAAGTAAATCAGCTGGTCTACTGCTATTACTTCTTATAGATAAGTCCTGTTGGACAAGTAGTAAAGCAAAACGTTCATTTTGTGCTGAAGAAATTTTATCTAGCAAAAATTCTCCATCACATGCTGTAGAATTTAAAAAAATATTATACGATTTTACGTACAAATTTTACAGAAATCGTTATTGAAAAGATTAAATAATTAAATTACAGATAAAAGAAAAAATAAAGAAAAGTTATGATAGAATGAGTCGCAAGTTCTTTTTTCGCTGGTTGGACATTTAAATGCTAGAAATCAAAATATTGGCTTCAGGAGACGGGTCAGTCGAAGTCAATAATTGGTTTACTGTTATTACTAGAAGTCGCTTGTATGAACACAATAATAATAATATATTTCAAGGAGAGATTTCGAACATTCATGGTTTTACGATATTCTAATAGTTTAAAGATTTGCACATAGAATATAAATATGTATGGTTGTATGTATACTAATGGTATATACTCGTGATTACATATAATTGGCACGTATGAACGTACGTATATCCAGTTGCCAGTTGTTTTGTGGTAAATCCCCTATAAATGGGCGGCCTTACAGTTTTATGCCCATCTTGAATGATTTTCATAAGAAGTTTTCTCGTGGTAGTTGTACACTCGAAGGTTTTCGTTTTCTAGTGGGCATCCGAACTAGGACACATGAAGTGATAGTCTCGCACAAACCAATTCAGGGGTTGGACAAAACCTAAAAAGAAGTATGTTTTGTCACACAAAAATGTGAAAAAATTATTGGAAATTAAATTAAATAAAGAGTCTGTAAATCCATTTTAAAGTTATGCTATCATGGATTCTTTAGTTCAGAATAGTCAATAAATAGATTACTTCAGTCGTCAGAAACCAAGTCGGTAATACCATTTAAGAAACTGGTCAAACCTAATGTATATATGTATATGCAAACATATGTATGTATTTATTTGTTAGTTTGTTGGAATATTATATTATGCTGTGTAAACAGCAAAGAAATACCGTAACTAACTATATCTTTGTATTGGTTTTTGGGAGTATAAGGATTTTCTGGCGAAAGCGCGATATAATGTATATGCCTACATACATATAAGAAATATTCGCAGTTACAAGAATACCGAAAAATAAACTAATTTTATGCTCTACATAAATATTTAAATGCGTGTTTACAAGAGCACTCATTACTAGCCCCTCGGGTTATATTTTACCAAAAAAAGATTTGCCAAAAGCGTTTCCAATTATTTTCCGATAATAGATCGAATATTTAAAAACTTCTCTTTCATAAAAATTTGCCTATGGAGGTACGCATTTTTGTTTTAAATTTTCTTTGTTATTCGATATATTTTTTATTGTAAAATAGATAGAACTCTTTTCATAAGTATTTATAGTTTCATAAAATTTACACAGAGATCCAGACAGCATTATCTAAGAGTGACTGTTGCCCGAATTCCCTTTCTCTACCCCGACGGTTCGTATTAGACTTATCACTCAAAACATTAATGAACTTGAAATCACGCCACCCCATTCTCACTTTACTAAGAGAGGAAAAATACCAGTCAATACGAGACATGAAGAAAATGTGTACTTGTGAGGATGACGTATAGGTACTCTCGCGAGAATGCGGCACGCAAGCTTGAAATTTGCTGATGCGTGGTCATTTGGTTATTTATTTTATGTCGTTAGACCAGCGATACCATTTCTGCACATACTCATCGTACCTATTTTGCTTTAGATTCGAAATGCAATATTATAGTAATAAGTAATATTTAATAAAACATTCGTAAGTAAACTTAAAAACTTATACTTATATATGTACATACATAAAGAATTAATATAATATGTAATGAAGGGGACGTAGAGATATTTGCAACATATGTATGTATATAAATGTATATTTATGCGTATGTTTACATGTATATTCAGAAATACGTAGGTACAAATCTATTATTATTGGTTCCGTTGTAACACTATCGCCAATATTGCGCATAATTATTTGCATTGACTATAACTACAATCATATATGTACGTACATATTTATAATATATTTGCGCTAGAAGTAGGCATGTGTACATAATACATACATACATATGTATGTTGGGGTGTTGAAGTTTTTTACTTTTATATTCTTGTATTGGGTTTGTTTGCACTGAATTTTCACATATACATATATATACATATGTATGTACGTATATACATACTTATAAGTATGTATGTATACCATACGGTTTTGTTGCCGCAATCGGTTGGGTTGTAAGTGACTACCATTCGGCAGGGCCTGGGTTCGAAGACCACTGTGGGCTTGAACCACTAAATGCTAGAAAGGGCGGTCACACACTCAATAAAGTATTATATATACATATGCACATACATATGCGCTTAAGATTGGGAGAAAATATCCACTGGAAAATATATTGGGAATTCTTCGAAGCTTTTATAGTGGACTTTTGGAAAAATTAAATGTATGTATGTATGTACATACACCAATAGGTCTGCTTCCATCTATGGATGTAAGTAGATATATTTATCTACGTATGTAGGTACAATGTACATATGCATTTTCGTTGTATTGAAACCTTTTAGGTTTAAAGTCAAATATGTACATACATAATATTCCTATGCTTTCTGTTTCAAAACTTAAATTTGAAACTTGTGTTTGAAATATCACTATTCGAAAGCCCGAATACATTTTTATGTATGTACATACATACATATGTGTATGCTATGTGCCTACATAAACGTTTGCCTAAATGCTTATCAATAGGTAAGTCATTAGTACGCAATTTTTTCGGCTTTGTAAGTACTTATGTGCGAAAATAATAATCAGTTCTTGTTTGCTCTTGTATGAACCATATAAAAAGGGGTTCTTAAAATCCACTTTCTGGCTTTTTAATCTTTTCTTAACTATGACGTTTTATGTTAATAATTGTCTGAAACCGTTTCTTTGATTATATTTGTTGGCTTTAGTTTGCTAAAAACACTTTGTTTTAGTGCTCTCTTTTCAGTTCTATTTAACACTCCCTTTACATATATGTATGTAATGTGCATGGTATGCATCTGAAGTAATAGTAGAAATCACCTGATTTTTGATTTGTATACCGATGTTTTTGTTTAACATGCGGCAACAAACCACGCCGCTTATGTACTTTCCCATATACCTACATAAAAACTGTGAGACGTGTTTTACTCTTAAACGGAGAATCTCTTTCAACAATAAAGAGAAACTCTTTAATTTACAAAGAGACTAAGAGAATACTGATGTCAATAAATGACTCAACTAACTGCTTAGATTGGAAATTATGCAGTTCAAACAGTGCTACAACCACTCAAAATAGCCGCGTAAATTCATAGAAGTGTTAGAAGCTTCCCAAAGGGAGTTATGCTTCATACGCATGACGCGCTTGAAAGTTTCTATTAGCCACGGTATTTGTCATTTCAACTTCCCATTTATATTAACAAATTACTTATTAATAATTTCATTATTTGCAGCAGATTCTGCGTATCTTGTGCTTTGTAGTTGATTACTTGACCTACCACAGCCCATAATATTGATTTTTAATTGAATGCAGCAAGGCAATATAACCGTCATGCGTTGGTATTAGTGTTAAAAAAGTATAAAATACAAAAATTACTGCCGACATAATGGCGGTATAAAACTATTTTAATAAGGCGTAAATAATTATTACAGAAAATTTTATGAAATATAAATTTACATCTGTTTACTGCTAAAATTTACATCATTCATTCTGAAACAGGACATAATAATGGGGTGAGCAATTCTTCCACATCACCGGTTGGCTTTGATATTACGTTTTTTGGCAAGTGAAAATAGTTTTGCCGTTAAGCTAGTATTTAGTATTAATCTATTAGTAAAGGTGTTTTCATAGCAGAATTGTGGAGCTCTCTGAATGTTCACGGAAGAGTTCCTAGAATATGAATTCTATCCAGAATAGGCAAGCATTTAGTCTGAGGGGCAGGTTTACTATGCGCAAGCCTCATCTTTTACCTAGCGAGTGTGGTGTTGGCATTCCTCCCAATCTCTCTGGGCCACCTATCCACAATGCTGAAAGCGTTTTGTGACAGTTCGCTCAGATCTAGGAGATGTTTTCCTAATGCGGTTAATGTAAGGTGGCCCGCATAAGTTACGACAATACTGCCAGTATTTTGCAATTTTAAAAGTGCAGTATTTACAGTAGGATTCCAGAGTAGGGGTAGAGGATCACTCCCTGACGAGTGCCCTCTAATAGTAATATGTGCGTGCGTGCCTAGTAATACTCACTCCACCAGTGAGATCCGGACTCGCCTGAAAGAGGACTCGTAAGTGGTTGAAAGTTCTTTCTTTACGGAGAAAGATATCTAGCGCGAATTCTTTAAAGAAAAGTTCCCTTTAAATTTTGCTTACAATTTCGTGTAGAGCTGTGTCTACGAACTTGCATTTAGAGAACGTGCTGGCACGATGAGAGGCAATATTTTTTGGCCTTTAGTACTTGTTTTAGGAAGGTTTGCGTCTGAATTTCCCCCATCAATGATCACCAGCGGAAGGTGTTCCATCCCCTGTGAATGAGAATGGCGGGGTCGAAGACCGAGGTCTCGTAGATCCACTTTGTGTTTTACACAGTGACCGTTGCCGAAGCGCGGAAAGGATCGTTCCCACGACAGTCGGTTCTACGGTTCTACGACCCGGATTCATATCTGGTCAAGGACTGTCATTTCAGCAGCATTCATCGTATATGTATGGGGAATGTTTATGCTGCTACAACAACAACAAGAACAGCGTAACGGATGGGGAACATTTTTCTCGTCGCTACTCCTTCCTTTGCGCTGGTCGCTCGCGGAGAGAACTTATTTGGCCGACTTTAAAAAGGCTCTTTGATGACGCGTTAGTTCATCTTGCCTCTACACTATCTTAGGCACAGCGCATCGTTTCTGCAATGCCTATACAGAGGGAATAGCTTTCTTAAAGGTTTTGGAGCAACAGGGATAGAATATCGAAGAGTTTGGTTTGCTCTCTTGGCCCCATCTTCGCGTTTCTGTAAAGTCATTTTTATCTGGTTCTTTGCCACCTGCTTACGACCTTTTGGGTGGTCAGCCCCATGTTGCAGCACTGTTACTTCCTGAGGTCAACCGGCATCTGGAAGGCTCCGTTAATCGGACGCCCTTGACTGCAATCTACCTAATAGGCACTAGGCATGAAACGTGTGACACCCTGGATCAGGGCGAAGAGTAGATTTGTCACCTTTTGAGACGAGATCCGCAGTTTTTGTGTAAAAGAGTGTTACATCATCAGACCACAATTTTAGAAAACATTCTGCAGTGCTTTTTTATTGTCATTGGAACTACTCATTATCCGGCGTATCCATAGGTGATGTTCGAGGTTGCAAGAAAATGTTATTTTGATCTTCTTTATTATTAATTATGCCATTAAGTCAGTTTCTCGTTGCCTCTGTTATTTCGCCAATTGTGTTGAGACCTGTCCACGCTTTAGGTTGAAAAAGTAGAATTGAAGTGAAATATTTCTATGTAGCTCATTTCAAGTGTCTCCAGCAACCGTGAATTAAGGCGGCAAAAACTAATTTCGCATCCCATGCTGTCATACGCACAGCACCCACCCATGACAGTCCGTTCTACCATATCGTAACGACCCGGATTTGTATCCAGTCAACGCCTGTCACTTTATCAGTATTATCGAAATAATTTTGAGGAATGTTTTATGTTGTGAAGATACCGTAGCCGAATGGGTTGGTGTGCTACTTATAGTACATTCGGTAGTACTTGTGAACCTGTAAATACCCCTGGGCAGGCAATGGCAAACCTCCGAGTGTAATTCCGCCATGAAAAAGCTCCTCATAAAAAACTTTCTACCGTTCGGAGGCGGCATAACCCTGTTCATCAAGACGTATACCATAAATTAGGAGAAGCTCGGCCAAAAACAAAAACAAGTAATTCCCCTTAATTGGTTTTTTTTGTTGACGGACTCTTACTACACGGCGAATTCGGAAGGCGCAACTTTCTTCTTTATCGTTCTTGGCATAAATGCAATAATTCGCTTTCAAAGGGTTTCAGTTCGCAAATAACAATAAATCCATTATTGTAAAAATGAGCATTCGAAACGCTTTTTATTAGAACCCCTTTCAATGCAGCTTTAGGTTTGTCAACGCACACTACTTTAGTGCGACTAAACACCTTTGGATAAATTTATTGAGTCTGTGGCTCGGGGACTTTTGCAAAGAGTCGCTCTTATGTGAAGAACTTGTTGTGCATTGCAGCATGCACGCAATGTACGCATTAAATTTACCATTACCAAGGGCTTATCCCTTTGAGAGTTTCAGCGATTTGCTTGGCAAATGAAATGATAAAAACTAAAAATTAAATTCTTGTATTTTCATAATAAATAAAATTAAATTAATTATTTGTATTTTCAGTTCCAGCAAGCTGTTACAAACCACTGCTAAAAGTAATACTTCAAAAACTGGTCCAGTTAAAAATAAACCATCGCCAACATTACAAAAAAACGGAAGTTCACGGTCGAATCGTCGAAAAAGACGTCGGAACAAACACCAGCAAAATTCTTCCGAATCGAATTGTTCGCAACAGCAGGAAGAGGAGATAGTAAAAGCTAACAAAATGCCAGCCCGCTTTGCCGAAGACGTTATCGCCGATAACGATCGGAGTGTTCCATTAAGCATTGGGGGACACTACAACCACCATTCTGTATTAAACGACGATATCGTAATAACAGGTTTTTCTGGCAGACTCCCTGAAAGCTCTAGCATTGAAGAGTTTAAACGTAATCTCTATGACGGTGTGGATTTAGTCAATGATGATCCGAGACGTTGGGAACGAGGTAACTTAAAAACATTCGGAAATAAATACAGGTTTTTTCTGACAATATTCTTCTATGTCGCATTGTAGGTCTCTATGGATTACCCGAAAGGCTTGGAAAAATTAAAGCAGATGACTTGGAAGTACTCGATCAACAATTTTTTGGTGTTTCGGCAAAACAAGCTGAATGCATGGATCCTCAAATGCGGATGCTACTGGAATGTACATACGAGGCAATTATTGATGCTGGTATTAACCCTGTGGAATTACGTGGCACACGTACCGGAGTATACATTGGGGTGTCCAATTCCGAAACCGAGGCCCATTGGACTGAAAATGCAGACCGAGTAAATGGATATGGTTTGACCGGATGCGCGCGAGCTATGTTTGCGAATCGTATTTCTTATACATTTGATTTGAAAGGACCTAGTTTTGCAGTCGATACCGCTTGTTCCAGTTCTTTGTATGCCTTATCTCAGGCCTTTTCGGATATGCGTTCAGGGAGATGTGATGCTGCCATAGTGTGTGGTTCAAATTTGATTTTAAAACCCGAAATGTCGTTACAATTTAGGCGTCTAAATATGTTGAGTGATGTTGGTATGTGCAAAGCTTTCGACGAGACCGGAGCTGGTTACGTACGATCCGATGGTGTTGTAGTTATGCTTTTACAACGAACATCTTCGGCAAAGCGAGTTTACGCTTCAGTTCTGAATGCACGTACGAACACTGATGGATTTAAGGAGCAAGGCATAACGTATCCCGATGGACGTATGCAAAACCGGTTGATTCGTGAAACCTATGAAGAAATAAACTTGGACCCTAATGAAGTGGTTTATGTGGAAGCTCACGGTACTGGAACTAAAGTCGGAGATCCACAAGAAGTTAATTCGATTACAGATTTCTTTTGCAAAAATCGCAAAACCCCATTATTAATTGGATCTGTCAAATCAAATATGGGACACTCGGAGCCCGCTTCCGGTGTTTGCTCCATTGCCAAGATTTTAATTGCGATGGAAGAAGGTGTAATTCCAAGTAACCTGCATTACAGTAAACCTAATCCTGATTTATATGGTTTGGTGGATGGTCGCGTGAAAGTGGTCGACAAAAATATGCCCTGGAATGGTGGTATTATTGGACTTAACTCATTTGGCTTCGGGGGAGCCAATGCACACATTATTCTTAAATCAAATCCTAAACCAAAAACTATTACTCCTCGTGATGGCCCTCCAAAACTTATTATTAGTTCTGGTCGAACAATGGATGCTGTACAAGACCTGCTTGAAGACGCTGCCACACACCGTGATGATGACGAGTACCTCGCCCTAATCAACGGCATACATACCCAACCTATTCCACTTCATTACTATCGTGGCTACGACGTTCTTACCAGCAAAGGCTCTGTACAACGTGAGGTTGTTGAGTTTTCTGAAGAAAAACGTCCCATTTGGTTCGTTTATTCTGGTATGGGCAGTCAATGGGGAAGTATGGCTAAAGATCTTCTACAATTTGATGTCTTCAGTAAGTCAATTCATAGATGCGCTGAAATTTTGCGTCCGGAAGGTATTGATCTACTTGAGATACTTACACGATCCACTGACGAAAAATTCGGTGATATTGTTAGCTCATTTGTATCCATCACAACTATGCAAGTTGCTCTAACTGACCTGCTATCTTCACTTGGTATACACCCTGAGGGTATAGTGGGGCACTCCGTTGGAGAGCTTGGATGTGCGTATGCAGATGGTGGTTTAACGGCCGATCAAGCAGTGCTGGCCACATATTGGCGAGGACGTGCAATTAAGGAATCAAACTTACCCAAAGGCAAGATGGCTGCTGTGGGGTTGTCTTGGGAAGATGCTCATAAGCTTGTACCAACTGATTGCTATCCAGTTTGCCACAATAATCAAGATAATTGTACTATAGCTGGTCCAGGGGACTCGATTGATGCCTTAGTAGCGAAATTAAACGCGGATGGAGTATTCGCCAAGGCCGTTAGCTCAGCCGGCTTCGCTTTTCACAGCAAATATATTGCAGGTGCAGCCCCAAAGCTAAGACAAATGTTGGAGAAAATTATTCCTACCGCTAAAAATCGCTCCCAACGGTGGATAAGTAGCAGTATCCCAGAAAGTGCTTGGAATACTCCCGTTGCCAAGCAGTCATCAGCGGCCTATCATGTAAACAATATGCTGTCTCCTGTGCTGTTCTATGAAGCTCTGCAGCATATACCACCAAAGGCAATTTGTATCGAGATAGCACCCCATGGTTTGTTACAAGCCATCCTTAAACGCGCTCTTGGACGTGATGTTCTAAACATTAGCCTTGTGAAACGTGGCCACCCAAATAATGCTGAATTCCTTTTGGCTAATATTGGAAAGTTATATGGAGCTGGAGGTCAACCACAAGTACAAAATTTAGTACGCCCAATTTCTTACCCTGTAGGGCGTGGAACTCCAATGCTGAATTCGAAAATCGGCTGGGATCATTCACAAAGATGGCTAGTGCCAAAATATGGCGCATCTAAGTCATCAGGCGACACAGTCATCGAAATCGATCTATCAAGTGAAGATGATGCATTCCTAGTAGGTCACACTATTGACGGACGTATTCTGTTCCCTGCAACTGGCTACATGACTCTAGCATGGATGACATTCGCAAAAATGCGCGGAGTAGAGTTCAATAAAGCAGCTGTAGTTATGGAAGACTTGATATTCCATCGTGCAGCTATTTTAAACAAAGAAACTGTTACCAAATTTGGCATTAACTTCTTCGATGGCACTGGTGCATTTGAGATTTGCGAAGGTGGAAGTTTAGCTATGTCGGGCAAAATAAAAATAGTTGATAACATTACTCTGGAGGAATTGCCATTGAAAGCACTGTCACCTAATACTGTTGCGCGGGAATTAGTTGCAAGTGATGTATATAAAGAATTGCGTCTGCGTGGCTATGATTATGGAGGCATTTTTCGTGGAATTGTCACGTCTGATATTTCTTCTCGTGTTGGTAACTTGCAGTGGGTGGACAATTGGATTAGTTTCATGGACACGATGTTGCAGTTTAGTATTTTAAGTAAGGATTTACGTGAACTCTACTTACCGACTCGTATTGAAAAGGCGGTAATTAACCCAAGCAAGCATTTAGAAATTTTAACACAATTGGCAGCAGAGGATCTCACAAACGTCGGCATTCCCGTTTACATGTATAGCGATATTAATGTTATTAAAAGTGGCGGTGTTGAATTACGAGGCCTTAAAGCTTCATTAGCACAGAAACGACCAAATGCGCAAAACGCTCCAACATTAGAGCGCTACACGTTTATACCCAATTTCAATCACGGAGAATTACACGAGAATTCAGGAAAGGCGGGATCCCATGCTCTTTCGGTCGCAGTTCAACTCGTTATCGAAAACTCAGAGCGGTCATTTAAAATAAAAGGAGTGGAACTTGCCGGTGGCCGAAATCCCGATTCATTAACGGCTGGAAAGCTCGTACAGTTGTTAGAAGGCGAACCCGCTATTTCTGCTGACATTGCTGTGGCTACTGCAAGCAAGGATGAAGAAAGCATTAAAACATCTTTGAGCGACTTTGGTGTTCGAGTGATTTCGAAAAATATAGCAAAAGAACCGGTTGAGCAGAACTGCCACTTCATATTTGGAACTGATGTACTCTCTCGTCCTGATACTGCGGTTTTGGAAAACAGCATTTCTAGTATCAAAGAGAATGGATTTTTAATTTTCGATGAAAGCGTTAATTTATATCAAAAGTCTGGTTCTGGAGTTCTGTCCAAATACGGCTTTGTTGTTGTTCAAGAGTTATATAAAGGCGATTCTAGAACTCTCATCGTGGCCAGACGTGCCGTTGCCATAAGCAAACGCAAATCAGAAATTATTAATGTAACCGAGAAAAATTTTGACTGGTTAGAGGACTTGAAACTCGCACTTGCAAAGGCAGCTGAAGAGGAGAAGTATATTTATATTGTGAGCCAAGGGGAGGAACTTTTTGGTGCTGTTGGCTTAACTACATGCCTTACATACGAGAATGGCGGTAAATTTGTTAGAACCATATTCATTCAGGACTCGAATGCCGAAAAGTTCTCTTTGACTTCGCCATTTTATCAAGAACAATTAGTTAAAGATTTGACTTCTAATGTACTTAAAAATGGTAGCTGGGGAACGTTCAGGCATTTGAAATTGGAGAAAGATATAGCCACATTGCAAGTGGAGCACGCTTATGTGAATGCCCTGGTAAAAGGTTAGTTAGCTTGGTGTATATTTTTATCAATGTTATTATTATTAATACTATATTTGATAAATAAATTTGTAAAATACTACGTGGTGCTGGGCGACGAGGACATTCCCATTTTCCCCATTCCTCGAGCAAAGGAGCGTTAAACTCAGATTTTGGACATACGGTTTTTTTTCTGCAGCTCTTCATCTGACTTTCGCCATATTATGAGACTATCCTTGCTTTTGTCACTAGTGTACAGGTGTTGGCGAATAATGTGGCTTTTCTTTATTTATTATTTATTTTTATGTGTTTTTGGGGCTAATATATTGGTTTTTCGCGATTTGTTTTTAGTATTTGGCGAGGACCACATGTTATATTTTCTAAAATACCGCGTTTTGTACACCGTTTCATTACGATTTCTGACGGTTCGCAACATAGACTAAACATTATAAAAAAACTTCGTAGATTTTTTTTCATTGCTGATTTATAAAATAATTTTTTCACCTGTGGTTTATTCCTCACCTCATTTTCGATATGCATAGATTCTCAATTACAAATGAAATAAATTCAAATATAAGTAATTATTAATAATTCCCACTAGTAGCCCCCAGTTCAGCTAAAAATAAATAACGCACCATTTCAACGCACTTTTTTTTGTTTTTTGAGGAAATGCACAACCATTATAATACTAATTTAAAAAAGTAAATTCGTTTACTTAATACATAACAAATTTTAAATTTGTATATATTAGGCACTATGCAAAATACTTCTGTGAACCACTATATGTACATACATATGAATTTTTTGCAAACTTCTAATTTCTGTATATCTTTTTATGTTTAGGTGACCTTGCATCTTTAAAATGGATTGAAGCATCGCCATCTCAAAATGTCAAAAGTGATGACTTAGAATTGTGTTCAGTTTATTATGCTCCTATCAACTTCCGTGATGTTATGTTATCTTCTGGTAAATTATCCGCTGATGCCCTTCCTGGTGATTTGGCCCAGCAGGATTGTGTGCTTGGTTTGGAATTTTCGGGACGCGATTCTTCTGGTAAACGCGTTATGGCTATGGTACCTGCGAAATCATTGGCAACAACATGTTTGGCTAGTAAGCATATGATGTGGGAGATCCCGTCAACTTGGACCATGGAAGAAGCTTCTACTGTACCTTGTGTATATTCGACGGTTTACTATGCCTTGGTTGTACGGGGAGAAATGAAGAAGGGTGAAAAGATTTTGATTCATGCTGGTTCGGGTGGAGTAGGCCAAGCCGCTATTTCTGTTGCGCTACATCATGGCTTGACTGTATTTACTACTGTTGGTAGTCAAGAGAAACGCGATTTCCTAAAGCAACGATTCCCGCAGCTAGAAGAACGATTAATCGGAAACTCACGTGACACATCTTTTGAGCAATTGATTATGAGTGAGACCCAAGGCAAAGGTGTTGACTTAGTGCTTAATTCACTTTCTGAAGAAAAGCTACAAGCCTCTGTTCGTTGTTTGGGTATTAATGGACGCTTCTTGGAGATTGGAAAGTTCGATTTGAGCAACAACAGTCCACTTGGCATGTCGGTATTCTTGAAAAACACATCATTCCATGGTATTCTATTGGATAGTGTAATGGAAGGAGAAGAGCAAATGCAAAAACGAGTTGTCTCCTTAGTTGCTGAAGGCATTAAAAGTGGTGCAGTGCGTCCTCTACCCACATCAGTTTTTAATGAATTCCAAGTTGAACAGGCTTTCCGTTTTATGGCTTCTGGAAAGCACATCGGCAAAGTTGTTATTAAAGTGCGTGACGAAGAACCCGGAAAAAATATATTAAAACCGACCTCACGCTTAGTAAACGCTATTCCACGCACATATATGCATCCAGAAAAGAGTTATATACTTGTGGGAGGTCTAGGGGGTTTCGGTTTGGAACTTACTCACTGGATGGTGCTACGCGGAGCTCGATACATTGTTCTCACTTCGAGATCCGGCATTAAAACTGGTTACCAGACGCTTATGATACGCCGCTGGGAAGAGCGAGGTGTAAAAGTAGTTGTGGATACCAATGACGTAACTACATCTGAAGGTTGCAAGAAATTATTGCAAAATGCAAATAAGTTGGCACTAGTCGGAGGAATATTCAATTTGGCCGCAGTATTACGCGATGCTCTAATTGAGGATCAGAATGCTCAAGATTATCAGACTGTCTGCAAACCTAAAGTAGATGGTTCAAAATTCCTTGATCAGCACTCACGTACACTTTGCCCTGAATTAGACTACTTCGTGTGTTTCTCGAGTGTTTCATGTGGTCGCGGTAACGTTGGCCAATCAAATTATGGCTTGGCGAACTCAGCTATGGAACGAATCTGCGAGAAACGCAGACTCAACGGACTGCCTGGTTTGGCTATACAATGGGGTGCCATTGGTGATACAGGTCTTGTACTTGAGGGATTGGGTGACAACGATACTGTTATTGGTGGCACGCTACCACAACGTATGAACTCGTGTCTTCAAACCATTGATTTATTCCTTCAACAACTACATCCCGTTCTGGCGTCAATGGTTGTGGCAGAGAAGCGAAGCAGTGATCCATCTGGCATCAGTTTAGTAGCAGCCATAGCCAATATTTTGGGATTGCGTGACGTAAAAAACGTACAGGATGCGGCTTCCCTTGCTGACCTCGGTATGGATTCGCTGATGAGTTCCGAAATTAAACAAACATTGGAGCGCTGCTTTGATATAGTTATGTCGCCACAAGAAATTCGAGCGCTAACATTCGGTCAATTAAAGCAACTGGACGGTGGCTCCGTTGATAAGGTCGCTTCAGCACGCAGCTCACCTGCAACTCGTACTCCAACACCAATTGGTGATGGAACACAAGTTGTTTTTATAACTGAGCTAATGCCTTCGCAAGCTATTATCCGCTTGAAATCTGCCGCACCAGAAGACTCGAAGGATCGTCCAATTTTCTTCATTTCGCCTATCGAAGGTTTTGTGGATGCCATGAAAGAGGTTGCGGAACGATTAGATTGCCCCGTATATGGACTGCAATGCACAGCTGACGCCGATCTTAACTCGATTGAGGATTTAGCTAAATTTTACATTAAGCACATACGTAAAGTTCAACCTAAGGGCCCTTATGCCATTGCTGGATATTCGTTTGGCGCAACGATTGCTTTTGCTATGGCTGTTGAACTGGAACAGAACAAAGAGAAAACACAATTAGTTTTATTAGATGGTGCGCCCAAATATGTAAACTGGTACTTGAAAACATTCAAAAAGCGTCATAATACGTCTGATAATGACGATCAAAATCAAGCATTTGCTTTAGCATACTTCGGCGTTGTTGCGGCTAACACAGGTTTTACTGTGAGTGATTAAGCAAAACTACTTGGATATATATTTATGACGCTTATTTTCAATGTTTTTTTTTTTCAATTTAGATATCGAAGCTGTTAGTAGATATTCCAACATTTGAGGGCAAAGTAGAGAAATGCGCGGAAATAGTTTCTGCTGCAATAGAAAAACCCATAGAGTTGGTAAGTAGTGTGCAATTTTTTATATGTCGTTCATTGTATAAAAATTTTAAATTTTGACTAAAGGTAAAATCAGCTGCTGCATCATTCTACTACAAACTAGCTGCATCTGACAAATATGCAGTAACGCGCAAATTGCAGTGCGACGTAACATTGATTAAACCAACTGAAAATTATTCGAAGTTGGAGGTGGACTACGGCTTAAGTGAAGTATGTAACGGAAAAGTTGACGTCCTCGTCGTTGAAGGTAATCATCGTACATTCCTGCTAGACGAAGAGCCTCTGCAAACAATTGTAGCCTCAATTAAGGACCTGCTAAATTAAAACCATATTACAACTTTAACCAACACTTACTAAGTTACGCACGAGACATTTCATCAGTACACAAGAATTATACTGAAAGTTATTGGCATTTAAAAAAACACAAATTATTTTGTTTTCCTAGTGAAACTAAATCATTTCGTAACGCTAACGAAATACATGAAAATCATAAATGGGTAACTTTTGTACAGGCAAGCCTACATGTACTATATATAGGCGTAATCACAACTATGCGTTGTTGCTTCTGTATAAGCTCTTCTGAGTTCATAACTAAATAAAGTACTTTGGTTATTTTTGCATTTTGGTAGACTCGAATGGATAATATAGCTTAATGAATTTTTAATTTATACATGTAAAATATATTTCTGTATTTAAACACTTTTTGATGATCCTATATTGTTAGTAAGATCTATGTTTATCTACAACATTCCTTAACGAATATTAATTGATAAACTTTTTAATAGAAATAATTTTTTGTTGCAAAAATAAAAAGTACTTGCATATTATTATATAAAAATTATTTACCTTTAATATCTGCTGATAACTTAAAGTTCGGAGGCAACTGAAACATCTTGATGACTAGCATGCCTAAACTTTGTTAACACCCATGCGCATGAAATTTGAGCGGAGGCAACTGAAACATCTTTATGACTAGCATGACTAAACTTTGTTAACACCCATGCACATGAAATTTGAGCGAATTTAATGTAAGTCGACTTTTTCTTCCGAATTTTGTTTTAAAGTCACAATTAAGTAACACATAAGTTGTGAATTCTAAGAAAGCACCTTTATATCGCCGCGAAAGTAAAAAGTGTTCGAGTGTATTGAGTCCACAATGCTATTGCGAAGAATTGTAGCTAATCCTCGATAATTTTCGAGTAGTATTTCACTCCTAACTTATCTAGATAAACGTTATGGCTTCAAGTACATTCGATAACCTTTTATTTCCAGTAATTTTATGTATGTACAATAGTTAATCCTAATTCCTTTGTAATTAAATTTATCATATATTAAATATATGCTACTTAAGTATGGCGAAAATAAAAATATGTATGTTGATTTATTTCATGTTTAGAAATGCCCCAAAAACGTTTGCCGAAGTGAATAACAAAACTGTTCTTAATACAAAGAAATAGAGTATTTTAGGCAAACATTGAATTGGATATTTAGTCAATTCCAGAGCTGTAGACCTTTCTCTAATTGCTTCAAGTTTTCGATTGAAATAACGACACAGTTACTTGTAAATCTTTCAAAATAAGTGCCTAGATGTTGTTTTAAAATAAAATATGTGAAAATTTAGATTCTTTCAGGTTTCACATTTGTATTCAAAATGTGGCTCTTAACCATTATATGTGAAAAATTACATCACTTAAACGTCCACTATTAACACGCCTACAGATAAAATCCGTCAAACAGTTGATTCATAAATGCCTAATGGTTGAGAATGTCGAGATATCGGGGTTGAAAGTTGTTCAGCAACTAGAGCAGCAATATAACAGAACGCCCAGTTTTTGGTCAACCAGACTTCTTCTGTCCTCGACAGAACCAGTTTTTTGAAACTTGTTCACCAACTTTTAAATTGTCGACCGATTCGGACTATTATTTCCCATAAAAAAATTACGAATTTTGTGATATGTTGTTCTTAAAGATCGACAATTCACATAATAAGTTTTAATAATTTTAACGCGTTCTATCGTGTAAAATTGTATATCTGTCTACTTGACCAATGTTAAAGATAACATAAACAAAAGGTACCGTCTAGGAATTATTCACTACTGATACTTAGGCGTCACTTATGAAAGCCGCTATATTTTTGTAAAAAAATGAGTTGAATTGATTGTTGTTTTGGCAGTTCACTAGGACCTGCCAGTGCGGTGTAGTCACCGATCGTCATCTAAAAGTTAAGTCACACTTATTGATTAAGCTGTCTGGGCTCAGCTGTTCACCCAAGACTAATTCAAGCGTTCGGAATTCATCGGTGAAACGATTACAGAAGAAGAACATGTGCTCCGCGCTTTCTATTGCATTGTTGCAGCTTGGACAGAATGGAGTGTTAACCACGTGAAAACGATGGAGGTACTCCAAGACACATCCATGGCCGGTCAATATTTGGGGTAAATAGTGGTCTACGTCTCCGTGTCTTCTGGTCACCCATTGTCTAACTTTGGGGATAAGTCTATAGTTCCAATGTCCGTTAACAGACGTGTCCCATCTGCTTTGCAACTTTTTTAACGAATGCAGTCGTTCTGCAGCTTTCGCTTCAGTTGTTGGCTTTACTCCTTGTCTGACATAAAGTTGTCCCATATCCTGCACAAGTATATCTGTTGGGAGCTTTCCAACGAGGACTCAAACCGCGTCGTCTGATACGGTCCTGTATGCGCACGCGAGTCTTAGTGCATTTGGTCGGTGCACTTGAGTTACGGGTCTAACATTCGATTTCCTTACAAAGAAGTGCCATCTGGCGCCTGGTGGTCCTCCTATGTTTGGAAGAATTCTTGAAAGAGCACCGTTGACTGCCGCTGCTTTGGAATCCACAGTTGCTAAGGGTTGCTTAAAGCAGAGTCCCTGATACAACACCTAAACGACGAGGCCCACATGCTGCCTGTGAAGGAGTATAACAAACTGCTTAGCAAGCAGTTTCTGCTAGGGTGTTACCGTAGGCCTCACTCATGCAAACACCTGCTTGAGCCTGAGCCACCTCCTAGGCACGACACTAACCACCTGTTCACATGCCCATCAAAATCACTCATCCAACACCCCTCTCCCGCTCGACCCAACCTGTCGAAGCCGCTAGTTTCCTGGGCCTATCGTTAGATGAGCTAGACGAAAACGACCGGTGATTACACTACACTGACAGGGCAAAGTTACTGCCACAACAACAACAACAGCAGAGCCGTGCATTAATCATTATGCCTAGATACTTTGTTGCCTCTAACGAAAGTATTTCATGGCCGCATTCGCAATTTCATGAACTGCTTTTTCTTCGCGCAGTTAAGAGGACCGCTTCTGTTTTTTCTACTACCGTGACCACGAGAGCGCTGTCATCGGCATAGCCTACCAGTGTTGCTTTATCCGGCAATTTTAAACTAATTCCCCCGTTACAGGGCATTCCTCAGTGAGGGTCCAAGGACTGATGCCTGGGGACGCCATCAGTGACTTTATATGTCTTTAGACCGTCATTCGTATTATACTGCAAGATACTATATACTACTATCTACTAAGTTCTGGGGCTCGTACAATCCTCTCCAATATCAGGTTAAAGAAGTCACACGATAGTGAGTCACCCTGTCTGAAACCTCGTTTGGTATCAAATGGCTCGGAGAGGTCCTTCCCAATTCTTACGGCGCTGCTGGTGTTGAGCAACGTCATCTTGCATAGCCGTATTCGTTTTGTGGGGATACCAAATTTAGACATCGCGGAATACAGGAAACTCCTTTTCGTATTGTCGAATGCAGCTTTGAAGTCAACGAAAAGATGGTGTGTGTCGATTCTCCTTTCATGGGTCTTTTCCAAGATTTGGCGTATTGTGAATATTTGGTCGATGTTAGACTTTCCAGGTCTAAAGCCATGCTGATAAGGTCCAATCAGTTGGTTGACGGTGGGCTTCAGCCTTTCACACAATACGCTCGCTAGAATCTTATAGGCGATATTTAGAAGACTAATCCCGCGATAATTGGCACAAATTGCAGGATCACCCTTCTTATGGATTGGGCAGAGCACACTTAAATTCCAATCGGCAGGCATGCTTTCATCCGACCATATTTTGCATAGAAGCTGATGCATGCACCTTACCAGCTCCTCGTCGTCATGTTTGAATAGCTCAGCCGGCAGTCCGTCCGCGCCCGCGGCTTTGTTGTTCCTTAGACGTGTTATCGTTATTCTCACCTCGTCATGGTCGGGTAGCGGAACTACAATTCCGTCGTCAACGATTGGGGTATCGAGATCTTCACATAATCTGTGACATACGCAGCTATCACTATTTAATAGATTCGAGAAGTGTTCCCTCCATAATTTAAGTATGCCTGGGATGTCAGTCACCAGATCGCCGTCTTTGTTCTTACAGGAAAACGCCCCGCTATTCAAACCTTTTGTAAGTCGCTGAACTTTCTGGTAGAATTTTCGGGCGTTGTTCTTATTGGCCAGCATCTCAAGCTCCTCGCACTCACGTATTTCGGCCTCTCGTTTCTTCTGTCGGATAATACGTTTCTCTTCCCTTCTTAGCTCTCTGTAGCGATCCCACATGGCCCGATCGCAGCGTGGCTCTATAAGCAGCATCTTTTCTTTCTGCGGCAGCATGACATTCCTCGTCGTACCAACTGTTTTTTCGGGTTCGCCGGAATCCGATTTCTTCTTCGGCGGCGATACGTAAAGAACGAGAGATGTTGCTCCATTGCTCGTGCATGCCGGTTTGTTGAGCAGTACTCTCTGAGAGCAGGTGTGAGAGTCGAGTGGCGAATCTTCTGGCTGTCTGTTGTGATTGCAGCTTTTCTATGTCGAAAATCTTTGCGTAGTTAGTTGTACGCTTTTCGCTGCACAGAGGCGTGTGCGTAGTTTGGCTGCAACAAGGTAATGATCCGAGTCGATTTCGGGTCCTCGGATGTACGAACATCTAAAACACTGGAAGCGTGTCTTCCATCTATCACAACATGATCGATTTAAGTGGTCGCCTTCTCACTTTAACTCGCTCCCGAACGGGTGTTCGGAAGCTACGCAGAGGATACTTGGGCTAATCCCGGGAGTTGTGAGCTGCTTGAACCATATGCAGAAGAATCGTCCTGGCCACTCCCAAGTGAATGGCGATCAGTAACTTTCCCCACTTGCGTGGACTTCTACATATGGAACCGTCCTCCTTCCTTCCGGTAAATCTGCAGGAAATATATATCGCACAGAGCGGCAATAAGGTTGAACACTTTAACATGGTAAAATCCAAGCGTCCATTTCGGAGCACTCCCACCTACAGTTGATATTACAACATTCATGAACCGACAGGGCGAGTCCATCCATGTATACACAGGTAGCTCAAAGCTCGAGGGCAAAGTTGGAGAAAGTGTGTATTCCGCACATTTGGGCATCTCCTTCATTTTTCGGGTTCCGGGCTACTGTAGTGTCACTGGTACAGCCAGTCGGCAATAAAGTCCCTTACAAAGCAGTCCCTCCAAGGTAGCCATGAAATGTCGCACATCCTTAATAATATGTCTGAGTCATTTCCTCAAAAGGTAACATGTGTTCTGGCCTTTGTGACACGAGTAACTGTAGAGCCGATGAACTGACAATGACATAGGTATGGGCAATAACATTATAGAAATTTTAAGAGTATCGAATGAGAGATGGCCGACTCTCAATACTAAACGCACAGAACCTCTTCAAAGCCAAAATAAGCCAGTTATAACGCCTAATAAGCTGACACGCCCAGAGGATAGTTGGGAAAGACATGACTTCTGCAGAAGCTGTCTAGATGAGGAAGAGACGATCTGCATACAGACGTAGATTAACCATTTCAGGTACACACGTTTTTAATGAATTGAGAAGTAACTTATCTAACCGTAGACCCAGGAAACGTTCTGTTTCGATAGGTGAGTTGGTGAATAGGTGGTTAGCGTCGTGCAAGCTACCTTCAAATGCCGGACATATGTTGAGCATGCAGAAGTCGATTGTGGATTGAGGAGTTTAAACTGCTGCAATATCCAGACCGTAATTGATGGTAAAGTTACGCGGATCTCACGAGACAGCTGAAATTCTTCGTCTGCAAGTGCTTGGGCTCCGACAACGGCATTCTTGGTCGATAGTTTAGGAAGGTGCCCTTTAATGTCTGTCTATATACTGTCCAATAGTAGTTGAAATCATGTTTGGTCCTAGATCTAGTCGATGTAGTCGAAGAGATGCCTCCTTACTCCCCTGGGAGGTGGATCAGGTTCTACCAAATGTCTGTAGTGGTAATTCCTGCGGAAATTGCTTGCTGGGCATTTTACTGTGCTCCTTCACTGGGAGCATGGGAGCCTCATTGTAAAGGGGTAAATGTCTAATATTATGTTCAGACCGATATCGAAAACATGTTTTCGTGAAAAGAAAACTTACGTTCCACTCTTTCAATTATGTTGCTTTGCAAATCCTTCCTCATATCTGGACTCTCATTGTAATTTTTGATTACCAACTAACAAAAGAGAAATTAGAGTTACAAGCGCGGCTACGCGAGGATATGAAGGTAGAGTGGGTCGAAGTAGAAGAATATGTGTTTCAACTGAAAGCTGAGGAATCATCGACTAAAGTAGAAGTGCCAGCTGGATTAGTTGGCTGTGGTAATTTAAGTTCAATTTCACTTCTTGAAGCTAGTGCAATGACTTCTACGTCTGGTTTCACAAACACAAAGTTAAATATTGCAAATCTTCGTAAATACAATAGTTTATGTTAAAAGCGTTATTACTGAACTTTTCCGTTATTTCACCAATACAGTGGAATGTCTTTTGACTTTTAGGAGCAAATTTAACCAGAACAAAATCTCCTATATCTCATATATCTTCGTCGGTTAATTTCCATTTAGATAAGTCGTTATATTCGATGCCATAATTTCCTTTGTCATCAGAAATGGGACCAATGGAATTAATGGATTCACAGTAGGAAACCATTTCAGGAGTTCGGTTTTGGGCCAAATTGCTTTGTGGGCTTTCTTGCACGTTTATTTTTTTGTCTGTTTTCTACGTTTTTGCTGACATTAATAACTGGGCGAGATTCTTCTTCCGGCAAGTCTTCCAACGTAAACACAAAAAATTTCTGAGTTAAAGGGATAAATACCTGCACTTTCAAACCCTTTCAATATATTTTCTGACGAGAAAGACCTTTGGAAAGGATGATTCGTTAATTTTGCCACATCATAAATAGTTATTTATTTTCCGATGTTTGAAACAGTAAAATCGTTGAAGCTCTTTCGGCAAAGTTGTTTAAATGGTCCGAACATGGACACATCTAGGGGCTGCAAACGGTGCAAGGTATGAGGTGGAAAAGATAGCATCACAATTTCATTATCTCTGCAAAACTTAATGCTTTCGAGACTACAATGAGATGTTTAGTTATCTAGTAAAACGAGAATGGGTTTATCTTTTGAACAATTAGTGCTGCATTTTATATGCTTCACTACTTCGATAAATAGTTCAGAAGTCATCCAGCCAGATTTTGAGTTCAGAGCCAATGAACCTGGGATCTGATTTATTTTAGCATAATCATAAACAAACTTTCTGAATGTCTGGTATGACAAGCCATAAAACGCACATTTCTTTATATAGTCAGCACGCTGCTCTTCGAGTTTCTTTGTGAAGAGTTGACGCGATGAATATTTAGTATTGTACAATAATTCATCGTCCGAATGACTATTACTAGAGTACACCGTAAGTTTAAGTGGACCTTGACGTTTCATCCGCATTACTAATGTCGTTCTTTAGGTGTCGTATTTTTTTGCTGCCGAAGTTTGTGTCTCATCTCCATTTTTTACATCATTAATGGCTTTTTTAACATTTTCTTGATTTATTTCTTTTCCAGATGACTTTTTCTTATAGTTTCGTACCATTACTGTACAAAAGTCATATATAAATAAGCCAAAAATTGCGTAGCCGGAGTTAGACTGATGAGGGTCCAGCGAAAAAAAGTTCTACGCAAAAATACTGTGGATTCTATCGAAACTGAAGAAAAAATTATTATTATTATTATTATTATTATTTATTTAATATCTCGAATAATAAAAAAAAATAATAATAATAATAAATTAAATAATTTCATTACCTCTTTAACATTGTTAACATTATATTTTAATACAGAATTTTGTAATACAGAATTTTGAAAGCAGAATTTTAAAAAAGCAGAATTTTGTACATACAGAATTTCGACACCAACCCCATAAAAATTACATCACCCAATCGAAAATCACTGAAACACGTGTTGCTCCGCTGAGCATTCAACTGTCAAATTATATATAAGCACGTGTTATTATAACTATTAGGCTAAAATGTTAAAGTCAATGCTGCCCCATAGTCACAAGTACCCCACTTTACCCTACATCGTTTATCATCATCACAGTAGCTCAACAAAGAACTCGGACATACTTGACATGCAGTTTTGAATTCAAAATTTTTGTTAAAGTTAAATGTTTTTATTTTTATATTTTTCTACTGGGTAGCCGCCGTAGCCGAATGGGTTGGTGCGTGACTACCATTCGGAATTCACAGAGAGAACGTAGGTTCGAATCTCGGGGAAACACCAAAATGAAGAAAAACATTTTTCTAATAGCGGTCGCCCCTCGGCAGGCAATGGCAAACCTCCGATTGTATTTCTGCCATGAAAAAGTTCCTCATAAAATATCTGCCGTTCAGAGTCGGCTTGAAACTGTAGGTCTCTTCATTTGTGGAACAACATGAAGACACACACCACAAATAGGAGGAGGGACTCGGCCAAACACCCAAAAAGGGTGTATGCGCCAATTATATATATATATATGTATATATATATTGAGTATTCAAATAGAATTTTAAAAATAGTAATAATAATAATTTACAAATCCATTACCTTCTTATTGTAAAAAATGTATCATGCAGCATTCGCAAAATAGGTGTCAAAAAAGTAGTCGGACTTTTGGCATTATTGCGATTGTTTGGCACTTTAAAATGGGAAATCGCACAATTAATTTTCTCTAGGTAGAACAGTGCAAAGAAAAAACCGAACGTAATGAATTAAAATAAATGTTCAGTCGTGTTTTGTTCCAAATTATAAACATGGGTAGACAGTGTGGACAAAACTCAATCGAAGTCAGAAATGTAATTATTAGTAATCGAGAAAAGGGTGAAACCGTTCGGGAAATCACAGAAATAGTGGATTGACCCCAATCGACTGTATACGTTGTGATAAGATGTTTGAAGCAAACAAAATCCGTGGAAAATAAGAGGAAATCGGGACGACCAAAACTGAGCGCTCCTAAGCTCGCAACAGAAGTCTCCCACCACTTTAAGTATAAGTACGTAAGGTGTTGCGAAAAATTAATTAAATTAAAAGAGCTGCACAAAAAATACCTCTATCAAATACCTCACAGAAATAAGTATATGTGCAAGGGTATTTTCAAATGAATAATTATAAGGAAGCAGGATAAGGGTTCAACCAATAATTTTAATATATATTTAGGGAAAATAGGAACAAGAAATTATACAACAAAAATTCAATTTGACTAAACTTATTAAATTAAAAAAGAAATTAAATAACTTCATATGAAATAAGTATATGTGCATTGGCCTTTTTTACACTTTTTTTCAACGTTTCTATAACTTTCGATCTTCTAATAAGTAATATGTTTTTCATTTTGAGAAAAGACATCATTTATTCGTTTAGGCAAAGAGTCTGCCAAGTTTTGAAGAGTGGAATCACCTATCTTATCCCACTCTTCCACTAAAGTAGCTATCAGGTCTTTAATTGTGTCCAACTGCCGACCATTTTTATAAATACGGGCCGACAATATTCCCTAGACGTCCTCAATTGGGTTTAAATCGGAACTTAGTGCTGGCCACTCCAGAACTGTCATTTTTCTTGACGATAACAAGGCCTTAATTAAACGAGTCGTATGGATTCGGGCGTTGTCTTGCTAGAAAACCCAGTAGACTCCGTATCTGTTTCCCACAAACTCAATGAGAACATCCTTTAATATTTAAACATAGAATTCTGCGTTGCTTCTTGTCGGAATAAATCAAATTGGAGACTTTCCGTCATGTCCGAAAGCGGCCCAAATCATCAAAGAACCGCCACCGTGGTTCCGCTTATGGCGCGTTTGTCGTGGTCGCCTAAGGTCCCGCCAATATTTCTGGCAACCATTTGGCCCATCTAAGTTGAAATTTTTTTCGACCGAAAATACAACGTTTCGGAATTCGTTAGTCCAAAATTTATATTTTCCGGCAAATGCTAAATGAGCCTTAATGTGGCGTGCTAATAGTCTTGGTGCCGGTTCCCTCAAACAATATTTAAGTGGTCCGTCCTCGACCAAAATTTGATGCATTCGTGTATGGTTAACCTTACGACTTAAATGGTTTTTGATTTCCTTGGATGACAAATCTTTTTGAGCAGCCATACGACGAATTTCTCGTTTGCATCTGTTGTCGATGTTAGTTGGCCTCCCGTTTTGTTTGAGTTGACCATATGTTTCTGGATTTTTAAGAAAGTTGCTGATGGTATTCCTATGCCGATTTACTCTAGCAACAATTTCATGAATACTTTTGCCAATTTCACTTAGCTCTTTCATCAGACCACGCTCTTTTTCAGATAAATATTTTCCACGTGGCATTCTACAGACTAACCCATCAATAATTCAATTATTCTTTGTTCAAAAGAAGTAATCTATTTTATTTACATTTTTCTTTATGATACCAATGCAAAAACACAAAATTTTTTGATAACTTGCTCTCTAAGCCTGCCAAATCAATACTGATCTCTGATTGCACATATACTTATTTCATATGAAAACCAAATCTAGCAACACAAATTTGTTATAACGGTACTAAGAATAATGACTAAAGAAGAATTATGGCAGCGAATAGTTAAGTTGAATTGCAAATACAGATTTTGGCATACCAAACAAAAATGTACCGTTACTTTCAAGAAAATTATCGGCATAAAAAACTTTGCACATACTATATACTTATTTCTGTGAGGTATTTGTGGAAATTCTTATAAAATTTATTTAGGATAGTTGGCCATGGAACTATAATAACTGTTTGGATTCTATTATTTCAAAATACATAATTTTAGCTGGGATTTATTAATTTTTGAACTTTGGTTGGAGCGGTAATTGCGTTAATAGGTGAATAATAAGGCATTTGAATAAGATACCAAAGCGCTGAACTATAAATTGTCACAACGGTATTATCATTTATATAGTAATTTATGTACATATGTACGTGATGGTACATACATACATATGTGCATACCTGTATTCATATGTACGTAGACATACATATATGTAGATAGATTGTAGCGAAATGCCTAAAAGAATTGTATGACAATAGAAGAAATTTCTGAGGCACTGGCATGATTCAATAATAAAAGGTTCCTCAGTAAGTAGCTTTCTCGTTCCCTCTTATCAAGTCGGTTCCCTTAGCAAAACACCAGGTTGCTGACTATAGATTTTTTGAGGAAAAGTAAAATTTGTAGGAAAAACATTTAATTTTCAAAAGGGGGGTGTATATAAGTAAAATTTGCTCGGTATATCCAGGGCCAGTACGATATGTAATACATCCTGACATACAGCTGAAATCAGGATAGTATAGAGAAGTTTTTGAGGAAATGCGCGCGAAAGATGGACATTTCCACAATCCGAGCTCGATGCCTTTCATATATAGAGTTTATCCGCCTAAGATGCACATCAATGGAGAATTTAAAAGACTTTCTGTCTGATGATGAGGTGATTTTGAAGGAATTCACGTCATGAAATGAGCTAGCATTTAACAAAGAGCAAAACTAGGGAGCAGAATTGGATAGTCTCCACGAGGACGCGATGGCTTATTTATAATGTAACAGTAGCTCACTTTGGAGAGAGACCCGTTCTCCCTATCTAGACTCTCAACATTCAGCTCTACATCAAAACAAGTAAGGAAGTACCAACTTTATATGCCCGCCTATAGTGAAGTCTAATTTGGGTTGACTATTAATTTTTCGAAAAAACAAAAAATTAGAGAAAGGGATTGTCGGTCGTTAGTTACAGCAGACGGTCGGAAATCTAGTGTTAACATATTTCAATAATAGTTATGTACATATCGTATATATAACTGGCGCTTACACCATTTGTTGGAGGTTTGGCCGAGCTGCTGTTCCAGTTTTTGGTTTGTGTCTCGATGAGGAGCTTTTTAATTGCAGAGATACACTCCGTAGTTTATCATTGCCATACGAGGGGCGATCACTTTTAGAAAATCACTTGTTCTATCATTTCGTGTTTCATGTCCAAGGCTTCGAAGCCGAGCACTACTGCGCTCCAACCAATACGACTACGGCGGATGCCGGATCTAAATAACGAGGCGTATTCACTCGAACTTTAAACATGTATGGTAATGTAAATTTTACATGCATGACCATTTGTGGTATTCCACATATGAATATTGCGTCTTTAGAACTAATATCAAAAGAGTTATTACGAAATATATTTGTATGCAAAAATTGTCACAGCAACATAGAGCTGTGAAAGTTGAAGAGACAAGAGATAATCGACTGATGGACAAATGATCGATTGCCAAAAAAAAAAGATAGCACTTCGAAGGTAACGATGGCGAATGTGCCCCAGTGGCGAATGCTTCCCTTCTAGTGCTGATTAGCTTCTGAACAATTCTTTGCCAAATGGCCTATACTACTACATTTAAAATATTCAGTTGGACCTTTACAATCAACTTGCTTGCCTAGTACCGAACAACAATTAAACCAATGTTTTATTTCCCCCTCTATCATGCCTGTATGTTTTATTTTGCTCTTTTTCGTGTTGTGCTGTTTGCCAACGTTGACTCGTTACTCTCGGGTGACTCTACTAACTCATAGGCGTTAAGTTATAGTTAAATTAAACTCTGCTCTACAGTTTAAAGCATACTTTATCTTAGTCAGAGTTAGAGCTGGATTTTCGTTTAGAGCCGGCTTTAAAATTAGAGTAACGAAAAGCTATTTCTAAACCATTTAGCTACTGTCAAAATAAATGTTATCTAAATAAAAATTTAATAAACATTAATTTTCAGTACTCAAAAGATTTGTTTTTTTTGGTAAATCTCAATTTAATATATATATATATATATATATGTTTGATTAGGTATATATACAGGGTTCGGCCCTCGAAGCGTAACCAACTTCTGACCGTTCGGTTAGTTAGTTAAATGACAGTCCAGAGTATTGTTTTTGCCGCGTAATTAATAATGGATTTCAAACGTAGGAGTGTGATTGCATTATATTACATTTGGCCAAAAATCACAACCAGCGATTGTTCGTGAGCTCGAGCACCTTAAAGTAAACAAAGTTTTTGTTTATCGAACCATTATTCATTACAATGATACAGGCAGCATCGCGAAACGTCATGGAGGTGGTCGTCAAAAGAATGCACCGTTGCGGGAAATGGTTCAAAAAGTGAAGAATCGACTTGAGCGAAATCTCCGATGAAGTGTCAATCAAATGGAGAAAGAACTGGAAATATCTGATCGTAGCACCCGCCGCATGGTGAAAAACTATCTCAAAGTCAAGCCTTACAAGATCCAAAAGACGCATGATCTCACACCAAAGCAGCAACAAGTCAGACTTGAGAGAGCGAAAGAATTGCTTCGCTTGGCCGCAAGTTGTTAGTTTCCGAACATTGTGTTTTCTAACGAGAACATTTTTCAAATTGATCAATTCGTAAACTCCCACAGGCAGATCTGTTTAGAAATTTGGGTTCAATGATATACCAGTATTTATAACATCCCTGGGTGCAGCAAATGCGGGTGCAGCAAATGTGGATGTATAAATGAATGAAATTGTTATTTAGTTGCAAAAGGCAGTTACACATATGTACATATACATGCGAGTATAACGTACCGCAAAAGAATCCATACGAAAAACGAATAAACATCACTCAAATAGGAAACGAGTAAACTACTGTTATTTTGCAATTTAGTTAGTAAATAACAGTGTTGATAGTTATGCGGGGGAGTGAGATCGCCTCATAGATTATAATAGGATTTGTTTACTATCAACAAATTGACATTATCTGTCGCCATCCACCTTATCACTCTGGATGTGACTCTGTGATAATAATGAAATGAAAAGATCAGATAGTTGTCGATCGCTCTTTTAAATCCGTACATGTCGCGGCAATTTTGATAACGCAAAGCAAGACAGGCTTCGGGACAATTGCTTGAATTCAAAATGTAAAAATCGACGTTTGATATCAAAAATCGAATAATGTATTTACCAAAGATAGATCCAATGTGCCAGTATGTGCCAGTTTACAACACTTTCGCTGGTCATCACTAATTACATTACAGTGTGCATATTCATAAATGCATACATATATACATATGTATATACTTCTGGGCATTTGCATATACATGTAAGAATACGCATGATGGCGGCAAATCACTATCTAATCCATCCTACCTTTCCCTTTGCATACCCGCTCGAGTTGAGCTAAACATAAAAAAATACAGTGTGTCGTTGTGCCCAAACACTCGTCTGTGAATTTTGTGTAGTTCTTTCAACGATATACTATATAATTCATATTTGCCGCCACTGTGACATGTTAGAAATGCGTTCGGTACGACCAATTTGTTTGCTCATAATTCGTGGATTGCAGAGATCGTATTTAAATGAACTCACATTGTGAAAATTCTCCTCAGATAAATGCTCATATAATTCGCGCTTGGAAGATTTTTGCGTACGCTGAGCTTGGATTATGATTTTCGAAAAAGCGCACGATTAGTTGACAGTTTCCTCTGTGACGAATCAGTCGCGTGTTTACGCGAAATCAAGGGATATTAACAAACCAATGTTTATCAGTTTATATCCTTCAAGTACTTGTATAATAATCAAGCTTTCCTGATCGTTGCATCGAATTATTTGTGTGAGTTAATATGAATAACGGTTATATTTAAGTAAGCAAGTGTAGTGTTCAAAAAACAAATATGTTTAATAGTAAATGTGCGTAAATAATCCTTTTGGAGGAAATTTTATTGTTGTATATATATTTACATAAACACACATACGGATACTTCCCGTCCATGCTGTAAGAGATGTTTAACATAAGAAGCGTTTGTTTTTTGATAAAAATAATAATAAAAGGCTATTGATTTAAAATTCTCATCAGCCTATATAATTATATAATATTTTGTGTCAAATAAAGACGTAAAGTTCAACGTCGTGGTGAGTTAAGGTGTTAACTGATTTAAAAACTTTTATATGCATATATGCATATATTACAAGAGAAGAAAAGTTGATTGAAAAATATGTTAAAGAACATTTTAAGAATGAAGGAGTAATTGTTATATTAGTTTTATGAAATGAAATTAAATTAGGTTAAAAAACAGGCTTCCTCTTATAATAGGTATGTATGTATAAGAAATAATGAAATTAACAATAACAGTTATAAAGGTCCATAAAACAATCTTCAACTCGCCTGCGCACAGGATCGCAATTTACTGCCTTATACTCAAGATAAATATTTCTAAATTTTATGCGAGATGGACTCAGTCCTTTAGAAAGCCAGTCTCTTTCAATTTGCCTATACTGACATTTGAAGAGTGTTTATAAAGGAATTTCGAAAAGGTTCATTGTTGGGTGATATCTAAACGCTTGTATTTGTGCCGGTTATCGCCTTCAATTCTAGCCAATATTGCATAGCCTTTGTTTGTGTGGCTGGTTTTGTTTATTATAAGTCTACGTTCTCTTACCGTTAACTTTGTACTTAAAAGAAAGTGAACAAAAAATAATAATATTTGTGTGTTTTAGACAACAAGTGAAAGTGCAGTTTGGTGTAGTCAGTTTAAAAATAGAGAGTAACAGTAGAGCGTTAGTTGGTCATATATCAGCAGAAGTCAAAGTGCTATAACTATTTGACAGAGTGTATATGAGAGCATTAAGAAACAAACATACAGTGTGTCTAATGCAAGCGTGACCGGTAGCGCAGAACCAAAAGGTTCAGCTGTCAAATCTCACTAGTGTCAAGAAGGACCTAGGTGGTTGTATTCGAGATATGTAACAAAGTACGGGGAATTTTTCAATAAAACGCAAAATAATTGTTTAATCATAAAAAATTATATTTTCACCTTCAAAATAGACTCCATACGAAGCAATACACATATACCAACGATTAATCCAGTCATCAAATAACCTTTTTAAACGCGTTTGAAGAGATCTTTTTCAGCTCCTTCAGCGAATTCTTCTTAATGGCCTCTATCGGCTCAAAGCGGCGTGTGCGGAGTGGCAATTTAAGTAAGTGGGAAAAGGAAAAAGTCACAGGGGGCTAATTTCGGTGAACACGGTGGTTTTTCGATGATATTTGTCGAGTTTTTGGCCAAAAAAGTGTTCACAATATGAGCCTTGTGAGACGGTGCGTTATCGTGATGCAAGATCCATGAGTTTTCTTTCCATTCTCTCTCAAACGTCGCATAACTTCCAAAAAATATTCTTTGGAATGAATTCTGAGTGCACAACACCAAGATAATCAAAGAAAACGAGTATCATGACTTACACTTTTGACGTACTTCGACGTGGTTTTTTGGGTTTCGGCACATGTGGATAGCGCCATTCAGCCGACTCTTGACTGGTTTGAATGTCAAACTCATTTACCCACGTCTCATCACCTGTTATGATGCGCTGGATAAACGTTGGGTTTGAATTCACTTGCTCAAGCATGTCTTCAGCTACCTTCTTCCAATGAATTTTTTGAAAGAAATTCAACTTTCTTGGAACTAGTCGAGCAGCAACAAATTGGTACCTCCCTCAAACTTAAATGATGGTTTTCCAGCACCATTTCCTTGACTTTGTCGACGTTTTCATCCGTTGAAGACGTTGAGGGACGACCAGACCTGCAAAAGCCTTATACCACTCGTAGAGCCGTGTTTTTGATAAAGTACACTCGCCATAGGCTTTCTGCAACATTTTCAACGATTCGGCACAAGAAAAAATTTTAGGCAAATTCTTTTTTCGATATTTTTATACATAGTGAAAATTGCAGAGCACACCTGCGGCTGATTGATATAGTTAAATGCCAAAAACAAGCTAATTGGCAGATCACACTCAAACTCAGCGACACTATAGGGGACCAACATTCCAGCAAAACAAATTTAGAGATATGTTTAATGCGCGCTTTTTAAATGAACAATTTCCGATATTTTTTGACAGAATGTATATTAAGCTTTGACTCATCTGTAAACAAAACTTTTTGCCAAAAATGTATCCCCTTTTCTTTATGTGCTTTGGCAAACTCTAAGCAAAGGCTTTTTGCTTGGTGTTCCGCTGTGGAAACCGTTACTAGTAAAAGTTCTTCGAATTGCTGTTTGATGGGCACAATTTTGAGATGTGTTGGCGCATGTTCGGCTAATTTTGAAGCATTAGCTTTTGGATTTTTGTCCACACGAAACAGTTTCTTCGGGCGACCACTTCGCGGTTCTCTTTCTATTTACAATGCTCTGCACTGTTGGTCAACTCAAGTTTAAAGGTTTTTAAATTTCACCGTATGCTTCTTTTCTTTGCTATGCTGTATAACCAATTTTCTTACTCCAACTAATGTTTCTCTGCGTGGAGCCATTTTTAATGCTTAATTGTCTAAATAATGACTGAACTAAATATTAGTAAAACAGCAAACATAATAGAAGTAAAGAAAAAAACTCTTCTTTACCTTATCACAAGCTAGGAACTTCGTCCTGTTTGTTGACTTTTGTCAGCGCTGCTTTTACGCTCTCCCTCCAGAACTTTGCTATTTTAACACATGGACTGAAAAGTCTCGGGCCTAACAAATAAAACAGGTTTTTTTTGTTTAAAACTAGCTTTATTCATCAACATAATTTCCATCAAGAACAACGCTCTCATTCCCGTGCCGCTCTAACATTTCAATACCACTTTTATAGAACAATTTTTTTTGCCTCAAAATAGGCCTCAGTTTCAGCGATAACCTCTTCCTTCGAGCGAAGCGAGTATATTTTTCAAGTCTTCGAATAGCCAGTAACCGCTGGGAGCCAAATTTGGCAAATCCATCCCACATAAGGATGGATGTGGGAGCAATTCGAAGGTCAATTCATGTAGTTGTGCTATTGTTTTGATTGACTTGCGACACGGTGCGTTGCCTTAATGAAACAAAACTTTGCCATATGCGGACGGTTCTTTGCAATTTTGGCTTTTAAACGCTCCAATAACACTATATAATATTCACTGTTGATGGCATTTCCCTTCTGAAGATAGTCGATGAATATTACTCCATGCACATCCTAAAATACCAAGGGCATAACCTTTCCAACCGATTGTTGTGCTTGCGGGTGCTTTGGACGAGGTTCACCAGTTGCTGCCCACTCAAAAATTACGATCGTTTTGATTCCGGAGTGAAGAGATGGATCCATGTTTTATCCATTGTCATATATCGATGCAAAAATTCCGGTTTATTAGGTTTAAACATGGCCAAACACTGCGCAGAATCATTAACAATAACTCATGAACTACTGAATAGAATATCATGAAATTTCAATAGCTGTATTTTTAGCGTAAAGAATGAAATTTTTTATTTTATTATGAATAGAAAAATGTTTCAAATAAAACGGTATCAATATATTTTCCAATAAGCTTTTTGGACTTTCATACCAAGGTCTTTTTGGACTTTCATACATCGGCATTTCCTATGTCCCGTATTTTTCCATGGTTTGACCGTACCAGGCTTTTGCATTTCCCCGTGGATCTCCGACAATACGAAAGCGTATAATAATAGTATCAGAAAGCTGAATTAAAATGAATTTGTATACTATTATTCTGGCAAAGAACTATTCATAAAATGTAATCGAGTTGGGAGTAGATTGTAGATTGGGTAGATATCGTTTCGTCTACGGTTTATAATTTATAAGACGCAGGTGCTGAAATGGATCAGTCAATGACTCATGAAGCAAATCGATCATTTCTGTTCTAAGATCATGCTCGTAGTGTAATTTCAATGCCGCATACAATGCAAGAAAATTACGCTCATTATCTGAAATGTGAGAGTAAAAATATTATATTTCAGAGATATGTAAGTATGTATAATATTAGGATGCCAATATTAATTACACAATACACATACTTGGCAGAGAAAATCGTTCGTTTATTTCTCACCGTCAGATTTCTCTTTTAGTGAATCTTTTGGCTAAAAGAACTGTGTTTTTTCCGGAAACTTGCTTTGTTGACCTTGTATTCCTTGGAAATGCAGTACCTACATTAAAAGTATTTATCATTAAATGTCATTAAAATCTTGATTTATAGTATGTATGTACCTGTAGAACATGGTTCAATAATAGAAGGTTTGCTCAGTAAGCAGCTTTCTCGTTCCCTCTTGACAACTCCGCTCCCTTAGCAAAACACTATAGAAATTTTGAGTAAAAGTGGAGGAAAAGTAAAATTTGCAGAAAAAACATTTCGTTTTCAAAATGGCGTGCTTATGAGCAACAAGTCGCTCAGGGGCTTGTATCGATATGTCCAGGATCTGTATGACAAGGAATGCATCCTGACATAGCCCTTAAATCAAGACAACATAGAGCATTTATTTCGAGTAATACGTATGCAAGGTAGATAATTTGACAATTCGAGGCTGATACTTATTATATATATTAATTATATATATATATAAATTGGCGCTTACACCCTTTTGGGGTGTTTGACCAAGCTCCTCCTCCTATTTGTGTCGTGCGTCTTGATGTTGTTTCATAAATGGAGGGGCCTACAGTTTCAAGCCGACTCCGAACGGCAGATATTTTTTATGAGAAGCTTTTTCATGGCAGAAAGGCACTAGGAGCCTTACAATTGCCTCCCGAGTGGCAGGCGTTTCATTTTGGCGTTTCACGGAAATTCGAACCAACGTACTCCGAGTTCCGAATGGTAGTCACGCACCAATCCATCGACTACGGCAGCCGCCCGTTTCAAATATAGGCTGCGAGAATATCTAAAAGGTAAAGCTGCTTTAAAAATATATAAAGATACACATAAAATAAAGAAACATGAACATCAAGAAGATGTAATTATGTAATTAATTACTGTTCATAACACCGCACGTTTTGCTGCACGTGGTAACGTACAAACTGATGAAACAGAATGACTTCACCTAAGTTACGCATTACAATAAACGATTCGACAATTGTTATTTTTTCTACAGTATTTGTCGGTTGCACTAACGATTGTGCTGTTCACTTATTTATGTTAACTAACTCTAAACAGCTGTCTTCTTCTATTTATTTAAATTGAAAGAGAGTGGCATCTTTGTTAAATAAAATATCAAAATCAGCGAATAACACAAATAAGAATAACAAAAAGACATACTAGCCAAAGTACTTGCACAAAGTAATTGAAATAAAATAATTGGTTATTTGGAATTAATATTTACTTAATACTTTGTGTACATTGCTTTAGGATATCATCGACAGCTCCTAAAAGAAGCCGTGCCCCAGGCGAGCATCTCAATCAAAAGTTTCTTTTGCAGCTTGTCGCTCCACTTAGGCCATGAAAAATCATCTGTTACACGATATATGTTACAGCTAACGGACGATAGGCTCATGGATATTCCCCATTTCTCACCTATGGGTCGTTGATAACAAAATCGGAATGTAGGTAGAAAAGGAGAATTTAGAACTGCATAAGGAAAGGATTGTCCACATCTCAGAGCGAACGTCAATGACTGTTCGAGGGCTCACTGCCTCCTCTCCACGCGATAAATCATAAGCCAATAATTAATAATCTTTTGATAATGGATTTTTTTAAATTAAATCACTAATTCTAATTTTCTCGTTTGTATTAACCATACCAAAGTAGTTGTCGTTTTGTTTGCGATAATTGATCTGTTAACCGTCTGATTTGGTGTTATCGATTTTCGTTATGAAATGGATTAACGAATAGCAAAATCGTGAAAATTGTGGTTAAGTAAAGATAACAATGCGAATATCTTTAAAATCAGGCCCGTAGCCAGACCTAACCAATTGAACGGGCAGACACTATCGAAGGATTAAAGTTTGCAAAAACAAATAATTAAATGAAAAATTCGCTAAAATTATTTGTGTAATAAATTTTTTTTTATTATAAATTATTTTATTATATAATTAAATAGTTGTAAATAAAATATATAAGAAAATTCAATTTTCAATTAATGTTTAAAAGAAACATATAAAAAATATTGTTAAGAATAGATACTTAGTACAATGACAGTTTACGATTTTGTTATTATTAAATTTTCGGAGAATCATATCGATATTAATTGCACGTATGCGATGCCTTTCAAAAGCTAAGTAGACGAGCCATGCGGGTATGGGTCATGGACAGGCGTTGCGGCCTATTAATTGCTCTACAACGGAGGGTAACGTAGTCTCTTATTCACTCTCTAGCAGTGCGTAGGCGTCTCCGAAGAGGATCTGACACACGGCACAGACTGTGTGAGGGACTAGTTGCTGGTTGACACTCAAACGAGCGTTGGAGTGGGAATGAATGTGGTTTAGGGTTTAAAAACAGTGGAAGTTCCGTTTATGGGGCATGATGAATGTATTAGCGGATTACGTGAAGTAGAAGTCTTGGAGGCTAAGTGCGCCTAATGGCGAGAGCAACATGTGTCCACAAACTGTATGGACCACTCCTTGTGGATCTTAAGGCCTGAGCAGGTCGAAGCGAGAAACGATGGCTTTGCTCATATACACAAAGAGAAATCGACGCGAAGCTATTGCCGTGCTTAGTTAAAAATAGAGATCTAGGAAGATGGAATAAAATCGAGACAAGCTGTAGGTGCATATTTTAAAGAATTTCATGTATATATACAGGGTGGATTTCATTATTTGTAGAAATATGAACGCTGCGTAATGTGCGATAAAACGTACGTTCTTTCAGATTTTTCTCACCTTCCTGGCCAAGAGTTTTATATTGCCGACGCTAGAGGAAATGTCCCGGAAAAATTTAGGACACAAAAAAGGACAAAGTTTCCCAACAAATTTCTCGTTTTTGTGCTACAAGTACTATTAACACAGAAGCCTACTTTAAACAGCGCTTATGAAAGAGACTTTGGGTATTTTTACATCACCATGGTGTATCTACCTTCTTTTGGCCTAATCTCGCCTCAAACCACTGCAGCAAAACAGCTCTTAAATGCTACGAGAAAAATGGTATCGTTTTTGTGCCACGAGAAGCGAAACTGCCCAATTTCCTGGAACTTCGACCAATCGAGAGATATTGGGCCCTAGTAAAAAGACACAAAACAAATATCTAGGATGCCAAAGATTTTCAACGTAAGTGCCGAGTCAGAAGATTCAAGACGTTATTGTTAAGGCTCTAATAGGGTGATATTCCAGGAAAATTCAAAAATTTTACACTTCAGACCTAGTTTTTGTATTCAAAGTAAATAGGTAAATAATACATTTTTTTTAAATCGAAGCACTACTTATTACGCTTCTCACAACTTAGCCGATAAGCGCGTCGATGAATTATTAATCAACTCGGATAAAAATTCAGAAGGAATATGAAAAAACTGTGTTCTTTTTTATTTTTATTTTTTTTTTGTGGAGGAGGGGAAGCATCAAAAGCCTATGATCGAAGCCGTGGTGTGGGACTTTATCCCAACTAAGGCCCCCTCATGTCCTACGGTATGTCACCCGGAACTTTACCATTCAGTAGTACGTCAGGAGGCCGTTGTGAGTATACTATTACTCAATCGTTTGTTTTTGTCATTATGGTCGGCACATTGCGGTATGAAGCTCTTTCTAGGAATCTATAAGCATATTTCGCGTATTGAAGGCTCTTTATGAAATTTGCGTCCTCTGCAGATGTAATTTTCCAGTTTTCTTGTGCTTTCACCAAACGCTCTCATATTTCGCTTATTAATGAACCGCGACCATTGAAACAAGATATGTCTCACCTTTTCTTGTTCTTAGGGGCACTGCGGGCAGTACAGTTCGTTATCAAGGTGGAAGCTGTGTAAGTATGCTTTGAAGTAACCGTGTAACAGTAAGCAACTACGTTATACAAAAATCAATCATTTCAATGTTTGGAATCAGGGCAAAGTTCCCCAACCTTTCTCGGATTGCTCACACTGTATCTGACTTTCTTCAATCGTTCGCAGGCCTTTCCTCTTTTTTAGCCGCGCTTGACGGTCTCTGCCCAATGGTGTTATGTAACCTATACATCTCAACTGCGAGAAAGTCGATAGGGATTGCGTATCTGAGACAGTGCGATAGGCACTGGCTACTCTCAAGGCTCCAAGTCTCTATGTGGCCCGTACGTGGCGCATTAATCTAGATAACGCGTTATTTATTCTTACCTTTTTCACTGCTTAAAAGTCATTTTCGATTCAATGAGTACCTACTCCCAGATTTTTGATATATGGCTGCGACGTTATGCCATGGTCAGCTACCGTACCCAATGAGGGTAGCATCTTCAGGAAGGATACCGTCATACCTGAAATGCTATATTTCATAGTGTTGGACCAAGCACCGAACCTTGTGGAACACTCCGAGATACTTAATATGACTCTATGCCGTTATCAATATCATAAAGCAAGAGCAGGTTATCAAAGTAGCTTGCTATGATTGTCTCAGCGTACTTATAATCTGGGGCCAGCTTGCAGAGTTGAAAGCATTTTTTATGTCTAAAGTAGCAACAGTGCAATATTTCTTAATGTTGCCTTTCCATTACCTGTTGCATATGATGCGCTGGAGTACTTTGCCGAGTGCATCTAGCATACACAGCGGACGCTATGACAACGGATGGAGAAACTCCATCGTTAGGACATATAGTATGTTGTACAATTTGGCAAAAACCTTTGGTGTTGATTTAATTGCTGTTTTCACACCTATATTTGAGAAGCCATCAAAGCCCGGAGACTTGTTATCAGCAATACGCTGTACTGTGGAAAGCACTTCTTATATGGTGAATTCTGGAATTTCAACCTCAATCACCCGTTGTGTTTGACGTGGGGTCGACTCCAGCTGATATCAGAATAATGTGGAAACCACTACTACCAAAAGTGATTCGCACTTTGACTGTGATGCTATAGGATTCTAAGGGCCCTCATAACGACCTTATATCCCATTCCCCAGTGGTCAACGTTTACACTCTCGCAAAGCTCATTAAAACAGCGATTTTTGCCACCCTGTATAGCTTTTTAAGCGCAGCTTTAAAGGTTTTATGTTGCGCTAATAGTGCGTCGATGCCTGGTGTACAACGTGCTCGCTTCAACTTTCTGCGCGCCCGATTGCAGTCTCTCCTTGTTTTTGCGATGTGACTATTCCATCAATTCACTCCTTTTTTGTGTGGTCTTCCCGTGTCGGCATCATCGCGTCGCAGGCTTGCTGAGAGACTTGGTCGCTGTCATGCAAACGTTCCAGCTCCTGTTGAAAACTTCGGGATTAAAAGATTTCCTCTTCAACCATTTTTGCTGTTCGCTTTGTAAGCGAAAAACACTGTTTTCCACTTCCATTGGTATATCGATGGTTATTGCTTTATGGTCGCTGTACGTATGGATGGAGCTTACAGTCCATGATGTGTTGCGCGCTATAACGCTATAGGCGAAGGCAAGATCCACTATTGAGCATACTCTTTCGGTTTAAAAAGTGTATTTACCATACACATTGAGCAATTCTAAGTCAAACAGAGCCAGTCTCTCCAAAAGCACTCTGCCACGTCTGTTCGTACGCATAGTTCCCCAGGCAGTAGGCCAGGCATTGAAATCGCCAGCTATAAGTAGTGGATGCTTGCCACGTGCTTAAGTTGCTAAGGCTGTCGGCCTATCTTCCTATTCTTCTGTTGTGAGACTCGGTGGAGCAGAGCAACTGAGGAAATATATGCCTTTCGTCTTAATTCATGTAAAGCCGTGTTTAGCAGTCATCATTTTGCTCTGTGGCCTAATGCATCCCATTTTCCAAATCGTCGACTTGTTTGAACTATCCGAGGTCCAGGAATAACCATCAATATTTTTGTACATATATATATATATAACTGGCGCGTACACCCTTTTTGGGTGTTTGGCCGAGCTCCTTCTCCAAGTCGATTCCGAACGGCAGATATTTTTTATGAGGAGCTTTTTCATGGCAGAAATACACTCGGAGGTTTGCCATTGCCGTAAAAAACGTACATTTTAAAGACAATTTGTCACGCATGAAAAGTTTTTAAGTAGTTCAATAAAAATTTGATATTTTATTTTCCTTAAATGGGCATTTGTGTACGTTTTTATATCCAAAGCTAGGCAACACTTTAGTAGCGAGAGAGAGATTTGACTGCTGAAAGGAGAAGAACACCAACAACAAATGCAATCGCACGCAATGCAACCAGATGTTAAAAAAGTAAAGCTAAATAAAACTGAGTGAATTATTGAACTAATTTTTAAAAAATGTATATTTTACAAAATGTATATTTTACAAAATTATAAACATTACTCTTAATTAGAACAGGCTAGAAAAATGTCATGAAGAAAGAACTAAAACTCCGAGACTAAATAACAAAAAAATGCTAAATCAAGTTACGAAAATGGTAATCTGGCCCTACTGATGCTAAAACGTAACTCATTGTCAAATTTGCTGAGAGCAAAGTAACGGTACCACGATAGGCGCCATCTCATTATTCTTTTCTCATGCCTTTTTTATTCAATAAATATTTTTCACCTTTTTATACCAACGCCTATTGAAATTTTTGCATTACACATCAATTTATCTTAGAAAAAGTTATTAAATTAAAAGGAAATATCCTAAATGCTTACGTAAAAGTTTGCGAAAACTTAAGGAAGGAAGCGACTTACGTTTAATGACGAACTTATGAAAATGTATTATTAAATATACTTCACAATACGTTGACGGCAATGAAACAATTTCTGAAGATGAGATGGATAAAGCCGAAGCTATTACTTGTGAATATCAAATTTCAGCTGTTTTCTTTTGAAAACTGCTCAATTAGCAAATTATGGTAAAAAGTTGGAAATCAATTCATTTTCCGAAATATTTATTCTAGTAAAATCGTTGAAGGTATAATGTTATTGCCGTATTCACGCGCGAATCTTGAATGAATGTACATATTTTTTGCTGCAGAATTTAATTAAAACCCAACGAAGAAATAAACTGAAAGTAAGTACTTACACAGTTTTAGTGTACCATATACCAATGTTTTCATGAAAAATAATAATAAATACTGATTTCCTTTCATTTTCCCTTGTTTAAGTATCCTTATCCTTTTTTGCACAGTTTTCCCTACTGGAAAAAACCGCCCTTCTTTCTAAAGTGATTTTTTCTTATTTGCCCAGCATTGAGGATTTTATGTTGTTTTTGGTTTATGTTTTACATTCCAGAAGTTTGTACGCTTCGCGTTACATTCTTTACACTTTGCTCTCACCATGCCTATAGTTGATTGGCTTGCATTCCTGTTAATGTAGACGAATGGTGAGTTCTTTATTTTTTATCACGGATATCATTATTGGCAGAATTAATGGCTCTAGGTTATCAAAGGACCAAAGAATGCAGATATGGTTATTTGCTTTTCACATATGTAAAGTTTATTCTTTTATTCGTAATTATCGTTGTCAAGTGCGTATTAAACTTGCTCGAACATGTATGTACATACAAATGCGATTAAATAAACTCGCATATTTGTTCTTAAATTTAGAATTTTAATATATCTCCACAAATTCGATTACAACAAGCAAGCATTTATTGCATCAGCAGGTGTTGATCTTGGAATAAGTGGCAGCGTTTGGTAAAAATCCTCAGATGATACTGCATCGCACCTCCAAATAGCTTCTCAATATAGCGCAATTTTTTCTACACTGTATCGAGTGCTTCCAATGCTCGTTTATATGACATCGTACACTCATCTCAATTGATTCTGTTGAAAATATTGTATGTCGGTTCATCTGAAGTTTGCAAATTCAATAGTAGTTAAATGCAATGATACGGCCCAGAGGATGCGATAACTAGTTCTATTTGATTTGTTGCTCAAATCGAAGTTAAGATCAATGAACTTAGAAATGTATTACCAGTTCCGCCCGGAACTGTCGTTCACCACTTTCAGCAATGTATCATACGTTGTTTTCTAATGCTGACTCAAAAGCGGAACACTTATTTGTATTAATTAACCCTAAGCATCTCGACCGTATTGCTCTTGGCTCTCCTGCACTCTTCCATTAGGACGATTGGGCTTTGGTTTCGATGCCATAACCATATACCACATGATTCTTCATCAGTTATGACCCTTTTAAGCAAATCTGGATCATCGTTGACGTCATTCAACATTTCCTGAGCGATGCTCATGCGACGTTATTTTTGGTAAAAATTCAGAAACTTTGGAACGAACTTCGCTGCCACACACTGCATGCCCAAAATTTCCGAAAAGATAGCATGGCATGAGCCAACCGATATGCCGACATCTTCAGCATGTTCTCTAATTGTTATTTGACGATCTCCAACATTTTCATCGGTTGTTGATATGTGAAAAGCTTGTACCACTTGTAAACATTTTTTTGATTCTCACCGTACGCCACTGTCAACAATGCAAGTGTTTTTGAGTACTTATTTCCATTTTTCACCCAAAATTTGATGCAACTATGCTCCATTTTTTTCGTTAGCGGAAAATCGCCGAACGCACAAAACACTTATCATATTTATGCATTTTGAAACGTTCACCTTATTTTTTACATGAAATATTAGTGTAACAAAAAATTATAAAATTTGACGTGCAGTAGAAGAAAAATCAGCATCACCGAATGTGTGATCACAATGAGTATCATCCTCGAGTAAATAAAACACTGACATGCTTCGCCACGTGATTTGCACAACCTGCTTGTTCCCTAGCGGATAAGTATTTTGCAAAAATATTTCCTTTCTCGTTGTACACATTTCGAATATGAATCAAATCGGATCATAAATACGATTTTTAGTAATAACTCAGCTCTGGCGCCACTTCGTATCTAAGTATTTTGCAAAATTATTTCTCATTACGTTATCAACAAGTCTTTCGGTCCAATCAGTCAAATTAGCCAATCCGTTCTAAAGTTTTAAGGTTATACTCGTATACATTCATGAACCGAATTATTTTTGTTTATAAGATACTGAACTGCGATTTGGCCAACATTGTTATTAAAATACGACTTTTCCGAAATGCATATTCAATAGTACATATATTTATTAGTACTTCGGCCGACGTAGCAGAGTAATTTCCAATCAGTTGTCCCAGTTTCGTTGTCTACTGTGGATATGTAACATCGGACGAGGAAAAAGGTTTTTCAAACAGCGGTCGCCACTCGGCACTAGACAAATTTAAAAGTACATTTCTGCCATCGGAAAGCCTCCAATAAAAACCATTTACCACTCGGCGGTGGGGTAACATTTTAGGCTTCTAGTTGTAGGACAACATAAAACTGCACACCATAAACATATGCAAATTATACTCGTACATACATACACGTATTTATAAATTTTTTCTTCTTCCTGATTGTCACAGTAACCGCCTTAGCGATTTTGGATGTACTCAATGAAGCGCTAATTGACCTTATAAACACAAAGTGGAGCTCAGTCCCTCTTCACTTTAAGAGGAGATTTTCCTTTGCCACCAGTTGTAGGTGTCGCATTGAAACGTTTGTATACATTCAAAGAACATGAACGTCGCTGTAAATCTCATATTCACTAGCTCCAACGTCCAAATTCGTGAATCTATCGAATAATCCTTCTCTTGACTATTCCACCTCTCCATTTACAGGCATAATATTTACTTACAATGAGGTTTTTGTTCGTAAAGAGAGGACTTTACTTCGTAATTGCCTACTCGTTCCAAAGTAAGACGGGTTGTCAAGAGGATTATCTGTTGAAGTTCCCGACTACTTCAAGATTATAAGGATCGACGGCAACGTGGCTGCCGACACGTAAATGCGTTTACTCTTGGTATATTAAAAGGATATACTTCGTGCCATTGCAACTATAATTTTCTATTATTCAAAACTAATTGCTAATATGTCGAAAAAACTTATTGGGTGCCATTGATTTGATGAAGGCGATGGGCGGTTGTAAATTGGCACAATCGACAATGCAATAATTGTAATTGTTTCAGTAGACGTAGGCATAATCTAGAAATCCATTATTGGTGCTGAAAATATTTAATATGACGTGTGCATGTATATTTTGAATTTGTAAATATTTAAGCACAATGAACAGAAATAACGACCTACGAATTAGACCAATTCTCTTGTTCTAGCCCCTATGTGTTTGTAGACTTACATACATGGCTACAAATGTTCGTCAATGAGGGGTTCAAAACCCACATTCAATTAGTGTAATAATAGTTAGACTAATTAAACACATATGAACTATTTTCTGAATCTGAAGAATTTATGTGCTTAAATATGTATGGACGTACATTAGTACATACATAATGACTATACCTATACACTCTGATATAAAACATCTGTAAATTGTTCACTCCCAAGGCTTAAGATACACAAGATTATGTAAAAACTCTTCTATGTATTAGTATCTATATGTACATTTTGATTGGTGTACAATACACGGGCATTATTGACACATCAAAAATGTATGTTACATCTAAAACAGCTTAATGAGAAAAACTGTGCTGTGCTTTGCACACAGCTATATGGGTGATTCTCCGCGTAGCGCAGAATTCGGTTCATGTTATTATTGTATGTTTTTTACAATTAAATAAAAATCAAAACGTAATCTTTAGGGTTACGGGTCAAGAAGGAAATATGCATAGTGGTCCGGTCAAAATGTTTATAATTTTTATGTTTTTTAAACAATTGAATTGTAAACGCTGGTGTGTACTATATAGCTATTGACCTACCATTCTTTACCAAAGTAAGCTGTTGGATTTGTAGGAGAATTAAATAAGACTTAATGTATTTTTCAATTTTCAATTACGAAATTACGAAAGAATTACACCTTTTTCAAAACTATGAATGTCAATCGATTCTACAAGAAAAGTTATGAGGATTTTGTAATGGGAATATTTTTCTTTAAGTCATACTTTGTTTATAAATCATTATAAACAAATAGCGCTTCAATTGGTAAATTCTGCACTTTTCCTTTTTTCATTAAAACTCGAGTTTTTGACATTGGTGATGCAGCATTTTTTCTCCAACTTTTTTATTTTCTCTTTCTTTTTTCATTTCTGCTAGTCGTTGCTTTCTGATCTTCTTACTTCTTCTTTGAGCCGTTTCACATTTTAAAGAATTCGGAGGTGTTCCCTTTTTTTTTGTCGGGATAACTAGCAAGTGCAGCCCTCAGACATTAATTAAGTCCATTGTACTACACTTGGATTCCCCCTTTAATTTTCTTTAAATCTACCCGATCTCCGAAGAAATCTGAGTAGATCTTGTGGTGCCAAGGAGCCAAGATGGTCGCTTTTTAACACATCAGTGCCAAAGACCTCAAACCTGATTCGAGCGAAGGCGGGGCAGACGCACAGAGAGTGGTCCGCCGTCGCATCCTTCTATTCACAAGCTGGGCAGAGTACACTGTCTGAGAAGTTCAACCTTTCCATGTGCTTCGCCTACAGAAAGTGGCCCGTCATTAGTCCAATCAGCCATCTGCACTACCCTCTGCTTAATGACGCAAACCCTGACAGTCGATCGGACATGACAGGTAGCATCAGTTTAGTCCATCTGCAGCCTCTCTCAGCCTGCCAAGCTCGCTTGTGGGTGGTAGTTACCCATTTGCTAACTGTGGAGTGGCAAAACGAGCTCTGGGCCAAAGAAGTTGGCCTCAGAGCCCATCTTAACTAAGGAGTCAGAGGTCTCGTTACCCGCGATACCCACGTGTCCCGGGACCCATGTTAGCATCAGGCTATTATGTCTACCGACATAGTTCAGCCTGAATTTACAGAACTCGACTACCCCTGATCTGGTTGGGGGGCTGCCTAAGGCCATAATATCCGCCTTTTTCTTTTGTCTATAAGTTAGTGATCTTTTCTTCCATTTTTCACGTTCTACATTCTGTTTTTCAAAAGATTCCTGTGCTACAGCCTTATATATTAATCGTCTCTATTTTAAATATTCATCCTTTTTTATATGATCCGCTTTCTTTGCGCCTCTCTTCCTCTTTGTTTTTCAAATCAATCAAGTTATTTACTTTCCTCATTGTTTATACAATCATATTCTGCAAACAAATTTAAAAAATCACCAATAGAACTTCGTGAATCAATAGAATCAAATGAAAGCAGTAATTTTAAATAATTTATTAAACTAAACTAAAAGTTTAATAAATTTGTTTTAGAAATTTATGTTGCACTTTATGTGAGTTTAAGTCGTTATTTACGCGGTAATTTACGAAAATTTATGCCGTAATCTATCATTATTTGTGAAACCAAACTAAAAATTTAAAAATATTTATTCGGCAACGTATGCGGTAATTTTTAAAAATTTAAGTGCTAATTTATAATTATTTATCAAGCTAGACTTAAATAAAAGAAATTTGATTCAGAAATTTATGGAAATTTTTGGGTAATTTATTATTATTTATCAAACTAGATTTAAATAAAAAATATTTAATTTTGGAAATTTATGCGATAACTTATTAGAAACTTACCTTAGCTTTGATTCCTTCAATAACTTTTTTTTTACACAAATTCACTAAACTTGCACGTGTAACTATTTGAATAAAGCACACGGTTTAATACAAAAAGGCTTCACCATAACGCACATGTATTACTCATTTTTTAAACAAATTGTCGACGATTTTACATTTTTTTCATGTTGAGGCCATTTATAGTGACTAGACAAATAGTACTACACATTATTTAAATTTAATTTTGAATAATTATTAATTTTATTGCAAAACATATGGAGGCTTCACCGTGACGATTTTGTTATTCCCAATACAAGTTTGTTACTTCCAAGGTATAAAAATCAAAAAATTAAATCATGAGATTAATTTCTGCCTTAGCAAAGTTAAATGTTGCTTTTACTACAGTAAAACTAATCTGACATTTTATTTTTATGTAAATAACCAAATGCCGTAAAACGTTTGAAAATCTGCCTAGAAGTATTGGAAAGGTATCGGCATGAATTTGAAAATTTGAAGATGGAAGCAAATAGTGTAGCTGAAAAATGGTCCATCACCCCCGAATTTTCTAATACTCGTCAGAGGAAGGTAAAACGCCATTTTGACGAGCTCTGCGAAGATGAGCGCCTCCAAGATGCGGAAAGTTTGTTCAGAGTGAACATATTTTATCGATTATTGGACATCATTATAAACCAACTGAAATCGCGTTTCATTCCAATGAATGAAATTGTTTCAAATTTCAATGTTTTACAGCCTTCCACGTTAAAAGTTTTAAATGACACTGATCTATTAAAAAATGCTCTAGAATTTGTTGCGTTTTATAAAAAAGACATATCTGAATCATTTGGCAGAGAAATTCTAAGTTTTCGATCCACCTTCAGATACGAAATAGAAAAATTGTCGTGTATTAGAGACCCTGCTGATTTCTTAATAATAAAAAATTATTTTATGCCTTGCAGCTTTCCTGAAGTCTACATTGCATTAATGTTATTTCTCACAGTTCCTGTGACTACAGCTAGTGTTGAACGATCATTTTCAAAACTAAAATTGATAAAGACTTATTTAAGAAACTCTATGAGACAAGACAGGTTATTTAACTTGGCTATTCTGTCTATTGAAAATTCTATGGCCCGAATTCTAAACTTCGATGATGTTATAGACATTTTTGCGGAACAGAAATCTCGAAAAAAAGATTTTTATTAATAAATTATTGAAATTAAATTGTTGTTTTGTTTATTAAAATCATTTGTTGAAATAAAATTTGTTTCTTTTAATCAAACTGAGTACAACGTGGCCATTTTTATTGATAAGTCCCCATAATAAGAATTAGCCACGGGCGCCATATGTTGTAGTTACGCCACTATGTAACCTTAAAACTTTAGAACTGATTGGCTGCTGTAAACCATTCTTTCTTTATTGTATTATTGCTTACAAGGGCAAGGTTTGTACGAAAGAAATTTTTCGCGCCAGAGTCGAGTTATTTCTAAAAATCGTATTTAAAATCCAATTTGGTTTATATTCAATATATATAATAAATGTGTTTTTTTCGCGCAAATGCGTCTGCGCTTAAAATTCATATGAGATGACCGCTGTTTTATATGCACTTATGAAATAGTTACCGATAAAATTAGTGCTAACAAGTTTTGTTATTTAGTTTTATCGGCTTTTTGAACTCTGCTTTATCGATCGTAAACTTTAAACGAAATGTCAACAGAGGATGCATACATCGGATCATACATTCATTCTGAAAACAATTAAGATATGTGGTTTGGATCAATACACAATTTTCTAATAATTAAAAACTTTTCTTACCACTGGCCAACCTTTGTTGTGTTTGCTACCAGAGCATAAAGAACATGACTAGATGACACCAGGTCCGAGTTATTACTAAAACAAGTCAAGTTATAACTAAAAACCGTATTTATGGTTTTCGCTAGTTTTCGAATCACCAACTTTTACCTTTACAATCTAATTTATAGTCCAAAACGGCTTATATTTGTTATGTGTATTTTAATTTGATTTTCCGGGCAGAACTGGTAGAACGTTATCAAGTTCATTGCCTTTTGCGCAAAACAAGAAATCAACTTCTGCGACTGCTGCACCATTGCTAGAAGGTGGACGAACAGCTTATTTTGCGCTAAACTACTGAATTCGCAAACAACAGATGAACCGACTTACAATATTTCCAAAACATCTTCAAGGAGTACTGAATAGCAAAATAATCGCTTGATTGAATTAAAAAATTTGCGGTATAATCAGAACCTCTTTGGAGATACGATGATACTGCTAGCCGGATATTTTCGCCAAAAGCTGCCACTGATGCTAAGATGAACACCTGCTGATGAAATAAATGCTTGCTTGTTGTAATCGAATTTGTGGAGATAACATATGTAAGTTAAAACTCTCAAGCTAAGCATAAATATGCGAGTTGAATTACAAAACCACCAAACGGCGGACGTATTTTGCAAACAATTAATTAAAGGAAAAAGTTCAGTGTGACGCTAGCTTCAGCCAAGATGCTGCAATTGCGGGGAGCCACACCCAGCTAGTTATCGCGATTGCATCATTACAAAATATTAGATCTAGAAAATTGTCCCTGATAAATCAAAGACGAGCGAAAAAACTCTCCTTGCTGGGAATAAAGCTATCACATTTTTACCAACTTCTACTAAAGCAGTGACCAATGCACAAATAACGAATACACTCGCTCGAAATGTTACCCCAGAAAAGTCAGATGCATTGTCATTGATTTTATCAAAACCATATAAATAGAAGAGGGTTTCAAAGCTTTTAAACTGTGCTTGGGTGCCTTGGAAAACAACATGCAGTTTTTAGATTATGACTAAATGTCTTACATTTTTTTAATGAAAAAAATTATACACGTTCGATGAAATATACAGAGTCGTAAGCACCACAGAAAGCGCTATGGAAAAGAAAAAAGTGTGTTCAGCCTAAGTATGGCACGAAGGGCTTCTCCAAAAGCTTAAGTCCATACTGCAAGGTGCACTCATCATATCTTAATGATATGAACTTGTGCTTAAAAATCGAAAATGCATATTTGCCTCTAAAAATAGAGGTTGTCTGTAAAGTCGGTTTACTGAAGATACTCGTAGTTTAACGTGACAACGTCATAAGAAAATACTGATGGAATGGTTGCATTTTTTAATTTTATTTGTTTGATAGATATTTTGTATGGAGGTAAATGGAATCGCAATGGAATTGATAAAGTTACATTTACACAAATGTGAAAAATTTCGAAACATTTATCAAATTCATGAAAGATATGTTCAATTTCGATTGTGCATCAGACGTTAATAAGTCAACAACACTAAGAGGCACCATGATCGATTTGACTATTTCAAGACACATTACGCTCGAAACCCTCCCTTTTATTTCCTATTCTATCCTATAACAACAGGTATTATTAACAACTAGTCGTCACTAATTATAAATTCGGTAAGGATGATGATGATAAAATTGGTTTTATTTTAAATTCTTCAAGTAAATCAAATTAATAATCCTCATAGAGAAATGGTTCATTACAGGAAGAAGGCATATGCAAATACAAATATATGAATTTATATACATATGCGCATATATGTACATACATATATATGCTCACTCAACTAGGAGAGAGCCAGATGTCGAACGTTGCCGAACGCAGGGGCCGATTGTGCCTCTTTGTCGTTCGTTCCGCGCTCTCGCTTGCAGTTCAAGCAAGGTAACGGCGCATTTTTTGGTGCTTGCAGCCGGATACATCGAATTATAAGACGTTATCACGTTAAAAAATTGCTTATTAGTATCCTTTTAAATATAATAGTTGCAATTGTACAACGCGTCGAAACAATGTATAAGAATCGTTAATAAAAAAAAACTGCCTTCATTTCATTTTGGTGGCGAAGAATAAGAATGTAGGTGATTTAGGTATCAATTACAATTATACCAGTCCTCGACAGCTGCTCGCTTTGAAAATACGTGTTGGCAATCTCCGTGCTTTTTGTGACGTTTTCCACGCAATATACATCTGATATACGTGCACGTGTTTCGTTTGTAAATTTTTCGTTCGCATATCGTTAGTTATTAAGAAATGTTTCGCATACAAGTGCACCGACTGGGAAGATATACTAAACATGGCCCCCGGGCCATGCTTTAGAAGCCATCAGTCAAGAAATCATTTCGATTTCGGAACTACGTAATGGTAATCTCCTATTGCTAGTTAAAAACAGCCAAATCGTTCAAACGTTTATTTCGGCGAAAAAACTTTCTGATGTCTGTAAAATTGTTGTCTGGACCGTCTCAAAACTAAAATGTGGTCTTATCGAGCAAAAGTAAATTGATTCTTAATTTTGTATTATTTTCACACATTTCCAAATTAAATTTGTGGCCTTTTTAATTGGTTACACTTCGAGTGCCGCACTCTGTCGGTACTATATGCTATCTTTAGAATTTCGGGTGTGCTGAATCCGAAAATCATGTTCCTTTTACTCCATCAGGTTAAGATATTACAAAAAATCATTGTTGGACTTATGCAAAAATCAGCATTTTTCATTACACATATTACTGCTAAAAAAGCAAATAATTTTCTTTCTAACGTTGGTAGCTTATCAAACATGATTATCGAATCTTCTATCGTAACTTGCATTATAATTAGCATGAATAATATGATACCTAAGGTATTACATAATTTTAATATTTAATCAATTTCAATAAGATAAGCTGATCGAAATCATATGAATATTGGTTGAATAACGGTTTAAATTAAATAAATTTTATTCAACTCTTGGAAACTAACGCATCTGGTCGATCAAGCTGAAGGCTTCAGCAATAGGCCGCCATCATGTGAGTATGGTACCTTTCCTCCATAATTCTCATATCTTGGTGGAGCCGTTCGCCTTGCTCTTCACTATAAGCGCCGAGGTTGTCAGGGAAATGGTCCAAGTGACTGTGCAAATAATGCACTTTAATGCTCATACGGGTATTACAGCCAAGACTGCTGCTTCGTAATTAGTATGATTATGTATGATTACCGAGAAAATTCTGCACGACTAATACGACGGATAATCAATCGCGTTTCTCTCTTCCTGCAAATTTTTTTTTTTCGTTTTTGGTGAAATTAGCATCTTTCGTGATTAATCTTATTTGGGGCCGTCAAAAATTCCAGCTCTTATGTTCTGCAGTTTTAAGTAACCAAAACACTTTTCTTCCTTATTCAGAGCTTTCGTAAATAGCTTCATGAGCCCAAGTTTGATGTGCAGGGGCGGTGGTATAAAAACTTTTGAATAATTTTTCAACTTATCGATACAAAAAACAATCAAAATATATTACATTTTTCAAAATTTTATTTAAATTAAATTTTAAAATTTTTACTTACTCGCACCAACGGTGAGATTACAGGTCTTCAGGTGCTCAACCCATCTGTTTCGCTTATGTTGGTTTACTAGTTGTCGGATCTCCAAATTGAGATCCCTTATGCGAGGATCCCCGGCATCGACCTAGCGTAGGTGGTCACGCTCGTTTGCTAAACTGGCTGCTTCGGCTGGGAAAATGGGACGGATGTGCTTGAGGCTTCCAGCGAGATGAAGCGAGCCGCTGTGAGCACATTGCGGAATGCGCGTTCGCCTTCGCGCACATCAGTAGGAATGGGAAGAGCGCCGAAGGTGTCTTCGGTGAATTCAGCTAAGCCGGCCCAATTAGCTTTTTTAAAGTTAAAATAGGACCGATGATTCGCGGAAACGAAGTCGGCAGGTCTCTCAATCGAAACGAGAATGGGCAAGTGGTCTGATGCAAGCGATAGCATAGGTCGCCAAGTTATGCTATTTATCAGACCCGCGCTAGCTATTGTTATGTCCTGACTGCTGCAATTGCCCACTACCCTGGTGGGGGCGTCGTCGTTCACAGTGCTGAATGTCGAATCACCTATTTGCTCTGTCAGTAGTTGTCCCCTACGATCGTTTGGCAGGCTTGAATGCCAAAGATCGTGATGCGAGATTAAAGTCACCTACTACCAATCGGTTTTCACCTCTGATGAGTGCACCTATATCAGGGTGATATCCTGCCGGGCAGCAAGTGACAGGGGGTATGTAGATATAATAAATTTCGAGCTCGGCATCGCCTGACCTCACATTCTAAGGTGCTATCCCTGCAGTCGATGCCTTCATCGATGAGACGATACTGCACTGTGTGGTGGACTATGAACGCTAGGCCACCACCATTGTCTCGCTCGCGATCGCGTCTGTGCACGTTGTAGCCATCCCTGGTGATCAGAGAGGACCTAGCATGCAGCTTGGTTTCCTGGACCGCAACTATTGGGATACTGTGTCGACTCATAAAGTCAACTATCTCGTCGACCTTACTCGTGAGTCCGTTGCAGTTATGTTGAAGAAGCTTAAAACTTTTTGGTAAGGTGATAGTAGCACTGTTATGATGCGCTGGATAAACGTTGGGTTCGAATTCATTTGCTCCAGCATGTCTTCAGCTACCTTCTTCCGATGAATTTTTTGAAAGAAATTCAACTCTCTTGGAACGAGTCGAGCAGTCACGCGTCTCATGTCCAATTGATGGTGTAAAATGTTACGAATTGGTACCTCCCTCAAACTTAAATGATGGTTCTCCAGCAGCATTTCCCTGACTTTGTCGACGTTTTCATCCGTTGAAGACGTTGATGGGCCACCAGATCGAGGCGAATCTTCCTCGACTTCTCAGCCCTCTGCAAAAGCCTTATACCACTCGTAGAGCCGTGCTTTTGATAAAGCACACTTGCCATAGGCTTTTTGCAACATTTTCAACGATTCGGCACACGAAATCCCGTTCAAAACACACAATTTAAGACAAATTCTTTGTTCGATATTTTTATTCATAGTGAAAATCGCAGAGCGCACCTGCGGTTGACTGATATAAGAAAATGCCAAAAATAAGCTAATCGACAGATCACACTCAAACTCAGCGACACTATAGAGGACAGTTGTACAAACATTCCAGCAAAACAAATTTAGACATATGTGTTACGCGCGCGTATGTAAATTTATGCAATGTAATATTTTCGAAGTTGTCAGAAATGAATCATTAGATGGTGGTTGTCTTTTAGTGCTAAGTCAAGTGGTCTAAGTCAAAAATTGAAAGAAAAAAGGTAAAATAATGCAATAATTAGGAAGAGAAAGTACATCTGAGGGAAAGTCATGATGTACAAATACAAAATGTTTATCATTTGATTTGCAAAGAAAACTTCCGTGCCCTAAACTTTCTGTTTCTTTAACTTATTATAAGCGAAATATGTACGTAAACAACTTATAAATATATATATATATATATAGTTGACGCATGCACCCATTTAAGATATTTGGTCGAGCTTCTCCTCCTATTTGTGGCATGTTGATGTTGTTCCCCGAATGGACGGACCTACAATTTTAAGTCGACTCTGAACGGCAGATATTTTTTATGAAGAGCTTTTTTATGGCAGAAATACACTCGTTTTTAAAATGTTCTATAAAACTTCTTTAGATGAGGAAGACCAAAAATATACGGAAATGTTAAGCTACCTCCATTATACCCTAAACCACTAACGGAAGAATAATATAAAGATATGGATATTTGAAAATAAAGGTCGCATAATGTAAAAGTATGTTTTAATTTATTTAAATTATGGGCACGTATGATATCAACCTTTTTCGTGTTTAGTGTTAGTTGCAGTATAAACCATTTACTTGTACTTAATGTATGTATGTAAGTCCTAACGGCAATTATAGAGCTTTATTACTCGAACGGAGAGAGTAATGATATTAACTTAAACACAAAAGGAAAACTACTAATTCTAATCTGTTTAAAGCATGTCAATCTAAACAGAATGTAAAGAGCGTGCGCAAAATGTTAGGAAACGAAAAGTCAAAATTTGTTCAATCGCTCTGCAGAAGAGCTGTTGGCAGTTGAATAATAGTTCAATAAGTTTTAAAAATAGGTATAAAAAACATGTAGCTCACCAAAATGGGTAAAACTGATGAAATTTCCATGTCATGTCAGAAATACAGCCGCATGTCATAAGGGAAATACAGCCGCATACAATCCAAAATGTGTTGGAAAATTGGACCGATCGTTTGAGATGGTGCATGGCTAGCCGAGGCAGCCATATGAATGAAGTTGTATTCCATCATTATTCCAAAATAAAAAAAAACAGTTTGGAAAAATATTGAGTAGTTTCTTTTTTATAGCATTTTTAATTCCGTAAAGTTATATGGCGGACCCTCTATATATATATATATAAGATAAATATAGAGATTGAAACTTCCACGGTGGAGTGAGATTTTGAAATACTTGTAGGAAACAAGTGATGAGTCGAAGCCAAGTTATAGTTGTTTTTCATGTGACTAAATGTTCCTTATTTGTTCCATTGTGATTTGGATTTAATTTATTTTCATTAAAAATGTTTTTTTTGTTTGTTTTACTACAATTGTTTTCTAGATACGATGCGATGATTGATAAAATATTTAATGAATGTGTGGAAATGTAAAGCCAATCACAGTTTTTGGATCACCCTAATATGTGTACATATATTTGCAAATACAAATGTTTTCAATTAGAATCCAACCGCGTTAAGCCTTCATAGTAAATTAGGAATGCACAGCAAAATTATTTAAAAACACAGCAAGACTTCCTCGATTATTGTGAATACGTTGAAAGAATATTGTTGCATGACTGCTTTTGAATTCGTGTATTTATGCATATGTGTACAGATAATATTATTAATCGTATGTACAGATTGATACACTATACAATAAAGTAGAAGAAATATTGACATCCAGGTCTCGCTATTTTCCTTGTTGAATTGAGACTTCCAGAAGGCCTGGAATTCGAAAACAAAACGATTACTAAAAATAAAATGCAGGAATTCGCCGGGCATGGTACTCGTGGACTTGGTTTTTCTTCCGTTTAGTCGAGTTTTTGCTTAATATAATCCGGCAATAAAAAATATCTTTCGTGGAACTGCTGAACCGCTAGCTATTCGGAAATTCGGTTGTTCCATTTCAATCTTACATAAATCAAAATACACATCTTTGGGGAACTTATAATAATTTAATAATAATTTAAATTTTGTTCGTATTTTATTCGAACAAATTTTTTTAAGAAATAAATAAAATGCCTTAGAGTGGAAACTCTATAGAGAAAATCACTTTTATTGCATTTTATATCCAAATCACAGCAAAAAGCATTGACGGAACTATCTGAAAAGTTATGTAATATCAAATAGCTCATGAGAAATCAATGATCAATAATATATCTTTTCAATTTATAGAAGTTGTATACGTTTAAAACTATTCTAATTAAAACCTATTTAAAAACAAAAAGCGTGGAAAAACTACTTTTGATCGTATACTTAGAGCCGAACAAATAAGATTCTATCTTTCTTCAAATATTTAATGTGATCTTAAGAAAAAAGTCTTACTTCTCAGTATTAAATCTTTTACTAATTTTAAAGTATTAGGTGAAAATTTATTTTCTAGCTTATACAAATTTTCGCATTAATTTAATATTCACCTTTACTCTCTATTTTTCAATGAGTACATACCTAAAAGCTTTATATGGTCACATTTGTGCTTCAGGCGTTTTACTACTACATATAATATATGTGAAAGCGAGAAAGATGTTTCAATGCAAAACCTTTTTATTATTGAATTATGTAGCAGGCCTATATAAAATATAAAAAAATTTGTTCATACATGTGTTAGACATTTAATTAATCCCAAAGTGTATTCAATACAGTGTCTACTAAGTACTCACAGCGCAAGAAATCGTCATCTCTCAAGCTTTTGAAATGTATTGAAATACTTTAACTAGACCTTCGCTTAAAAAAATTTATAAAGAAGATTGCAAAAATCAAATATAAAGAAAAAAGCATGACGGGAATAACATGTAACCAACTTCCTTTACTCGCCATCCCCAAGGAAGGTATTTCCGCTTTATGTTCCGACTAGGAGCGCTAATATGTGCACAAAGATATTTTTTTATAGTAGTACTTTAGTTCTTTTTAAAAATGTCATCTAAAAGTATATGGTATGTTATCAATGTATAAAAAAAACAAGCATGTCAGCGAAAATATGCGAGAATCATTTTGAGGAAGAAGACTTCATTGGGGCCAAATGCAACACCTTCACGAAATCTTCCTCTATGTTCCGAATTTGAAAAAATATCTCTGAAGTGACATAATTGATGGAATGAGTTATATATTGTATATATATATATAATTGGCGCGTACACCCTTTTTGGATGTTTGGCCGAGCTCCTCCTCCTATTTGTGATGTGTGTCTTGATGTTGTTCCACAAAATGGAGGGACCTGCAGTTTCAAGCCGACTCCGAACGGCAGATATTTTTTATGAGGAGCTTTTTCATGGCAGAAATACACTCGGAGGTTTGCCATTGCCTGCCGAGGGGCGACCGCTATTAGAAAAATGTTTTTCTTAATTTTGGTGTTTCACCGAGATTCGAACCAACGTTATCTCTGTGAACTCCGAATGGTAGTCACGTACCAACCCATTCGGCTACGCCGGCCGCCGTGGAATGAGTAAGAACACTGCTCATTTATAAAAATCATAATGTCGAAATAACAAAGGATATTAAATAAACAATTTTCTAAAACTTACTTCCTCGAAGCAAAAAAGAGAATAACTAGCCAAACCATAACAAAGTATCTGACACAGACCGAAAACTAACTAAGCCGTAATGTGTGAAAAACAACTTTTTTGTGTAACATTTTGATCCACTAATTTCTCAACCACTTTGTCTCTTTTGCGGGAAACAGCGAAATACTTAAATATGTTTGTTTATGCCCCCATCAAATATTTATAAATTATACAAAGATAAATGTAATTAATGAAAAGTTAGCTTTGTTTTTAAACACATTTCCGTGAGTTTGATGAACACGATGATGCTGCCTGTGTTTCCAGTCGAAACAGATTCGAAATCAAGAATATCAAAACTTAGTTTATTTGTATTAGTATTTATTTTCCTTTGAGTTTTTGCTTAACTCTTGCCTAAACATTTTCGGTAGGGTTGACATCAGGCGGCTATGAAGTCCAATCTAACATAGCTAGTTATTCCAAACATCTCCACGGTTGGCGATAATAATACTTATTGGCAGCCCCAAACATGAACTCGTAACTGTCGTCAACGTTGCTGCGTTCGTTAGTCTTATTAATAAAAACCATTTGTTTCATGTAACCTTATACCTTTAGATCGGATTGTCCGATTTTACTCGTTCTTTTTTTATTGCATTATTGGTTCCAAGTGGCGTTAGAGTCAAGTCATTCTTCTTTTTCTGAATTGGAGCGATAACCACTTACGCGATTTGGTCGAGTTTAACATAGCGTGCCAGGTGTTGAAGCCAATTCCTTCTCCACTTGACCTTTCCAACTCAGAGGAGACCTTCCTCATCCTCTACCACCGCCAGCTGGTACCGCATCGGTCGGAGCGCTTGTATACATTTGGGTGGCATGATCCAGCCGGGAGCGTGTCATTATTCTGTATTACAAAATTCTGGGTGACAAAATTCTGTAAATTGCAAAAAAATTCTGCTTTTTAAAATTCTGCTTTTTTAAAATTCTGCTTTTTAAAATTCTGCTTTCTAAAATTCTGCTTTTTCAAAATTCTGCATGTTTAATGCGAAAAATTCTGCTTTATTCAAGTTTTGTGATTTTCGTCATACAAGAAGTACCAAAATAAACATTTATTCCATAAATATACATATATGTTTAAGCGATAACAATATTTTAGTTTAGCCAATTACAATATTTTTTGCAATTCTTTTTAAATATGTAGTGTGACTTAATTCATTTCTTTTCTTAATAATTCTTCGCAACTGTTTGCTTTTTTTAATTATTTTCCTTTTTCTTCTAACTCTTTCTCCATTTTCTTTTCTTGATATTTGAGTTTTCGCTAAAATAAGTTCCTTTTGCAAACTTAGCACAAGATGGTAAAATTGCGAATTTCTTCTTCCAACAATAACTTTCAGCCGCCGATGCCACGCTTCAATATTGTTTTGTGTTCTAGGAAACGTTTCTGTTTGCGATGCATTATGGTCATGCACTGACCAAAACTCGGGAGAATATTTGGAATTATTATTATTTATATCAATATAATTTTTATCAAATTAAATTCCTCATTTGTGATAGAAGTTCTCATCTCCAGGTAATATTTGATTGCAAACATACCTATGTACATACCAATGTATAAATGTTGTCAACTATAATTAACGTAGGTATGTACATAGGTATGTACGAATATGTTAAAAACAATGGGGCGCATATACTCAAATTGTGTAAAAAGTTTTACTAACAAATAACCATACCTAAATTTGACAATGAATATCCCACAATGTTCTGTATTACAAAATTCTGTATTAAAATATAATGTTAACAATGTTAAAGAGGTAATGTAATTATTTTGGAAAAGTGCGCACTTTTTCAAAATAATTACATTACCTCTTTAACATTGTTAACATTATATTTTAATACAGAATTTTTTAATACAGAATTTTGTAATACAGAATTTTGAAATACAGAATTTTAGAAAGCAGAATTTTAAAAAAGCAGAATTTTAAAAAAGCAGAATTTTAAAAAGCTGAATTTTGTTTTTAGAATTTTGTACATACAGAATTTCGACACCAACCCGATCCAGCCAACGAAGCCGCTGGAACTTTATTCGCTGTACTATGTCTATGTCGTCGTATAGCCCATACAGCTCATTCATTACAAAGGTCTAAAAATCTTCCGTAAAATCTTTCTCGCAAACACTCATCGTGCAAGACTCTGCGCCCTAATTTTGGACGGAGACGAGAGAGCCTTGTAGAGTGTTAGTTTTGTTCGTCGATGTCCAATCCATAAAAAGATAGTGTGTTTCGATTCTCCTTTCTTATTGTTCTTTAGCCGAGCTATCGCTATTCTCACCTCGTCATAATCGGGTAGCGAAACGACAGTTCTTTCGCAATGATTGGATGTCTCTCTGAATGTTAAGCACCAGATCGCTGCCTTTCTTCCTATTGGCCAGCATCTCAAGTTCTTCGCACTTACGTATCTCGCCCTCTCGTTTCTTCATTCGCGGCAGCATGACGTTCTTCGTCGTACCAAGTGTTTTTTCGGTCTCGGTCTTCTTTGACGAGAATACGTAAACAATAGGAAATGCTGCTCCATTGCTCCTGCATGCCAGAGCCAAGTTATTACTACACGTTTTTAGCTTTTATGGCTCGACTATACTCATTTTCGAAACATAAACTTTTGCAAAATATTTATCCATTAGAGAGCTCTTGGGTCAAGTTATTACTAATAATCTTATTCATGGTCCAAGACGGCTTATATTCGTTGTGTGTATTTTAAATGTTACAAAAAGTGCTTTTTGCAACATCTTCAAACAAAAATTTGCGAACTTCTCTAAGAATAGTGTTTTACACACAACACAAAGGTCTAAACAAAATTAATCATAGTTAAAGATTGTATTTCTGTGAAAATTCTTCAAAACATTAATGCGTTCCGGTTTGAATATTAAAAACTCTGTGAAATGGATTCAAAGCGATAGATCTTATGGTAATTTCGACCGACTAGATTCATATATGAAGTCCATAAAATACGTTTGCAAGGATGTTACAGAAGATAGTGCTATCACAACTCCTAATGCCAACAAAGGAGTAAGCAACATTCAATGAAGCTTCACAATATCAGATAGGAAGATAGTATATCAGTAGCAACAAGATGGTTTGGATAATCTTTTCACTCTCTATACATAAGCGTAATCTCTCTGTGGTCCATTTAGGTATGCACCTTGAAAACGGACAGCGGCAACAGTGATTCATTTGCAAAACCGTACAAAACCTCGTTATAAAAATTGAGACATTTTTTGTGCAGAAAATGACGTTACTGAGGCGTATAATTTATTTATATAATTGTCTTGCCATAAGTTCTGTGACAAAATTTACAATGCAAATTTTATGATTACCTTACATAAGTGTGGTAAAAGTGCAAGTGAGATTTACGAATCTCTGAAAAAACGTAATGTTTGAGAATATTTGTTTACCGCACGATCAATCGTTTTTCCCAAACGTCTGCAGTGATAGGCAGAAAACGAAGTGATCGCCCTCGCGTGATTCGAACCAGTGCATGGTTCACAGATAATTGGAGAGTCTCAAACAATCTTGGAAGCCGTGTATGCTGCAATAGATGAATGGCCTAATCGTTTGAAGGCTTGTGTAAAAGCAAATGGTGACCATTTCGAATGAAAATTCAAGTTTTTTTTTTTTTTAATATTTCATATCTATAACGGACTTAACTTGTAACAGATCTTTTGGCAGGACTAAGTACACTTAGAATTTATTTAAACCAGTCAAGTTTCACTGTTTTTCCAAAAAAGACCGATTTTATTCTCAAATCCTGGATCACCCCAATTTACGCTAAAAAAATCAAGCTAAAAAAAGTTTCGTAAAAATGATAACAATCATATTACAGTACTTGCTTTTGAATATTCTTTCTCCTCAACACAATATCCTTTTTGAGGTGCATTTTTTCACTTCGCCTTTGATTTTGTATTTACATTCACTTTGATCAAAAAGTTCCCGGTTCTGTTTTTCTTTTTGTTAGGTTGCCGCAGCTTTGATGAACATTCCTACCAAAATTTTATCGCCATTACTTGAAATTTTAAAAAGTTACGCCGCCTTGAGTAAATCAACCTCTGCATGTGTTTTCTATTATTTACAGATTCTCTGGAAGTAAGTAATGAACTCAATACATTTTTTCATGTATTGGAGAAGTTCGCACGTTATATATCAATTTGAATGTAGACCTCTAGAAGATTTAAACTATGCCATGATACCATTCTTCAAGGAGGGAAGTTTGAAAATGAATTTTAATGTAGAGCTTTGACATAATATACTTATTTAAGCAAGATTAATTTCTTTAGTCTCATGCCACTCATGAACTGAAGAGTTTGGTTCTTTTTATATAATATTTATAAGGCAATTGATGAAAAACGTACCTTTGTGTTTTTTTTTATGTGGTTACAAAAAATTATAGCAACAATACGCATACGAAATTCGATATTACATTTTGTAATAAGCAATAACTGGCCAAAGCGTCTATGAACACAGGCTTTTTTCTGTAAAATTATTGCATAATTAATAATATTTAAGAAAAATTTTAATAGAATTATATACTTATACAAACCTCTTTTCTTTGCAGGCGACCATTTTATTTAGTTTTTACTTTTACGCTTATACTTACATTCATAAAAATAATTATTGATAACACAGGGTTTTATTTAAAAAAGTGTGCTTATATTATAGGATTACTTTATAATCTCAGATTTCGGGAGAGAAATTTTGTATGGCTCTTTAATTACGGTTTGGGAGTTAAGCACGAAAAAGTAGATAATCTACTTATATGTGAACGTATTATTAGCAGCTAAATGAAATTAATGCATTTTAATTTTTGTGGGATAGATAAAGCAAACAAATAAATACCTTTTCATGATTCTAGCTCTATGCGGCATAAGTTGTGCAACAATAAATAAATATTTGTAACAAAAAGCTCCAGCTGGTTTTGACCAGAAGACCGTTTGTGAGTAATCAAATATAAAGTATTTCAACAAGGCAGATTTGTAAACTAAATGAAATGAAAGAAAAAAAAATTAAATGTGGGCATTCATGTCGATCATGGTACTTCAAACTGAAAAAACCGTAAGCATGTAAAATCAATATTAAACAAAAATAAATTTAAATGAAAATGGTATAAAGGATATTTTTATTGTTTTGCTTATACAGACGGCTTATATTTATTTAACAAACTTCAACTAATTTTTATGTTTTTTGCATGTCTTTTGACAAAGTCTCTACTCTTTTATAGATTTTGCCAACGTTTGCTTGCATTTGTAAGGCTTGTTTGTTTTGAAATTCGAATTTCTACAAGCTTCCCACGACTTTGTTTGTTAAGTATGCGTTCAACTCCACGTATCCATATATGCATGTACGTAAATTTATACTTTGTGTTCAATGTTTTATATTAATTATTACTTCCAAAAGAAATCTTGGTACTATAACGAAATTTTACAAATCAATAAAGGATTCTTAGCACGACAAAAAACAAAATTAAAAATTTCATCGTTGTTCAAAAATAACGAAACAAACAATATGTGAATTGTGCAGTTTGCTTCGTTTTCTACACGCACTGTTTACTCCGTACAGCAATTCTAGTTTATTCGCAGTCTGTAAGATGGATTTTTAAATCATAAAGATATACTCCTTGGCTTCCAAACACTTTTTCTTGATAACACCTCGAGTCCTGACGATAATACTAAACAAAATAAAAAGAAGTTCACACTTTTTATAATGAAGACCAAAAAGGAGGTTTTGGGGAAAATCAGATGGCAAATTTTTGGTATACAAAAATTTGCAAAATAAAGTCCGAGGCAAGGCCAACTAGCAACTCTTCCCGAAGATGCAATATCATTTGCATTATTTTGTCTATTCAGAACATATTTAAGGAGTAGGATTCACAACGGCGGCTGAATGGGGCGCCTTATCTTTATGTCTATATAAACTTCCCACAGTGGAAATAATTACGCTGGAAACAAGCAATGGATTAAATTATAGTTGTTTTTTTAATTTTCATGCGATTTGTTCCATTGTGATCCGGATTTGATTTATTTTCATTACAAGAAATGTTTTTTTTTATTTTATTATTAATTTTTTTTAGAACAAAGAACGCGTTTTCATTTCATTTTAGTGTATATGTTTTATTATGTATTATGTTTATACGCCAGAATATATATGTCACTTTTCATGTTTCTTCAGTTTTTAGTGTTGTAAGAAAACCTATAAATATAAATAAACACTGGAATGAGCCGCTCTGAGCCACTTTTGTAAAACGATTTATCTTTTGCCTCAAAATAGGCCTCAGTTTCAGCGATAACCTCTTCATTCGAGCGAAATTTCTTACCAGCGCGTATTTTTTTAAGATCTGCAAACGGCCAGTACTCACTGGGAGCCAAATCATCCATGATGGATGTGGAAGCAGTTCAAAGTTTAATCCATGTAGTTTTGCCACTGTTTTGATTGGCTTGTGCGTTATCTTGTTTTTGGTCAACAGTGAGCAAGCGAGGTACCCACTTTGAACAAAGCTTCCTCATAGTCAAATGCTCATGTAATATAAAGCCAACACCATCTTTACGATGTCAGCTAACTCACGCAAGCTTTTGTGAATTTTGTTGATGTTTTCTGGTGTTACCGTCTGATTTGGACGTCCATCGTTTTATTGTTGCTTCTCATGGAGCGGAGTCCCCATAACACTTTTCAAGTCATTGCTTCGCTTGAATGGTATTTTTTTCTATCAGAAAATTAAAATACGAAACTATTTTTGGTCCATTGTTTTGAAATGTAGTGTCACTCTTAGCACAATAACTCACGAACTAATGAATAGAATACCATGAAATTTTAACACTTCAATATCTCCAGCATCATCGTTGAGGGTCTCATCGGATAACTCTTCATCCGGAAGTTGAACATTGTAAAGCAGACAACTGTTGTGCAAAGCTGTGCACATATTAATAATTTGTGTTGCTTTTTTTGGAGAATAGTGGAGAGCTCTTGCCTGCAACAAATATCTAAATCGGTTTTTCAAGACTCCAATTGTTCTCTCAATGGTACTTCTCGCTTTAGCATGTTGTTTGTTGTATGTCCTTTGTGGAGACCCTTCCTCAGAGTTTATTAACGCCGTCATTAAATATGGTTTTAGAGCGTATCCAGCATCACCTGAGACAGACAAAAATTATTAAAAACAGAATTTCAATTGGTGTTTATTACATACCGAGGAGCCAAGTATTGCGACGGCCATTGAGATGTTGCTTCTCTCCCAGCAAAGTACGCCGGATATTTGTTAGTGAATACATAATTGTCATGAGTATTCACGTACAACCAAGCTCTATAGTTTCGCGCGTCGCGTTTAATCCGTAAGTAAGGTATAGGCAAAACAACCCCCTTCATCATTCTGAGTCTTTTGGAAATAAGTATTTATATTTTTGTCTATACAACTACCATATACCTCGATTAGTGTATGCTGTTGCATACAGCCGTTATTTGAATAAAGTTGTACCAATATTGTGCACAGTAATACTAGCGGGCATAAAAGTATTAATTATATTTATTTATATAGTAGATATAAACATTCACATATGTATGTATGCCTGAATGAAAGCACAACGGAATGGTTTCTATTAAGCGAAATAAACGTTCATATCAGCTGAGGTAACGAAAAGGTAGAAATACTGTATTACAGAAGCTTGTTTAGAACGAATCGTACATTTTCACGAATCCTTTTTTTGTTGTAACCCCGTCAGAGAATGGCTGGATTTCGACCCGGAAGCTACTCCATTAGAAGTAACGCTTTTATACAATACATTTTAATTGATACCAAAAGACATGGTGATCTCTACCACAAGTTTAACGAAATTGTGCATATGTGCTTTTATATTCTGTAATTTTGAAATAAGCAATTAAATATGACTGTTTCACTATTTACAGATTACCAGATTACAACAATAACAAACAGCGAGGTAAAGGCTGCAAACATACTTCTACCCAAAAATGTGCATATAACAAATAGTATGCGTGGATGTGAAAAAGATACGGAGTTAAAGCGTACATATACGTATATAACTTTATCAAAAGCAATCGGATTTTTCTCTCTAAAGATTACTGTAAAAATTGTTGAAGAACTTTTATTAAAGCATTGTAAACTAATATGTATGTACATGCTAAAAACTTATCTCTACGGAATGGGATATAAAGCTGACAAATAATAAATAAATGTTGGTACATACACAGTGATTATGTGTCTAGTAATCATTAGGCATAATAAAACAATTGTTTAAGAAAGCTTTTGTGTTTCAATATAAAAATACAATCTCACTGATGACAGCAATACTTCTAACAATGAGCTGAGACCAGTTCATATTTCGGAATTTGATCGGTAACACTGCAACTGCAACATTTAGTGACCTGAAAGAATTTTAAAGGCTGACCAAATAAAGAAGTTGCTGTGGGTTTTGAATGTTGTTTTTGCTCCACGAAGTCAAAAAATATATATGTTATATGCATCCGTGCATGCATGAAAATAAGACAAATCATTAAAAGAAAAACGTTTTAGTTGCAGTGTCGAATGATTAAACGTTTTTTCATTTCATTAAAATATACATATATACATACATACATATATGCGTAAAAATTAGAAAAACAGATTTTGAATATTCAAAATCATATAAGGAAAAATTCGTGTATAGAACAGCGCGTTTTTTGTGGGCTCCTACGCTTTTTTAATGATGTTAAGTGGCGAATCGAATGTACCGTCATTTGGAAGCAAAAAGACGCTACAAAAAAATAACAACCTTGATTTAAATCCAAACAAAAAAATTAAAACCTTACATGAGTTATTTCTGGAAATACTAGATGCAGCGTTATCATGTGCTATAGTGGCACCTTGCGTAATCGCATATTGGCGCGGAACCTGGGAACTAATGGGAGTCTTATTGTTCCCACGAAGTATGCCACTCTCCGCGTTAATGTCTTTTTTAATCGGCGGTTTCGGGCACTTTATCTTCACAATTACGCAATCTTATTTTCGAAGCTACATCAACCCTGATAAGCGCCGATTAACTTATTATGTAATATCACGCAGTTACACAGCTATATTTGGCATAGTATGTGTGAATATGTGGCGAGGTTCTTGGATACTTTGCGATTGGCTCACCAGCGCAGACTCACTAATAATAATTGCCGCTGTTACACTGATATGTATGATGTTTTTGGTTGCAACACGCACGGTTCGAAATCTGAGTGCTGCCCCTTATGCAGTTGCAATGGACCATAAAAGTGACTATTTCGATGTCGACACCATGTTTAAAATACCGGTGAGTTCGTAAAATTTATCACTAAGTTATATATTTTGTCGATATATGTATGTACATACCTACCAGTCCAGTTGTATATTCAAATAAGTCTTTAATTCCTCAGTCAGAATTAAATAGGAATTTTATATATGGATAAAACAATACAAGATGTGATGGAGGTGGAACTTTTCTCCTTAAATTATAAAAACTCGTTAGAAATTATCTTTTTTTTTTTTTGGTTTCATCGCAATTACTGACATATTATTTGTATATTTTAATCCTAATTCCATTCTTCCATTTGTGGAACAACATCAAGACGCACGCCACAAAAACGAGGAGGAGCTCGGCCAAACACACAAAATTCTGATTAATCTATATACCTAAGCACAAATATATTATATAAATATAGTAGAACTTCGTCCCAGAACTTTTTGAAGCAAGTCTGTACCGTGTTGGCACTCCTAACGACTCATCCAAACACGTGATAGAGTGATTCAATCTTAATCTGAAGGTGTACATTTAAAGTAAAGTCTTGAAAATAAAGTAAAGCAAGTGTATTGCCATTAATTTGAATGTTTTATTCGAGAATCCAGTGATCGAACTCAGAGAGTTATTGTAAAAAATTTATTTGAATTTTAACGTAAGAAAATTCTTAAGAATTCATGTCAGAAGTGGGATTGGTGAATAAAGTCCCAAGAACAGAATCGTGAGCGAACTAAAAATCATCAGTGGATTGTTAACTACTGCAAATAAGGCAAAGTTACAAGTACGGCTGCGCGAGGCTAAGGAGGCAGAAGGCGCCCATGTAGACGAAGATGTGTTTCAGACAGAAGCTCAGCAATTGCCGGAAAATGGAAGAGAAGATAGAACCTACAGGACCTTTATCAGGTATAGACATGAGAGTGACTATGGCTGCATTGTCGCAGATGTCTTCGCAGTCTTTGCAAATGGAATCGAAAATGTCCCAAATGTCATCGGAAATATCGGCGCAAATATCAGCGTAATGTCAAAAATGTCAGTCGAGTTGCAAATGAGAGCTTGAAGGAATACGGTTGGAATGAGCGATTGGCACATTTGGCGTATGCAAAAGAAACAGCAGACTTCGTCGAGAAGATGAAAGGTTAGGCAGTAATAAGCGGTATATGAGATCCGGACCCAAAACAGGAACGTAAGTTGAAGCAGTGCCATTTGTACTGACACTGCACAGGAAGCAGCAGCTCTCTTGAATAAGCCAGTGCTTAAAGTATATCGGGTTGATGTTAAAAAGCCTTCCTCGATGGAGGAAAGTAAAAAGGGAGCCGTTTTCTGGAACGAAGAAGCTCGTATTTAAAGTATTACAACTGCGGTAAAACCGGACATATAGCCCTCAATTGCAGCATACCACGCAGCCAACCGAAGAAAAGCAACAACTTGATGATTAGAGGAATCGTAAATGGTCGATCCTATATAAAAGGTCAAAAGCTAAGAAATTGCTGGAGAAATACGGCTACCTATTCAACAGCGATTTTGGAAAGTCTGCTATCGTGAAACATCGAATAGATACAGAAGATCCAAATCCAATTCGCCAAGTTCCACTTCGAGTTCCGCTAGTAAAGCGCGAAGGAGCAAATCAGATAATCCAGGATATGTTACAAAATGGAGTTATTGAGCCATCAATAAGCACGTGGAGCTCACCGGTTGTGCTGGTTAAGAAGAAAGATGGAAGCACTCGATTTTATGTAGATTATAGTGAGCTGAATGAAGAATAGATGACACTCTCAATACTTTATCCGGTGCAAAATAGTTTTCCACGCTTAATTTAAAAAGTGGTTACTGGCAGGTGGAAATTGAGAATAGTGGTCGTGAGAAGACAGCCTTCAGCATAGGAGATCGGTTTTGGCAGTTTTCTGTGATGCCTTTCCAATTATGTAACGCACCAGCAGCCTTTGAGCGCCTGATGAAGCATGTGCTGAGGGGACTCCACTGGAAAATGTGTTTGGTCTATCTAGATGACATCATCATCATGGGTAAAAATTTATCGACCATATGAAAAATTTGGAAGAAGTCCTTCGGCGCATCGCATCAAAGTAGAAGTCAAGTATCTTGGGCATAAAGTGACAACCGAGGGCATCAAGATTGACGAGGAGAAAATAAAAGCAGTAAAGATTGGAATTGACAAGAAATGTGCACGAAGTGCGAAGTTTCCTCGGACTGTGTAATTTTGTTCCAGGATTCGCAAATGTTACTAAGAAGAATTGCGCGTTTGTGTGGCACAAAGAACAGGAGGAAGCGTTCCAGCAATTGAAAGAGTTTCTTTGTACTGCGCCTACGTTGGTCGTGTGAGAAAAGATGGTTGTGTGATATCCAGTAATTTTTAGCATAGATTATTACCCCACCAGGTCTAGTTGTGTTTGAAGCGTATTTAATGCAGTTGTAACTCTTAATGAAAAAAACATAAACTCGGGGCTACACTCATCTGCTATCAATTCTAACTCATCGAAATTATATAACAACCCTTGAATGTCAATTTATAAACCTTTTAGTGAATTTGATTGCCAATCTTTTTTTAGAATTAAATTTTTTGATGAATACGGGGCATTGTCGATCAAGTGTTACATGGTTTTCGTCCAGATCCAGCTTTAATTTTTCATTTGCTCAGGTACAATTTGTTTTATTTATTTATTTATTTATTAAGCCAATGAATATAATAGATTTTTATATTACTCGTATAAGGTTAATAGGTTATAAAAAGAAGGAAGTACAATTAAACTATTTATAATAAATATTCAAAGATTTTAATAGGATAAAAATCTATCTCAACAAATGTAGAGATTTTATTAAACTCAATCAAGGTTCTAGAAATAGGAGCATTCCGAACACAAAGGGATTTTGAAAGACCAACATAGAAGAACTCCGACCTCCGCAGAACTCTGGCCGGAATATGAAGAAAATCTTCTCAAGAAGCACCGGACAGTCAACAGCACCACGGATTAAGTCGAAAATGAAAGATAAAGATAGGATTATTCTCCTGCTTTGCAACGATTTTAAGTTGACCAATAAGGGCTTCATATGTAGGGATGGATCCGAAAAGCGTAAATTACGCACGCGAAATGTAAGAATACTTTCCGGATTCGTTTAATTCTAGCAGCACGGCACGAATAATACGGAGTCCAAATTAAAGGTGCATACTCCAGTTTGGAACGCACAAACGCCGTATACAAAAGCTTCAGCGTATGAGGGCAGAGAAATCGGAACTATAACGCCTAACAAAAGCAAGCACGGCGTAAGATTTGGCAATAATTAAATTTATATGACTAGAAAAGTAAGCATCGAATCAAATATTACACCCAAGTCTTTAATTTTACTTGCACGTGACAGGGGTGTTCTCGATATGTGATCAGAGGAAGCACTATTTATATACCTTTTTATCGGAACTTTTGACATTCGCTTATTCTGTGATTTTCCACACACGCGCAAACTTCTTTGTTTCTACAATCAGAGGCCGTATGATTACTTTTGAGAAGGTTTCAAAATCATATTCAATTATAGCATTGAAAAACTGAGTATTTTCTCTTTCCATTTCATATTCTTTAACATTTTCTACAACTGTATTTTGTTTTCTAATTTTTTCTATAAATTTCATATTTGTAATTACAAATCTAGGATATGGCGCTTGGAACTTTTACTTCATCATTCTTTCTACTGCTTTTTTATTTTTTCCCTTTCTTCACTTTAAATAAGTAGTACACCATTTTTTTACTTATTATGTTAGTAATTTTTAAATTTTTTGGATCTGTTTTCTTATTTAATTCTTCTTGGGTTTTCCACCTTTTTTCTTATTTTTCGGTTTAATTAGCAGAGGAATCTTCCTTCTCATTTCAGGTATTACTTTAGTAATATTTGATGAAACATTGCCTTTTAAAACTTCTGCGAAGGATTTGTGGGCCTTTTGTTCTATCGTCTAATTATTATTGCCAATTTTTTAGCTCTTCTTATATTTTCCCCCCATCCTTTTTATTATTGTCAAGTGCTTTACTTCTTTTTCAGTTTGCTCTTTGATATTTTCAACTGCTGTGCAATGTTGTTTTATGTCTTTTACCCTCATTTTACTAGCGTACTCAGCCCTGTCCATTGCTTTCAGTCGTTCAGAAAATTTTGTTTCTATTGGCACAAGTAATTGATTGATCTCATATTCATTATTTGGCAGTGACGACTTTCTTTTCTGTATTCTCTCTTTTGTGTTCTCTCAAATGACTTCCATTTTTTTTAACTGTGTCCTGCATATCTCTCAATACTGAGCCGACGTTATGAATATATGTATATAACACACTCTTGATATATAAATTTTACCGTATGTGATTTGTAAAGATCATAATTATTTTAAGCGGGATGTATGGGGCAAGCAAATATAAAGGGCCATAGCGAAATGATCTCTTTACTCAAATAGAGTAAAAAGTTGATCAAGGATCGGGTCCTCATTTAAGAACAAGAAAATGTTAGCTTACGGTGCACCGCAGTGAGAGCTACATCCCCTAAAGAGAAACACATACTTTCAACAATTCCATTTCGAATGACATTATATAAATTCGAGTCAAAGTTAGCGTTCAGCCAAGTCTCAACAAAAATCGGTGGACAAGTATTTGTAGAGGAGCGAATCCAAACTTAGAGCACTTAGTTTTCAATGTTGTTTCTCTTCAACTCAGTATTCTTGTTGGGTGTATTTCTTTTCATTTCGTTTTGAAGTTGTATTCACATTCCGCCTGTTGCCATGTTAAGAAAAGCGTGAAATTTTTTAACCTTAAAGCTTTAAAACTTACTAAACATATGTAGATATACTATGTATACCAGGTATACAATGTATAAGTATATGTATATGGGGAAAGATTGAATACAACAGCATGCTACCGAGGAGAACTCATCTGTGTGGCCACCCCCATCTAATTAAGAACGCATTTTGCTGACAATACCGACAGATCTTCCATTTCAATTTAAACGGCTTAAGTTCCAAGTCAAATTATAATATTTTACAGTGACAGTAAATAAAGCTCAAAGGCAAATACTTAAGGCGGTCCATGTTTCACACATGGACAATGACTTTTAGTTCTATCCCGTGTAACATAATAATAAGGAAAGTTTATATGTTTTGGCCTCTGATGGAAAAACTACAAATGTTGTATGCACTAAAATTTAATAAAAAAAATTTATGAAAAGTAACAAAACAATTTCTACCATAGTACTAGATTTTGACAATTTTACAAAAGTCTTTACTTGAATCCATAGAATAATGATATGAAGCTCAGTTTAATGGATCCGAACACGAATATACTCAAGTGGTTAAATAACAAAAATATCATATTTTATATTTAATCAGCAATTATTTGATGAAGGGCACAAAAGTCATAAAAAACTTATAAAATTATTCGCCACCATCATGCTATCGTATGACACGCCCCCGTGCCGCTTAGTCGCATCAATCCAGCATGAATGACTGTTTGAACACTTAGCCAGCGATGTAGTAAACTTTTTCTCATTCTCATTTATTAACTCCTTCTATCCAGCATTAATAATTACCATTCTAATACTTAACCAGTGCAAGATGTTCGAATGTCTTATCCAGCACTCATCGTTTGCAGTAAAATACCACGTGTTCTGCGCTTTCAACTGTATTCGAGCAACTAGTGACAAAAAGCACTGTCAGCCAGCTGAAAACGATATTCCAAGAAACAGCCGTGTTTGGTGAATATCTGAGCTGACCAGGATAACCGCTCATTGTGAGTCCGTCGCTCCTAGATTTTGTATGTTCACAATGTGAATCAATGTGAAGTGAATGAGCACCTATTAAAATAGCGGTTTCACGCTCCGCTAGGATGTTTCTCCCCCAGTGCATCTGAACAACTGCCAGATACTCCAAATGGACCACGCTAAATACGTAGACATTCATTATCATTGACGTCTTACGTGGTGATATTATATGTACCTATATGTATTTTCAAAGCGAAAGCAGCTTCCTTCCCTTTATTGGCTACTGCTAAATCAGAGCTTTCGCTGGACAATAAGAGGTTCCGTCAAAAATGTTGTGCTTATGTGCTAACGCGCCATGGTTTGTCTGCAAGGTTATAATTTATTGTGATCTTGGAGTGCTATCGGTACATGAAGAAATTTACAATATTAGCATAAGATATAAAAACGGACTTGCTAACCATCCAATTCCTCGGGAGGTTTGACGCCCTAACCAACATCCCACGTAGACTCCATAACTTTCCTTTTTATCAATTCGAAATTCAAGCTAAATTCAGCGGTTTCATCAACATTTAGCAACCACCAAATAGACTGCTACGAATATTGCAGCCTCAATTCGCATAGTTTTAAAGGCGATGGGTCTATAAACAATGACAGCACTATAAACAAGCCATGCGTGCTTCTAGAGGCTAAGCGTTTTCTATATTTCGCAAATATTGTTTTCGGTTGTTCAAGATGTCCAAAAACTTGAAATTCTTAGACCCATTTTAGCTAAATCTAATATATCCTTTATGAAACACAACACTCCAATGGACAAATTTAAGCAGGCCTAGAATATTTAAAACCCGTTTGTCCTGATTCAGGGAATGCCAACTCTAAGAAACAAAGTTTTCCAAATGATAAAAATACTTTTAAAAACGAGGGAAGTATTGTCATCTGTCTTTTTGTCAAGTGTGTATATCCTGAGATTATCTTGTGATTCTCTGAATAGGGAACTTCATCAAAGAGTAATGAAGTCTTAATCTTAAATCTGCAGGACTTGTCTATGCTTTCGAAATATTGGATGGCAGTTTAAATGATAGATTCGCCCACTACGAAACACACATTATTTCCCGCATTGCAGCCTGGATTGGCAGGCTGTAAGGCTTTGAAGCAGGAGATGTGCACAGTTTTGGCGAAACCTCATGTTTCTTTTCTGCAAATCAAGATTAAGGAACATCTGGTAAATATAAAAGAATTAAGTGAATGCGATCCCCTCTCGTTTTGGAAGGTAAATTTAAAGGATTTACGTACAATATTTTGAAATAAATGGTTATATTCTTAGGCGGCTGCCGTAGCCGAATGGGTTAGTACGTGTCTACCATTCGGAATTCAGAGAGAACGTAGTTTCGAATGTCGTTGAAACACCAAAATGAAGAAAATTTTTTTTCTAATAGCGGTCGCCCCTCGGCAGGCATTGGCAAAAAAATTCCTCATAAAAAATATTTGCCGTTCGGAGTCGGCCTAAAATTGTAGGTCCCTCCATTTGTGGAACAACATCAAGACGCACGCCACAAATAGGAAGAAGAGCTCGGCCAAACACCCAAAAAGGGTGTACGCGTAAATTATATGTATGTATATACATATAGGTATATTCTTAGACGAATGCAGAAACTATGCTGCCTATCAAAGAGGATACTCAGCAAGACTGAACAAATTATTTCTGACCGACTCAAACTTGTATTTCTATAAAAAATTCTGAAATTTTTAATGGGAAACATATGCCAGAAGCATAAATGTAAATACTTTAAAATTTTCAGTTAATGGGTTAAATTAATTAGCCTTAGGATTTCTATTTTTTCATAAATAAAGTAAAGCAGAAAAAAGTTTCACTTTGATTTCCCAACATTTTCATTTTCACACATCATGTTTTTGTCATAAAAGAGACGATATATTTTGGTTAAATGTTACGTTTTCTTAATTTTAATCATTCGCAAAAACATACTGTAACAAAAATATTTTTTTCAGATTCTGATTGTATATTTTTTTGTAAAAGTTAAAAAATTAAAATCAACGCTCTCATATTAATGCGTATGCTTATGCATACACAAATGAGTATAACATATATTATTTTTGCAATGATATTTTGAAAAATATATTTCTATAATACAAATATGTACATATGTATGTTCTGGACTATTTTGCCGGAATGGCTTCCAGCAAACCATTGCGAAGTTGACATCGCGAGGTCATTTCCCGAATAACCAAGTGTGGCTTGCTATACGAACGCCATGATCACAAACAATTGAAATTACTTCATTTTGACAGAATATTCGAGCTTACAGAAAAAAAATTCCTGATTCTTCACAGGTGCTTCATTACTGTATCGATTGGATTTATTTCCCTGTTACAGCATTAAGCTTTTATCGCTCCCATTCATCGAGCTAGAATAAAATACAATCGCTTTAAATTATGGATATCTTTTAACCTTTTCATTTCCCCATGGCTTGGCATAGGAACTTCTAAGTAGACAGAGAAAATATTGAACGACGTACTTAATTCCACGACGTACACATATCCCCGGGAATAAAACACTAAATAACAGAAAAAGGCAGACAATGGCAAACCTCCGAATGTATTTCTGTCAAGAAAGAGCTCATAATAAAAAGCCATATGCCGTTCATAGGCGACATAAAACTGTAGATTCCTCCATTTGTAAGAAAACATGAAGACGCACACCAAAAATAGGAGGAAAAGCTCGGGCGTAAGCGCCAATTATTATTATTATTATCAATTTCTAGGTGTGAGAGTTTATTGTTTACGAGTACAATAACTGACTTTTTTTGATCAATTAGTCTTTGCGCAGTTATTATGCCTTCATATTGTGGGTATATTTGTAGAAACCAGTTGTTTAGCTTTTCTCTATATCCTATTTTAATTGTTTCTAACTTTGTTATTTTGTAATAGCATTGCATAATTGCGGTATTCATTTCCGTGGACCATGTTAAGCGTTGTCGTGATTTTTCAGCCTTTGTGGTTGCAGGTTGACCTTGCAAAACAGTAAAGGCTGGATGGATTACTATTTTCGGATTGTCAAAAGGTTCCCACACCGATCCCGATCATGGCGGTGCTCGTTCGAGACTTGTTTCCTTTTAGTTGGAACCATTTTCACATCAGGCGGATGTGAGTACCTTCCACACCTCTGCCTGTATTCGATTACAGTTTCCATCTGGGTTCACAGTTTTCCTTCAGACGTTTATTTTACTAGCCGACATGTTGGGCATTTGAGCGGAATTGTTTATACATCACTCAGACTCAGACGCCATAGGTTCGTCAGACCCATAGTTCCTATGTAGGGGTGTCCTTGCGGTGGTTTACTAGAGTCCACGGGGTTGCAATATCCGTCATCCCTCTATTGGGGATGCCCTTGCGGACTTTCAATAATGTGTCGAGAGAAGCTATTTTAAGAGGTTTATATTTAACAAATACAGAGCCCACAGTTTATTCGTGGATAAAAAAGCTCTTAAAAAAAAAAAAAAAAATAAATAATTGGCGCTTACACTTCTGTTAGGTGTTTGGCCGAGCTCCTCCTCCTATTTGTGGTGTGCGTCTAGATGTTGTTCCACAAATGGAGGGACCTACAGTTTCAAGCCGACTCCGAACGGCAGATATTTTTATGAGGAGCTTTTTCATGGCAGAAATACACTCGGAGGTTTGTCATTGCCTGCCGAGGGGCGACCGCTATTAAAAAAATGTTTTTATTAATTTTGCTTTCACCGAGATTCGAACCAACGACCTCTCGGTGAATTCCGAATGGTAATCACGCACCAACCCATTCGGCTACGGCGGCCGCCAAAAAAAGCTCTTAGGTTGTAGAATAATAAGAGCGGAATGGTACGACGCTAAACTCACTCAATAAGGGTGGTGTTCCGATAAAACGGATATAATACTCTTCGCTAGAAAGTACAAGATCCCGAAGCTGAACGGCGTAGAACTAGCTCTGAAAGACAACGAAGTACCTGGGTGTAATTTTGAATAGCAAACTATCATAGAAGTACATTATATAATATTAGAGAGGAAGAAAAAGGTCAGTGCGCACTATATCCATGTAAAAGGATGCTGGAAGTTACATGGGGTCTATCTTCTCCTATAATTATATTATATTCAGCTATAGTAAAGCCAGTACTCTACGGTCCTTTAGTGTGGTGGACCGCGCTAAGGAAAACTACATACAAAATACCTATGGCAAGTATTCAAAGTCTTGGTGCACTTTGCACTACAGGAGCGATGAGAACTACTCCAACGGCCGCTCTTAAAAGAATACTCAACCTACCACTGATTGACTTTGCGGCAGAATGTCTAGCAGGTAAATCTGCCGTAAGACTTAGCACAACGGATGAATCTACCTGTAAAATATTCGAGCATAATTCAATAGGCATGAGTTATAGGGCCAATATACATTATAGGACTCCGAAATGCAATTGAGAGAGGAAATTTCGAACAATAATAGAAAAAGAGGGAGATTCGTACTAGCTCTATCTAGAAAAGAAAGTAGAGGTATCGTAAATATACTGGCAGGCCACAATTTGTTAGCGGTACACGCATACAAAATAGGAATTACAAACAATGAAAGAGGGAAACTTTAGAACACTTTCTATGTATGTGTCCTACATTAGCTAGAACACGAATGAAATGCTTAGAAGCTCTACAATATGAGAATTTGGAATGTATCTCGGGGTTAGAGCTTTAGAGTTTACTTCGATCCGCAAAAGATGCAGACTTATTTCAATATGTCTACTATAGTGAAAGGTAAAGGTCTAGCTCCATCTGGTACCAGCTGGTAAGGACTAATAGGTCTATGTGATGGTTTACAGCCAGCCCAAACCTAACCTATGTATATATATGAAACCTAAAACTGCATTTAGTTCATATGTACGTACTATATTCTAGAAGAAATTATTATTTTTTTATTAAAACTTTCATAGGGGTGGGTAGGTGAAATGGTTGAAGTGCCTGTCTGGAACTCCTCAACTGGTGGGGGTTGAAGCAAAAAATACTTACTTTACTTTTACTGTTAACATAAAAGTGGAAGTATTTGACGCAACAGTGCCTCACCGGTCGACTAAAAGTTTTGCGCTGGTACTTATAGTACATATACTTATGTATACTCACGCATTTGTCCCCACAGTGTTGCAGTTTTATGGGAAAAATTTAAAATATTTGGTCATATTCAAATGTAGAAAATTTGTGTGGCAAATCCAAAATTCTTTAGGTGTAAAGGGTGATCATATGAGTGATACTTTTTCCAATTACGCCTCAACAACGTTTGCAAATCATACAATTATTACGAACATCTATGCTCTGTGAAAAAAGTGTTCATCGCTTACTCAGGTCAACTTATGGTGTACAGCAATGAGGACCATTTTTGGCTTAACGAAGAGTAGCCCAAAGACATTCAAGAACAGCCATTACATTCATTGAAAACAACCGTTTGGTGCGATATGTGGGCTGGAGGCATCATCGGACCATATTTCTTCAAAGACGAGGCTGGCGCCAATGTAACAGTGAATGGCGAACACTACCACGCCATGATAAACAACTTTTTGATGCCGGATATTGAACCCCGTGAAACAATGGATTTACTGCATCGTCGTTTCGGTGAGCAATTTATCTCTCGTCTCGGACCAATAGATTGGCCACCAAAGTCGTATTATATCTCATCTTTGGACTTTTATTTATGGGGGTATGTAAAGCCTAAATGCTTTGTGGTTAAACCATTTCGATTGAGGCATTAGAAGCCAACTTTACTAAAGTTATTCACGAGATACCGACCGAAGTCCTCCAGCGAATCATTCAAAATTGGTGTTAACGGATGGCTGAATTACGGAATATTTGAAAGGGATTATCTTTAAAAAATAAATGGCATGAATGGTTCTATACAAAAATAAAATATAATTGTCCGGTCAATATGGATTTTCAATTTATTTCAATTTAAAATCCGATAACTTTAAATTGATCATCCTGCTTTTCTTTACTGTTTTATTTTTCTTTACCTGTGTCTTGCCTTTTAAATTTAGAATTAAGTCCACATTTGAATCTTCTTTACACATATATAAAAATGAATGTTTGTCTGTATGCTCACTGACGCCACTGCCCACCAGGTGGCGCTGCAGAGTAGCAACTTCTGCCTCGTTCAACCGATTGTCATAAAAATTAGTATGACCATGTATTTTTACATAGAGGAAACGAATATGACATGTTCAAAGATGTAACTCGCCACCGGGTGATTGAAGACATGTGTTTGACAATCGCCAACAAGGCACTGGTGCAACTGGGAATGCCTGCTTCAAACCGACCCGCAAACAACCTTTTCGATCGTGATTCTGACAAACTGGGGGCATTCGTTAAAACGCATTGCTTTTGACAGAATTATGCGTGCAATCACAGAACAAAGCGGTGGACTGGTTTTCATAGATGCGCCCGGTGATGCAGGGTCATTTTGGCAACCATCTGGAATAGCGACAACTCTTTTGGATGCTGGCCGAACAGCGCATTCAGCATTGAAACTGCCGTTAAATTTGCAAGACACTGAGGCACCAACATGCAACATCAGCAAACAAGTGGGTTGATTAAATTTGGAGAATCCATACTTCTCACATGGACAGCTCTATGCGGCTTGCTCACGTGTCGGAAAACCTTCTGATTTATTCGTCTACGTACCAGATGAAAAAACAAGAAATATTTTGTATCCCACAGCACTTCAATAAACATCGAATTGAAACTAAACGTTGTAATGGTCACAACTTTTTGGAAATAAACAAAATCAATTAAAAGGTTTAGAATGAATTGAATATTTGTGTACTGATTTTTCTTTAAAGTTATTTTTCTTAAATTTATTTTAGTTGTTGGCGTAGCAACGCCCGCCGGGTACAGCTAGTATTCTATAAAAATAAACATTGTAGATTTTTGAGTTCTCCTCATACTATTGATCTTCAAATAATTATTAAATTAACATAAAACTTTGCTATTTTCTAGGGTTTCCATCAGCCTGGCTTATATGTACTAGATACTCTTTTCTCCGTTCTTGTAATCGGGACATTAGTTGTCATAGTGTGGAGAGGAGTATGGGGTATAATGGATATAACATTTTACCCTTTCGACAGAAAAAAATCATCTTGGAGCTCATTGGTAAATATACATTTATAAATCATAGTTTAGACATAGTATTTAAAAAAAAGGCTTTGGCCGTTTTAATACTTTTCTTTAGTTGTTCATTCAATTGTCCTTTCCGTAGTTAATTGCTCTGGAAAATTCTTAGGAGCAAGAAAATTGTTTGTTCAACAATCACCGTTATTACGAATGACGCCTAGCAGTAGAATAGACTCTTGTCGATTGCATTGATTTATTATATTTTTGTATTGTGTAACTTGATCAAGAAAAATTTAATATATTGTGAATGGTCATCTGAATTGTAAACAACTGTATCACTTTACTAAAATTTTTAACTTTATTTCTTTGAAATAAATATTTTTTTAACAAAAACCAAATAAATGAAACAAATGTACATGATTTTCAAGTGTTGCTTAAAACATTTAGTTAGCATATGTATTTGTACAGGTTTCCGAAAACTTTTCGTTTGCCAAAAACTGCGTTCACGCTTTTGCTTATAATTTACATATCCCTTTCCCTTACCCTTGATAAACCTGCCACAGCTGGACCAGGCACGCGGTTGTTTTTTATTGCTTACGACTTAAGTTCTGTGTTACACAATATCATTTAATTTAATTTCATTAAGCTTTTACAATTTTAAACACAAACAACTTAATTTTTTCCTTTATTTTAATGTTTCTTTTGCGCATTTACTTTCAACGACTAAAAGTAAGTTCACATATGCATTAATTACCAATAAATCCACCAAATTAATCCACCCGTTCACATATAGCAGATTACCTTCAAAATTGACAATCAGCTGTCAATACTGTTGAGAAAGGTTTTTTTCATAGAAATTATATTGGTGAAATATTTCGGTATTTTTGGTTTGTTTAATTATTAATAACGATATGAAGGAAAAACAAGGAGATGGAATAGCTAATTTAATTGCGCAATTGGCTTGTAATAATAAACAGTTGGAGGAAATCCGTAAACGACGTTTACTGAAGTTTGAAAAAATTATGGCAGCAATACGCATTCGAAATTCAATATTACATTCTATAATAAGTAATAAGAGAACGTACGTTTATGGACACACGCTTTTTTTTGTTATATGAATGCATAGTTAATAATACCTAACAAACATTTTATAAGAATTATGTCTACAAACTTGTTTCCTTTACCGGCATCCATTTTATTTAGTTTTTACTTTGACGTTTTTCTTTACACGCGTAAAAATAATGATCTATTTTACAGAAAACACAGGGTTGTTCGTCAAAAAGTATGGTTATTATCTATGATTATTTTATAATCTCAGATTTTGGGGAGAAATTTTGTAAGGGAAATCTCGCTTTTTAATTACGGATTCGGAGTTAAGCACGAAAAAGTAGATCATCTACTTATATGTGAACGTATTATCAGAAATTGTTGTAGTACAAAAAGCACTGAAAACTGTTCACAGTCGCTGATTTATCGAGCGATCGACCCTCAGAATTGCATCGATAATCGATAATCGGCCAATAGTGGTTTCTCTACTGTCAGTCGATATTCGCAATAGGGGTGAATATCTAACGGATTTCTAAAGTCTTAGATTGCATAGGAGTAAACACTTTTGTTTGTCATATGCACATTTTAAAGTTTAAACTAAAAGTAATGTCTTTTTATTTTCAAAGATTCTTGGCTACACAACTGTATTCATCACATTTGTAATTAAACCAATTATACGTTTCGTTTGCAAAAAAATTGACGGTATCTTAAAATTGATCATTTGCGACATGTTCTATTTCTTAATTTTTTTCGGGGCTGTAAATGCGTGGCGAGGAATTTGGAACCTTCTAGACATATACCTATACCCAGGTGAGTATTGTACCTGTAAATGTACTAAATCAATTTTGTAAATTTGCCTTAAAAAAATTTGAGAAGAACAAAAAAAAGAATTTGGAGGTTTTATACACGACACACTTTTGAAACAAAATAAATCAAAATACACAGCAAAAATACATTGTCGTCAAATAAAAAAAATCTCTTACAATACAATAACTCCTCTGAGTTCGACCACTAGACTGTCAAATAAAAGTCACAAAGTAATGGTAACCCTAAACCCTGTCTGTAGTCACCCAGATAGTGTACTCTGTTTCGCTATCTGCTGTCGCCATCAAGGCTAATTCATTACATTAGTGCTTTAATCCCTGTCAATCAATACTTGTTCAGATACATTTCAATGTACCAATATTGCCTATTTTAATGTTTATGTAATGTATTGTAATAATGTAATTAAAGTAATACACAAACGTCAATTTTCTGCACGCCCGCTTAAGATTTTAAATTTGTTTTGAAAATGTTTGTCAACTTTGGTTTTCAACAAAATTTTACTTAAAATTTTAACGTAATCGAAAGTTCAACTCGCCTTCAGTATTATTATAATACAAGAATATATACATATAAGCAATATCTTGTTTCTATATAGTCACCCTGAATGAAGTCTCGTTCCTTCCAAGTTATTAGGAGCTGGCGGTATTGCTATTGACATTCACAATCGTTTTAATATTTCAGATACCAAATTCAAAATCGTCAAAAACATTACCTTTTTTCTCTGGTCTATACAAAATTTGGTGTATTGTAATTTTACCAGGTGAAAAGGCAATGTTATGATGTTCAATAGGACTTTAGTATTCCCCTTTACGTGGATCGGCCAAAACAAACTTAAAGATCAATCGTATTCGTCGGACCACACCAGTTACATGTTGCCAGTCCCCAACCAGTTCCCACATTTTTGTTAATATTTAGCTACCCATTATAGCCATGATCCCCTTTCATAAATTATTGACTTCACTTTTTCTAATTATTTAAAATGTCCTCGTTTTCCTACTTTGTTGTTTGTTTACATCTCCCCACTGTTCATGCGGAATATTATTAGTTTAATTACCTCCTGTGGCTCACAGACCCTGACCAGCATGACGCCCTCTTTCAAAAATAGTTCATTGTTTTTCTTATTAAAATTAGCCAGTATGCCTATAATTCATTCAATTAAATTAAAACACGTGCGTATACCTACAGACATACATGTGTAATTTAATATTTACAATGACAATTATTTTCATTGCAGATAATAAAATACTAAGCTACTGGTTAACGCATGTTATACCATTCCTCGTACTAGCTGCTCTAAAATGTTCCAATTCTGTATTAGTTCGAGGCGTCTTCATTGATGCGGAAGGTACACCCGATGAATGTGTTGAAATACCGATTAATTACGTAAAACTACATTTTCAACGAGAACGCAATAAGAAATCCATTTGTATGTGCCATCAGAATAAAATCGCGAAAAAAATAGATAAGGATGCTCAAATAAACTTAATCGAGAAGTCTGAGAAAGTGGATATCAGGATACAAACTGGCAGGGAAGCAACACGGATTGTATGATTAATATGAAAACATACATATGTATGTGTATGATTTTATTTTTGATTTCATACGTACAGACATAAACAAGCCCTCTTCTATATGTACTATTTGCCTGCGTCAGACAATAAAAGTAAAGTATTTATATTTGTATGTATTCGATTTAAATTGAAATTTGTCATATATTAAAGTTTAACCAAATGAAGTAAGAATCCCTGCTGCAATGAGAAAAAGTTGTTTTTTATTTATTTACTTAATTTTAGAAACAAATTCATGTGCCATGGTACAAGAAAATATGTAGTTTTCTTTCACATTTTTTAAATAAAAAAACAGATTGTTGACATTAGATATTTGTAGGAAAGGGTAATTTCTAGTCATGTATTGGAGATTATTTTGAAAATTGTGGGTTTCACACACATCAATGAAAAGGCTTTGTTATAAAAATTAATTGAAATATTTTTTCTAAAACCTTTAAGAAAATAACCGAAGGAAAAGATAAGTTTAAGAAATAAAATACTATTGCAAGCTTTCTGAGGTGTTTATATTTTAAGACTAATTTCAACATTTTTGTTAAAAGTTTATTTAATTTTTTTAATTAAAATCAACGTATTTTTTCTTCAAAGAATAATATCTTCTTTAAAAACATATAACATTTAAATTTATCATACAAAAAATAAAATATTTTTTGGTTTAATAATAACATATTAAAAACTAATGAAAACTAAATCTCCTGTTTCCCATGTTGTTGATTTTTGAATTTTCTTTTGCTGTATTATTAAGACACCTATACGAAAAAGTGTCCTACCCAAAAAACCCCGTTTTAGAATTATCTCATTAAATTAACGTTTGTGTTTAATATAAAATTTTGCACGAAATTAGAGACCTGGGTCAAAATATTCCACTATCTTTGACAAAAGTTTCATTAGCATATTCAAGAAAACATAAAAACTAATGTTTTGCTTTATATAGCCCCTTCCGGAAGAAATTTAAATAGATAAAATGCTTACTATTTCCAATAACTATTTTCAGATCAAATCCCAATTTTGAAATAACGTAGCCTCCGAAGTTTTCCAGCCCATTGAATTAAATATCACTCAGTGCGGTTATGCCTTCTAAAAAATCGTTGGTTTCTTGCTATTCTTTAAACTAGAACAGATATGTATGTATGTATAAGTACATTCAGTTGGGAATAATAAAGATAGAAGATTGTGCTCTGTATGCAGACCCGTCGTCGAAAATGTCCATAATTAGTAGTCGTAGCATCGTCCAGGAGCAATTTCCCCAAACTAATATAAGTGTTGATCCCCATAATACTTTTGAATAGGATAATTGTAATTTGGCAATTTTTAATAAGAAGTCGTAACGGACGCCATCACAGCAACATGGCTAACAGTACCCTGTACTAACAGTACATCGATTATAGTCGAAAGCAGATGCAGATAGATTATTTTCTTTAATTATGATACATAGACATAATAAATGCAGAGATAGATTCGAACTTTCGCACTTCCGAATGCTATTCGCGCACCAACCCATTCGGCTAAAGCGGCCGCTTACATATACATATACATATGTATTAAAATAATTGGCGCTCACACTTGGGTTTTGGCCTCTACTAGAATAAAACTTTTTCTGTCAATTGGTGTTTCATGCCCGGAGATTCGAACTTCGATACTTCCGAATGGTAGTCACGCCCTAATCCAATCAGCTACTTACATACACACTGAATTTACTCAACATATCGAAGGCTATTTGTGAAATAGCTGCGTCAACATTGGAATGCGAACGCTTAGGTCCTCTTTTGTGGTAATGTTATGCTTGTTTAGTAAGTGTCTATGAAGAATCAATATTGATTCAGTATTTCGACGTTCACAAGTAGGTTGGAATACGTTCGTGAACATACTCATATATTGCTGCTCAACAAGAACTTTTGGTGCAGGAGGCAGTTTGGGAGTTGTCTTACCATTTGATGGTCGAACAGTTTCTGTTTTCACATTAAGAAATAAGTCCATATGGTTTTATTTCTGCATACGGTCCAAGCAGCTCCCATATTGTGCGCTTCGCCCAAGTATACTCTGAATTATATACCCAAGAAATATATAGGACATTGCGACGTCTACTACAGCTGCCACGTAAAGAAGCGCAAATCCGGTGTTGGATTTGTTGTGGGAGAAAGACTCCGTCGCCAAATACTGTCATTCACTCCACTAGACGAGCATCTTGCAACAATCTGTGTCAAAACGAGATTTTTGGTGCTGCCCCGCCACGACATAAAAATCGTGCTTGGCGACTTCCATGCCAGGGTGAGCAAGGAGGGAATTTTTGCCACCAAGCTACGTGGCTGTCTCGTGGTCGAAAAATGCGAAACCCGATGGATCTTGTTGTGATGGATGGAAGACATGCTTCTAGTGTTTTAGATATACGGACGATCAGAGGACCCAACATCGACTGAGATAACTACCTTGTTGTAGCAAAACTACGCACACGTCTCTGTGAAGCAAAAAACGGGCATCTAAGAACGCAAGGAATGTTCGACATCGAAAGGCTGCAATCGCAACAGATAGCCAGAAAATTCGCCACTCGACTCTCACTCTTGCTTTCGGATAGTACTACCTAACAATCTGGCATGCACGGGCAATGGAACAACATTTCTCGTTCTCTACGTACCGCCGGCGAAAATAATTGAAATTGTTAAAGAACAACAAAGCCGCGTGAGCCGACGGACTGCGGCTGAGCTACTCACAAATAGTCGCGAGGAGTTGGTAAGGTGTATGCATTAGCTTCTATGCAAAATATGGTCAGATGAAAGCATGCTTGCCGATTGAAATTTAAGTCTGCTCTGCCCAATACACAAGATGGGTGATACTGCAATCTGTGCCAATTATCGCGGATAGAGTTTTCTAAATATCGCGTATAAGGTTCTGGCGAGCGTATTGTGTGAAAGGTTGAAGCCCACCATCAACCAACTGATTTGAACTTATCAGTGTGGCTTTAAACCTGGAAAATCCACAATCGACCAGACAGTGGTACTTTAAACTAAGTAGACAATTGAGTAGTAAAGTCCTCTCTCGACGAACAAAACTAAAACTTTATATAAGGCTGTTATGATCCCGTCCTATTGTATGGCGCAGAAGCGTGGACGATGACAACATCCGATGAGGCGCCCCTTGGAGTGCTTGAGAGAAAGATTCTGCTGAAGATTTTTAGACCTTTGCACGTTGGGGCCAGCAAGTATAACAGACGATGGATGGATGGAATGATGAGCTGTATGAGCTTTACGACGACATAGACATAGTGCAGCGAATAAAGATCTAGCGGCTACGTTGGCTGGGTCATGTCATCCGAATGGATACAAACGATCCGGCTTTGAAAATCTTGGATGCGGTACCAGCTGGTGATACCAGAGGAAGAGGTGGAGAAGGACCTGGTTTCACTTGGTGTGTCCAACTGGCGCCGTTTAGCACGAGAAAGAAACGACTGGCGCGCTTTGTTAAACTCGACCAAAATCGAGTAAGAGGTTATCGCGCCAATCAAAAGGAAGAAGAATAACACCATACGAAATTTTGCTTTCACATACAAATTTTGGGGATGAAAAGTTTGCATATAATGTCCAAAATTATTACACACAAATGTAGCCAATATCTACATATTATCTAATTGAGTGATAAGGCCATGAACGTGATTGTGCGCCAAAGGCCGATAGATGGACGAGCCGCACCAACTTTTTAACTTTTTCAGAGATGAAGAACCGCTATTCTGCTCTTTTTTGAAAAAGTTCAAAATATACTTTTTTATGAGTAAAAAACTGGCATAATTTCGCTGGAACAAAACTAAAAAGTGAGGTTCGATAGAACTTTTGTGGTTTTTAAAAAAGTAAAATTGACCTTAAGCAAAACAAAACAATATTTTCATAATATTTTCATAAATATTGAAAATTTGGACTAAAAAATCGCGCCAAGAAGAATAATAGGAATGAAAACATTGTGTCCAATTTGAAATTGATATTGACCATACCCTAAATATGGTCTTATTTCTATGTGTGAAGTGAAATAAAGCTATGTTATTTCCTATGCCCATGATCGGGATCATGCATACTCGTAAACAACTTTTTAAATTACATACGCCTAAAGCCTATTGATTTCGTTAAATGTCGTTTCTAACACGGACAGTAATGTATGTATCTTCGTTACGTTCGTTGTGCAAAGCTGTGAAGGTTGCGGATAGTTTTTTGGCAACAGTAATTTTTTTTTGAAAGGGTGGTATAATACATGGTTGCATCTTCCGAATTCACTTTGTTGTCAGAGCCAAACGAACAAAAGGAAGAGGAATTACTTTCACAAATTAACATGCGTCACTTAGTTTTTATTAGTTTGTTTAGCTTAAAAACATTATTACCAACCCATCCACTGAATTTTCACAAACATGTAATTTCTCTTCCTTTTGTTTGTTTTGTATTGGAAAGGGAACTTCCATCACTTGTCAAAATCTCAAAAACCAGATTAACTGTTTTGGGAGTGCGCCTCCTATGATACTAAATTTGCGTTGTGTAACTCGTATCTTCTGGCGAGTTCTGTCACGTTTTTGTTTTGGTACCTTATTCGATCGGTATTGTTGCCAGTCGGTTCTGGAAGTTTCTTGGTTCGTTACAATATATGGTACTTGGTTTCACTGATCCGTTTTCGAACATCAAATCTCAACGATCGTTTTAACCCTTAGAGGGGGCGACTTTAGGTCCCCCAAGATTAGTTTTTCTTTAATAACTCGTAAATAATTTCTTTCTCTCTTTTTCCCTTTAGGTAGTCGAGTTTTATTTTAAATCCTGTATAAAAACTTATCTTTTTTAATTTACTAACAGTTTTTGTTTAATTTTTTTTTTGTTTTATTAATATGCCAACTCTTGTTTCGTTGTTTCTTCTTTCTCAGTTTTTTATATGCACATACAAAGGTTCTGGAATGTCCAAATGATTGGAGCAGTTTCTTAGAAGATGTAGTTCAGCTTTCTCATGACATTTCAGGTTGTTTTGATGTATTCAATAAGCGCTTAAAAATAAAACGGCTCATTTTTACGCAATACGGGATACGGAGACTGTGGGGTATTCAGTTGTGGGAATCAGTTCTCCCTCTTAGACCTGGTTCGATTTAGTTTAACGACTGCTGTTTATCGGGAGCGCCATTGTCAGTTTTGCGAACCACATGTCCGGTCTTACCTCAGTTTTAACACTTTAAATCCGAGCTTCTTCATGTAAATTGAGGAAAGGACTCTTATGGATTCCTCCACCAAGGTAGTCTCTACAATTTCAACCCGATGGACTTTGTGTACTGACTTGCTCTATAGAGCTGCTGTTCCCTGTGTTAGCGGAAAATACACTGTTTCAGCAAACGTTCCATTCGGTGTTGAATATGCTGCCCATTCCGCACCTCGTATACCTCTTAGAATGCCTGGCAGTTCATCTTTTCAACAAAATTTGCTGTTTTATTTAAATTTATCTTATTTTATTACAGCTGGCTACTGTTGACGCGAATCTATTCGAGGTGGTGGCATTCGAGCAACAACAACATTTTTTTAACTAAAAATGTCAAGGGAAAGAGAATAGAAGAATGGAATGAATAACAAATAGATAAAATTAGTTTATCGCGTATTCACAACGCAATAAAAACTGTTCGTTATGTTGAATAAAGCCCCAAGAACAGGATCGTGAAAATGGCAAAGTTGAGCGAACTTAAGGTTCAGTTGGAACAACGTGGCTTGTTAAATACTGGGAATAAGGCATATTTACAAGTACGGCTGCGCGAGACTATGGAGGCAGAGGGAGTGGATGTAAACGAATATGTGCTCCAGCTAGAAGCTGAGGAGTCATCGTCTAAAATGGAAGAGAAGACAGAGCCTTCATTTTGTTTAAAAATTCTCTTTATGGGAAAGAAGCCTTCTTAAATTCTTTTCACTTTACAATATTTTTTTAAATACCTTTATCATAGAGAAATTCTTAGAAATGTGAATCCAGAAATAAAAAATGTAACATAAACTCGTTTATAAACAAAAAATGTTCTTATTTTTTTATTAATATTTCATTATTAATATCCATAAAAATTTTCTTCTTTCATGTATGTATGTATTAATTGTAGCATTTGTTTTAATCGCTGTGAAATAAAAAGTTATTTTTCAAAAAGGCAATTTGTCTTTTGAATGGTTAGAGTGAGTGATGGCCGATTTAAAGGAAAAATGTTAAAATAATAACAATGGCATCAATATTGCAAACATAGTTACATATGTATATAATTATATTAGATTCCTATCAAGAATTTTTTCTCGTAAAATTGATTTATGTTTTTTTTGTAATTTGTAACATACTGTACTAAATTCAATAAGCCAGCTGTAGGGTTAGATAATGAAAAAGAAAATCAAAATTAGCTGATATAAACTGCATCATCAGCAGACCAAAGGCAATCGTATTTTTTCGTTGTATTTAAATGAAATACCATGCAATAAATTTAGTTTGTACAACGTAGTCATTAGAATAAAAGAATAAAGTTGCTGAGACTTAAATTTTGCTAATAGTCAAAACACATGGATTGTTATACTCAGAGTGGAAAAGTTAACAATAAAATATTTACATAAGCTATTTTAATATTGCAGCATTCAAAGTGCATTAATATTAAGTAATAATATATTAGCACTTTTAATAAAATAAATCAAATTGAATAACATAACAATGGGCATTCCCGATATTCGAATGCTCATTTCAGTGGAGTTTGAGGTGTTTGGCCACGTTCAAGGTAAGCATAGAAAAAAGTATGTATTTTCTGTATTGAGTAAAAATGGCTTCATATAATTTCAACAAAAAAATAATAGACATCTACGCCAAAATTGTTCACTTGCAAGAATTCTATTTTTAGGTAATGGCATTTAATGTATTTGCGCATTCGAGCAAAAATGTCGACATAAAACCAATTCAAAGTGAATAACAAAATCAGAAAAGACATTAAAATAATTTATTATTGATCTCGAACATTGGGATTTATTTATTTGTTTATTCATATAAATTTAGTCAATGAAAATACAAGTTTCTTACAGACTATAGGCAAATACAAAATTTATTACTAAAAGCACTAAAAATTATTTACAGGAACTTCGGTAAGTAAGAGATTAATTTTTAATAAAGTGTTCAAAGTATTAGTAAATTTATATTTCTCTGAAAAAATCAATTGATATAGAACTCGAGATCTTATTTAATTCACTAAGTGCACACGCAATTGGGACTTTCCGATTAGAAACATAAAAGGGATAAACAACAAAAATAAAAATAAAATACAACACCAATAAATATGAAGGACCGTGAGTTCTCCTAGCTTCTAAGTTTCTAAGGCTTATTGGAAGCAAACGAGCAAATATTAAACCTTATTATAACGTAATCGTAGTCACAAACAAATAGGTGGGTTTCGTGAAAACCATATGGTAATATCCTTGTTATACGGCCTTAGTAAATGTTATTAATTTGAGATAGGTTAATCACTCCCAGGTTCACCAAGTCGAAAAGAAAAGTAGTTTTTCAGATCTATGAACAGTATAAGACACTTCAAATTTCTGCATTATTAGTCCCTTTACATATATCTCAGTGGACAATTTGTATAGATGATTAATAATAATATAATTTCATGTAAAAAAATTTGTATGTATAATTTTTTTTTATTCCAATCATTGATGTTGAAACAAAACAATTAATGATATAGGTTCCTTTACGTACATTTAAATTTAATAAATATTTTTTGATTATCATATAGAGACTTAAAACCACATATTTATAACAAAAAAGAAATGATTTTGTATTAAAGTGGAACAAATACTATTGCAATCAGGAAGATCAAATAACAATTTTCTTTTGCAAAGTGTAGCTTATGACACAAAATACAAAATTTGAATAATATTCGTACGTGAAACACCAAAATGATAGAAATAGTTTCTTTTAAAGCGGTCGCCCCTCGGCAGGCAATAGCAAATTTACGAGTGTATTTCTGCCACGAAAAATCTCCATAATTATATCAAATAAAATGGTAGATAATTTCAGGGCATTTACACCGTCAACATGAGTAATTCGGTCAATTCGATCAGTTCACTTTTTGACAACTTTTTCCAATCAATCTAGCCGTATGGGGTCAATGGTGAAACATGACTTAAATATTGCAATAAATCTACATATTGTTAAGCGCGCTATATGACAAGTTGTCTCATCTTTTTGGCACCAAATATCGTCGATAGCGCTCGCATTCACAGTAACGACAGCTTCTTCCTCATTTCGAAAGAAATCTTCCTTTTGCTTGTACTATGGCTATGTTCAGAAATGCATTATAATGCGCAGAGAACGTTAAATACATTAACGTTCCTGTAATGCGCAGTACTTGCAGCGCTGGCAGCACTGTCAATGTGACAATTCATGCAACTGATAGATTTGTTCAAAAATTGCAAATAGATTTGTTGCATTTATGAACGCGCTGTGCAGTAAAATGGAATTGTTACTAAGTTTGGCCATGGACGATGTATGTGAGGAAAAAACCGATAAAAAAAAACATAAATAATTGGCGCGTACACTTCTGTTAGGTGTTTGGCCGAGCTCCTCCTCCTATTTGTGGTGTGCGTGTTGATGTTGTTCCACAAATGGAGGGACCTACAGTTTCAAGCCGACTCCGAACGGCAGATATTTTTATGAGGAGCTTTTTCATGGCAGAAATACACTCGGAGGTTTGCCATTGCCTGCCGAGGGGCGACCGCTATTAGAAAAATGTTTTCATTAATTTTGCTTTCACCGAGATTCGAACCAACGACCTCTCTGTGAATTCCGAATGGTAATCACGCACCTACCCATTCGGCTACGGCGGCCGCCGATAGTCTTTTATTAAATTTAAGAAAAAAAAACCGTGTAAAGCTTAAAAGAAGGACATATCTTGTCAAAAGTTTAATATCAAAACGGAAAATACCCAAAAATAAGTCTTTTTTTGAAACAATTTAACTTTTTTTACTTCATCTACGACCTTAGCCCAGAGCACGCTCTTTTTCCTCCTTCCCGACGTGAACTCGTTCTCCATGCTCAGTCGGACTCTGAGCAGTAATTTTATCTCCGATGTACTAAAGTAATCACTAAAACCAAGAAAAGTATAATAAAATAAAGTTTAAATATCGTATTTTTCATCAATTTTTGTATTAAAAGCTAAAATAAATAATTAAATACCCACTTTTCATCAGACATTGTACTAGCGTATTTATTGGCAGTGTGAAAATTTTTGCTGCAAATAATGCACGACTTTTGATACAAAAATGACGTTTAAGAACGCGTTGCATTTGCAGTACTGCCATATTGCATTTTTGAACGCACTGCTCACTCTGAAATAGTATGTTGCGCATTATAATGCATTGTTGAACATACCCTATATATTCATCCGCTCTTACGATATAGCGAATTCGGAAGGCGCAATCGTTATTCTATGTGCCGATTTACACAGTGCCCATTTACACAGGGAAACATTTGGAAGGGAAACATTTTGTTCGAGGGTGAAGAACGGCCGCGGAAGAGAGAAGGGAATTTGTCTCTTGTACTGGCGACACATTTTGTGCTTCTTATTCGTATTTCTTATTTTAAAGCAATTTTTGACAGTTGCTTCGTTCGTTTTCTTCTTTTGTGGGAGAAAGTTCTGAGTTCTATGTTGGTTTTCAATCAAACGGAAGATAGAAACGATGACAAACATCCGAAAGCTGCTTGGGAAATGCAGGATTATTTTTGCTAGTAAAGTAGATTTAATTTAAAAACGTTATGGGACATGTTTATGTTGAACTCTAATTTTTCCCCCCATTTCTAGATGTTCAAGTTAATTTTAAGTTAATTATTTATATATGAAGTATTTTTAATTTAATTTGTTTTTATTCAAGTACAACAACTTATAAATATATTTAAATAAAAAAGTAATAAGTAAATATCCTGCAGGGCAGCAGGTGACAGGGGGTATGTAAATATTATATATTTCGAGCTCGGCATCGCCTGACCAGACAGCTATCCCTTGACATTCTAAGGTGGTGTCCCTGCGGTCGATGCCTTCATCGATAAGACGATACTGCAATGCATGGTGGACTATGAGCGCTAAGCCTCCACCATGGTCTCGCTCGCGATCCTTTCTGTGCACATTGTAGCCATCCCTGGTAATCAGGGGGAGCTAGCGTGCAGTTTTGTCTCTTGGACCGCAGCTATCTTGATATCTGGAATTTGACCAAATCGAAATACATGGTGTTCAGTGTAGCAGAATTCCTTCTTCTTATAATTGGAAGTTTGGCGACGAGAATAGCGCGATTTTTAGCAAATATAAATATCTGAGCGTGCTGCTTACATACAAACTCTCTTATACGAAACACTTAAATCTGAAGCTTGCTGATTCTAAAAGCGCTATCAATGCAACTTGACTTAAATACGAGGGCGGGTCAATAAGTCCATAACTTTTTATATTTCTGACCTCTTTACTGAAAAAGATATACTGCTCCTGTCAACAGGCGTCTGTCAGTTGACTCCTGTCAAATTTTGAACGTGCTGCGTCAGTTAATTTGTGTTTTACAGCTACATTTATCAGCTACCTTTATTTCATGGCAGAAATACACTCGGAGGTTTGCCATTGCCTGCCGAGGGGCGACCGCTATTAGAAAAACGTTTTTCTTAATTTTGGTGTTTCACCGAGATTCGAACCAACGTTCTCTCTGTGAATTCCGAATGGTAATCACGCACCGAGATTCGAACCAACGACCTCTCTGTGAATTCCGAATGGTAATCACGCACCTACCCATTCGGCTACGGCGGCCGCCGATAGTCTTTTATTAAATTTAAGAAAAAAAAACCGTGTAAAGCTTAAAAGAAGGACATATCTTGTCAAAAGTTTAATATCAAAACGGAAAATACCCAAAAATAAGTCTTTTTTTGAAACAATTTAACTTTTTTTACTTCATCTACGACCTTAGCCCAGAGCACGCTCTTTTTCCTCCTTCCCGACGTGAACTCGTTCTCCATGCTCAGTCGGACTCTGAGCAGTAATTTTATCTCCGATGTACTAAAGTAATCACTAAAACCAAGAAAAGTATAATAAAATAAAGTTTAAATATCGTATTTTTCATCAATTTTTGTATTAAAAGCTAAAATAAATAATTAAATACCCACTTTTCATCAGACATTGTACTAGCGTATTTATTGGCAGTGTGAAAATTTTTGCTGCAAATAATGCACGACTTTTGATACAAAAATGACGTTTAAGAACGCGTTGCATTTGCAGTACTGCCATATTGCATTTTTGAACGCACTGCTCACTCTGAAATAGTATGTTGCGCATTATAATGCATTGTTGAACATACCCTATATATTCATCCGCTCTTACGATATAGCGAATTCGGAAGGCGCAATCGTTATTCTATGTGCCGATTTACACAGTGCCCATTTACACAGGGAAACATTTGGAAGGGAAACATTTTGTTCGAGGGTGAAGAACGGCCGCGGAAGAGAGAAGGGAATTTGTCTCTTGTACTGGCGACACATTTTGTGCTTCTTATTCGTATTTCTTATTTTAAAGCAATTTTTGACAGTTGCTTCGTTCGTTTTCTTCTTTTGTGGGAGAAAGTTCTGAGTTCTATGTTGGTTTTCAATCAAACGGAAGATAGAAACGATGACAAACATCCGAAAGCTGCTTGGGAAATGCAGGATTATTTTTGCTAGTAAAGTAGATTTAATTTAAAAACGTTATGGGACATGTTTATGTTGAACTCTAATTTTTCCCCCCATTTCTAGATGTTCAAGTTAATTTTAAGTTAATTATTTATATATGAAGTATTTTTAATTTAATTTGTTTTTATTCAAGTACAACAACTTATAAATATATTTAAATAAAAAAGTAATAAGTAAATATCCTGCAGGGCAGCAGGTGACAGGGGGTATGTAAATATTATATATTTCGAGCTCGGCATCGCCTGACCAGACAGCTATCCCTTGACATTCTAAGGTGGTGTCCCTGCGGTCGATGCCTTCATCGATAAGACGATACTGCAATGCATGGTGGACTATGAGCGCTAAGCCTCCACCATGGTCTCGCTCGCGATCCTTTCTGTGCACATTGTAGCCATCCCTGGTAATCAGGGGGAGCTAGCGTGCAGTTTTGTCTCTTGGACCGCAGCTATCTTGATATCTGGAATTTGACCAAATCGAAATACATGGTGTTCAGTGTAGCAGAATTCCTTCTTCTTATAATTGGAAGTTTGGCGACGAGAATAGCGCGATTTTTAGCAAATATAAATATCTGAGCGTGCTGCTTACATACAAACTCTCTTATACGAAACACTTAAATCTGAAGCTTGCTGATTCTAAAAGCGCTATCAATGCAACTTGACTTAAATACGAGGGCGGGTCAATAAGTCCATAACTTTTTATATTTCTGACCTCTTTACTGAAAAAGATATACTGCTCCTGTCAACAGGCGTCTGTCAGTTGACTCCTGTCAAATTTTGAACGTGCTGCGTCAGTTAATTTGTGTTTTACAGCTACATTTATCAGCTACCTTTATTTCATGGCAGAAATACACTCGGAGGTTTGCCATTGCCTGCCGAGGGGCGACCGCTATTAGAAAAACGTTTTTCTTAATTTTGGTGTTTCACCGAGATTCGAACCAACGTTCTCTCTGTGAATTCCGAATGGTAATCACGCACCAACCCTTCGGCTACGGCGGCCGCCTTTTTGCCTTACGGTGTTTTATTATGCCAAGTCACAGGCTTCCGCGCATCCTTGTTGAAGATACTGTACGCGCTCATTGGGTAAGGACATCTCGCTAATGTTAAATATTGAGCCTCTTACTGCTTTTACTTCTAAGACTTTGTCTGAAGCTTAAGAATAAAAACCTTTCGACTTAAAATCAGAAACATATTATTTGTTTGCCCTTACAGATATTAAATAGTTTAGTGATAATTTTTCTGCCTACGTTATTAGCTTAATAGGAAGTCTTCTTAAACTAAAAGCGAGACCTTTTAAAAATGCACTTTCTACCGACTGCACAGTTTGTAACTTGGGTGACCTCGAAAACATCCAACAGTCCTCCGCTCGCGTAGTAGTAGTTTTGAGGGGTTTAGGATATTTATATAAAAGAATTACAAACAATAATTCCGTAGAAAATAATTTTTTATTAATAACCATAATATTATAATACCCGGCATCCGTTGCTATGCCTCGTTGAATAAAATCAAAACAACCAATGAAAAAAATATTTTTATTAATCTTCTATCTCAAACCGTTTTTGAACTTTGCATTTGGGTTATAGTTGAACAGCTTATGCGGATTATGAAGTCTAGAGTGTGCTATAAATAGTGGGAAATAGGAAAAAGTAAGATTTTTTAGATTAAAGTTAAGCAAATATTCGGTTATTAGTTCCGAATGAGAGTGGTGGCGCGGCCTGGGGGCTGTGGGAAGGGAGTTCCATCATAAAAACATGCCTATAACCTTCATTGGGTAAAAAATATGAGGGTATACAAATTTTTACGCCATTTGGTGTTTCGTTTCGTAGTGATGCGCGGACAACGTACAGACATTCACCTTTATAGTAGAGATTATAAATATATAGAGATATGATTTTAAATGAATGTTCATAACTGCACTTTTGAGTTTAAATAATATTTTGTGTGTACTGAAGTTTTAGTTATTGTTTGCATTTTATAATCCATTAATCACGTTATGTCCGAATGTTATCCCTTCAACTCACTAAGAAACCATATCGCACCCTAAATACAAAAGGGTCACAACTCAAAATTTTCCACACTCGAGCTTGACTTGTTTACAGTAGCACAGAAAACAAACTATGTGACATATCACGCTGAAATTTGCCATGTAAGCTTATAACAGTCCTACCAAAAAACAAAAAAATTATTTTTGCCATATGTCATCCGCGGACCGTTTTATTGATAACGTCTCGTTCATATTTGAGCAAAAGGTACATTTTGAGTTGTGACCCTTTTGTATTTAGGGTGCGATATATTCCATAACACCGATCCCATTCAATGCATTTCCAACCCCACAATCGATATTAAAAAAATTATAGCTTTCTCAAGAATATCAAAATTATATTGCGAAATTTAAACAAACATGTCGAATGAATATATTATATCTCCTAATTTATAATAAAATTCTAAACGACGCATAAGCACTTAGTATTAAGTATTAATTAAGCACTAATTTTACATCATAAGAAGAAGCTGAAGGCCTTAGCAGCCATAGCTTTCCTAACTAGGCTTATAATTTTAGTTATAAGCTTGAGTTTGTAATAATAATAATAATAATACACTTGAACTTGAATCTTTGAACTAAAAATGCAGAAAATGTGCCATTACATATCGTACTTATTGTAAATTATTCCGACTGACAACATACCAATGTTATAGTCGTACGTTCTACTAGTTATAAATACCAATTGTATATGTATAATTATTATTTAAAAAAAAAGAACATAACATACATACATACATATGTTTACTATATATTTATATAACTAATATATTTACTTACTTTTTTTACTATTAGGTTGCTACTTCACCAAATATACGAGAGACCTTTGCGGCAAAGCTGGGATCAGAGGGTGGGTTAAAAACTCTAAGCAAGGAACTATTATAGGAAAAATGCAAGGACCGAAAGAAGAAATCGACAAGATGTATGTTCTCTAAAGATAACTTAGTATAAATACGCTCTATGTATATATTTCCTTCTTAGGATAAGCTGGCTATCTAAGGAAGGTTCACCTGGCTGCCAAATTGACAAGTGTATATTGAAAAATTCTACAACTCTCAATCGGTTGGACTATAAGGATTTTGCAATTAGATTTTGATGTATTGAAACTCTTGTCATAAACTTCTTCACCGTATGAAATATTGGAATTTATTTTAAGTTGTTAACCTTTCCCAAAAGATTTTTGATAAAATAAAATAATTAAATAAATATTTGTCCTCTCAATTGAGAAATCTTGTATTTTTATATTTGGAAATCAACATTTTGGGAAAAGCAATTAATTGTATACTAATCGTAACCACTGTGCCTCTCATCTTTAACTTTCTGTTTATCTAACATCCTTGGAAACGACCGTTCGCCTTCATACGTTCAAACGATTTCTGTGCATCATATTTTCTGAAAAGATGTTTTTATATATGTAGAAAAATATATGTAGACAAAATTACGAATCGATTACTTGTAAAATTCGGCATAAGCATCTTTTTTGGGTTTGTTCACAAGAAAATGCCAGCTTACTGTTACAACTGTAGTCAATGCGATAGCAACGATTAGGTTCTTTTTGATGGTAGCATTATGCAAACCACGAAGAACAGGCTTTGCAGCACTTACAGTTGCGGGAGCACTCGCCATCGTAACTAAAAAAAAGAAAATTGCGTAACAGAACAAACATAGGTTAGATGTAAAAAAACTTTCGAGACATAAATTTTGCACTTCAAACTTTTGTGTTCTTAATGTTCAATTATTATAAGTATTTATTTCAGAATTATGTTAAACTATTTTAAGCTATAAAACATCCACACCTTTTAATCAGATAGAAGAAAAACTTCTGACAAATGTACACACTACGAGAAATGACAAATATAAGGCTTGCCACAAACACTTCGCAACGTCGTCGTTAAACCGCAACGACGATGTTGCGAAGTCTTAAAGGGCAGATAGACGCTGTAAACATTTCACAAATCATTTGTTTTCAGAAGATTTTACGTGTAACCAATTGAAATGCCGTTGATTTTCTTGGTGTCATTGAAGCACCCGATGAATAAAATGGCAAGTAATATTAGAAAAGAAATATTAATAAAAAAAGGGAATAAAGGCCGGCAAAAGAAGGTGCCATGGCCACCATTAAACGTAATGGTAGTAGCCTCTCCATATACTCTAAAAGGGAAAATTCCTGTTTTATCATTACATTTTTTTATTTATTTAATTAGTTAATAAATTTTAAATTAATATTTAAGACAAACCTATAGATGCAAATGTATATGGAACTTGTAATTTCTTCAGTAATTAAATTTTAAGTAGGGTTATTCCACTTCCACTTAAAATAATTGTATTATGGTTGGTCAACAGTGTTGTTATTAATTATTACTTATTTATTACTCATTATTACTGTTAAGTTGTGTTTCTGTTTGTATTAATACGCGAATCTGCTGACAACACTAGAAAGCGAATGACATACTAAAGCCAAGCATGAGGCGTGGCAGAAGATGCGAGCTGCCATATATAGAAATTACGATAGTATAGCAGCAAATGTATATAAGAACAAGTGCATACAAATAAGGTGTTCAGTCTTGCCGTGTAGGAGAATTTGTCCTTCCAGATGAACTGGAGTACTCATCTTAATGCTGCATGATCTGTTCTTAATTGAAATCGTTGACCGTACAAGTATTTGTGGAAATGTTTTACGCACTCAACCACAGTGGAACGCTTCCTTCTGTTCCTTACGCCACACAAAAGAGCAATTCCTCTTGATGAGATTTTACAAACTCCGGGCAACCTTTGCGAATCCCGGAACAAAACGACGGTAATACTTACACAGTCCTAGTAAACATCGGAGGCTTCCATCTTTCCCTTACTGGAACTCTCGTGTCTTTACTCGTCTTCACTAGTGTCCTTCCCACGATTATGTTCGTCGGCTCCTCGCAGATTCTTTGGCCCACACTTCGCTCGCCCCACAGCCTCCTTTCACATTAGCCCATATGACTGCTTCAGATATTGGTGGAATCCATTGACAATGACTTAGGGTTACCTTTCTGTACTGTACACTTGGCTCATATCCAAGTCTCAGCGGTATCTCCCTTATTCTGACACGAAAGAGCCCTTTCACCCAAATCGAAGGCAAATCGTGCAGCAGCATTAAATCTGCACCAATTATTACTTCTTCCGTGTTTTAGTCTGTAAAAAAGTGTGAACTACTGAAGAAGCTCCAATAACTACTTCGCAAACTGGGTTTCCGCAAATCGTTGTTCTCTCTCCAGGTCCCTTGTAGCCAGCAAGTGGTTCCACATTACTGATTACCAAACCCGACCGGATGATCGAGTTCGTTGTACCTGTGTTTAGAGTAAAAACCTGGTCGATCCATTTACAGAACCCCTTATCGGGAAGTTGTTGCGTTTCCGTCCAATTTGCAAGACAGGGACTGTAGGGTATTCATTGTTTCAATAGTTTATCCAATCTTTAAAAAAGGAAATGCAAATATAGCAAGTAATTATCGGCGAATATCCTTTATGAACTGAGATTGATTAATGAAAGACTTCCAAACTGAATAGAAAACATTAAGATGCTCTCTGAATTTCAAGCCGGCTTTAGAAAAAACTACTCAGCGGTGAATAACATATACAATCTTGCATTTAAAGTTTAATGAAAACAAAAAAGTTTATGCATACTTTGTGGATTTCAAAGCGGCTTTCGACAGGGTACCCAGGAGGCCATTTATTTACAAACTTCGACAGATGGGAATATCCAACAAAATAACAAATCTGATTGAAAGTATATATTCGAATACGAGAACAGCAGTTTGGACAGGCAGGGAAGCATCAGATTACTTTGAAACCGGTACGGGGGTGAAAGAAGGTTGTCCGTTATCGCCTTTGCTCTACACATTGTACCTGAATGATCTACATGACTGTTTCAAATGTGGTTTATGTACTGATTGATGAAATAAATGTACGCCTTCTTCTATAGCGTGGGCCATGTAAAATTTGCTTTTTGAATCGGCTATAAAAAAAAACTAATCAATATTTTTTCAAACTTTTTTTTTATTTTGAAGATTGAACATTGTCATTTATAAATGAAAAATAATATCGTTCAAATGACTGCCACGACTGGCTTTACAGTAGGCCATTCGACTAACCCAATTTTTCAGCACAGTTTCGATTGTTTGGGCTCCAATTTCATGAATGGCAACTTCGATTTTGTGTTTTAAAGCATCAATCGTCTCTGGATGGTTCGCATAGCATTTGTCCTTAATGGCTCCCCGCAAAAAATAGTCCAACGGGCTTAAATCACAGCTCCGAGGCGGCCAATTGATATCGGAATTTCGGCTGATTATTCGGTTTTCAAAAACGGTAGCCAAAAGTTCGAGTGTAACTTTGGCAGTGCGACAAGTTGCACCGTCCTGCTGAAACCAAATGTCGTCCATGTCATCCTCTTACATTTTTGGAAACAAAAACTCGTTGAGCGTAACGCTCACCATTTACTGTAACCGCGGAAGAAGAAGAAGACTCACCACTTTGTTTTCATTAGTTTGATTACTTTAAAACTCACAAAACACAATATTACCAGGCCATTCACTACATTATCACCAACATGTAATTTTTAATACTTTTGGTTGTTTTGTTCGTTTGTTTTATATCGCGAACTGATCTGGGGTGGCTTTCTGTAATTCGATATCGAGCAAAAACGATAGTCGAAGTATCGTTTTTGCTTTCTCTAACAAAAAATGTCGTAGCGTTACATCGAACGTTCGATAGATACAGCTCGACACCACTTTTGCTCTCGTTTTCATTTACTCAGCTGTTTATTTCTTCAACTGAAATGTGAAATCGCATTGCTAAAACGAAAAATAAATTAATAATGAGTTACTTTATGTATGTGATAACTTTAAGCTTAGTTTTTTACCTTTTATAAAAAGAAAGACTTATACCTGAGAAATGAAGTACAATTTTTTGTTATACTTAAAAAATTTTATTTAATTTAACAGCAATAAAATGAAATCTTTACATTGCTGATTGGGAAAGATGGTCTTTTATTCTATTTCTTATCCTCTCTGATAATCGATTGTTTATGTCTAATTGTGTACATTCTAACAGTCCTTCTTGTCTTTGAGTTAGACTTTCGTTGCTGAATTGATATGGAATATTTCTATTGATGCATACATTGTGAAGAGCGGTGCACACGTTTGCAATTTTTGCAACCAATGTTGGGTTGTACCTTGGCTTTCTATCGTCCGATAATATTCTCCAGCGGCCTAAAGTGAACAATGCAATTAATATTAGTATATTTACCTTAGATTCAATAAATACAGGAACCTTTGTATACGCCAATGCCTTTTTCGACAATGCTTCTAGCCTTACTGTGAATGTCGTTGAAAATACATTTGCCTACGTCGGTCTCATTTTCGCGTAATCGATACGGGATCATAAGCCATGGCTCAAGAGGGTATCCAGAATCCCCTAAAAATATACATATTTATTCCCATCACTTAATTTTTTCCTATTTAATTACTCACCTAATAGCCACGAACTTGTATCTCCATTATTATAGCGCGGCTCTATTACCTTCCTCTCATTTGAGGCTTTCCAAACAAAGGAATCGTGCGCAGCCCCTCCGTACTGTGGAACCACTCTTTGCACGGCTGAAAGTTTTTTTCGAAAGATATCCATTGGTTGCATAGTGTTTCTTCCATCCACGATAATGTGCTGCGAAATATCTTCGACAGAGTACTGTTCCCCATTGCTGCTGTGTGTGCGCCGCCAGTTTGACACTGGTAACCGCCACCTGCTAATATCTCCAGCGTTGCAGCTAGCCTCAAAATTGGAGGTATATGTGTACTCCTAAGTCCTTCTCTAAGGTTTATTTCACAAAGATCGTACATAAAAACCTCCTTGGTCAGTCGGTATTTTGTTTGGAAGCTGTGCAAAAGAAATACTTTGATATTTACTTAACGAAATTTGTATTAATCTTACTATAAATCGGGTAATTCCATTGGATTCGACGCATCGCGTATTCTCCTTCTATTTATTGAAGAGTTTTCTTCATTAAAATCTTCCAATATTAAAAAATAGCGCTAATTGTACATATTTACTTTTAATTCTTATTGCTTTCATGCACTTTTTGACAACTATAAACCACTTTCCAAACACTTCCGAAAATATGAAAACGATAGTACAAATATCGAAATACGGGAACCAAAATGGGATCGTCGCGCATTCGATATCGAATTAAAGTGTCGAGCAAACGAGTGTCGAGCAAACGAGTGTCGAGCAAACGAGTGTCGATTATCGAATTACAGAAAGCCACCCCTGATGTCAGACTTTCGAATTCGGACGGCGCAGCCTTGTATTCTATCCCCTTCTTAATAACTATCGTAATTTCTAAATTTGTATCGCCATCTGTGTCTCCAGGCGAATTAATTTTTGGGTGTAGTTCCTCATTTGCACGGTATTGTCACAATAGGTTCATGAACATTCGCGTTTGGCAAAATTATAAGACTGGACTATTTTTTCATCTGAATCGAATGGATTCTTATATATTTTTAACCTTCTTAATAGTCTTTAATCCTCTTAAATTTAAAAAAAGAGAGCAGATAAATGTTTTTTTAGTGAAAATCGCAACACAAACGCTGCGAATATAAGTACAATTTTTAAATTTTCATCGATTTTTTTATTTTATAAGATTTTGTTGTATATCGTTTCGTACTTATATGTAAATACTGAACAGCTGAATACGACTGGACCCATTTTTCATTTTAACCGTCATGTTTCAGGCACACAGCGGAATAAATACTATTCAGTACGTTCCAAATTTAGATTTCTGCTACCATTTTTGTACGGGAATAATGTCTGGATGTGCTTAAGAAGGCGTTTTCTCCGCGAGCGAATAGGATAAATAAATTTTAATTATTATATACAAAAGTTATCTATGTTAAGGTACGTTCAAATATGCAGTAATTATCAATAAATCCACAAAATTAATCTACCCGTTCACATATGGAAGATTACCTTCAAAATTGACAATCAGCTGCCAATACTGCTTTGAAAGGTTTTTTCTCATAGAAATTATTTTGGTTGAATATTTTGGAGTTTTAGGTTTGTTTAATTATTATTAACGATATGAAGAAAATGTAAAGCGAAGCAGTAAATAATTGAATGCATAGTACCTAACAAAAGTTTTATTAGAATTATGTCTACAAATATGTTTTCTTTGGGTTTATTTAGTTTTTACTTTGACGTTTTTCTCAACACGCGTAAAAATAGCGATGTATTACACAGAAAACGCAGGGTTGTATGCCAGAAAGTGTGGTTATTATTAGCATTATTTTATAATCTCACATTTTAGGAGAAAAATTTGGCAAAACTTTCCATTACTACCCCGATATGTTTGAATGGGGGGCAGAGGGGGAGAGGCGTGGCACCGCGCACTACGCCCATTAGAAAGAGCAAGGTCACACCATTATAACTGTGAAAGTCCCAACCTCCTAGGGTCTCTATAGAACCCCCGGAGAAGTTTAAAAATTAGGTTTTTTCCGAATGCATTTGCAGTTTGTACTGAAATACAGTTGAAGAGAAGTGTATACAGCAGTCGTAAATCCAGCGAGCATTTAACTTAGGTTTTATAATTCATAGCACTTATGAAAATGTTGTTTAATCGTAAAAGTTATGAGTGCCGCTGGCGAAAATGTAGGCTAAAAATTGTCCGATTTTGCACTATTTCACTATAAAATTTTATTTTGTAACATGTATGTATGTGAAATCAAAAAAGCGCCGCAGCCGAAAATTTTGAATAAAAATCGCGCGAGTTTTATTCCAAATTTTCAGTATTTGTAAAATATTTGTTTTTGTAACATGTATGTATATTCGAAATCAAAAAAGCGCCCCTATAAATATTGAAAATAATAATAAAAGAATTGTTCCCTTTTGGTTGACTGGGTTTTTCTTATTTCGCTTTGTTCTTCTCTCTCCCATCGTTCGTTTGACAGCTCGCTCCTCACATTTATTCTGCACGGTATTACAACCGTTTAGAAGAACATTTGTAATAATAGAATTTTAATAGAATTTGGAGTATTATTTAGTAAAAATAGCTTTAAATCGAATCTTCATTTAATAAAGAATGTTTATAAGTGAATATTTTTACTTGTCTGTGTTTGTATTTATGTGAAATAAGCGTCTGTAATAGGGCATTTTTTCAAGCGTATGCAAAAAAGAAGTATTTTTAACGTTAAATATTGGTATTAATTCTTAATTGTAATTTATGAAAAGTATTATGTGTTATAATTTTTAAATTCGGTCCACGCATGTAGACATTATAAGCAAATATATCGTGGTAGCAATGGAAAGCTCAGCCAAAAATTTTGTATGGGAAATCTCGCTTTTCAATTACGGATTGGGAGTTAAGCACGAAAAAGTATATGATCTATTTATATGTGAACGTATTATTAGAGAATTCGTCGTTATCTGGCATATTTCGTAGATGTCATTATAAGTTAAGTTTTCTTTAACTTTTCAAAAAGATGGCAGCACTCGATTTTTCCATCGTTGCTGAAAGTTCCATTGGATGATATTTTCCAATATAATTTTCATTTTCCAAAATGGTTTGGAAGGCAAATGCAAATGGCGGTTGTTATTGTGATCGAAAATTGTAGAAGACGATTATTTTTATAAAATCGTGTGGAGACGCGACATTTAAGGCAAAGATTGTATTTAAATCGAAGAAGTGTAGTAATATTTTTACAGGAATATGAATTTACAGAAAACAATCGAGTGTATGGAAAAATCTTCTTTCCAAAGTGGTACTAGTCTGTTCACTCGTTTAATCGCTCGGTGCTGCGTATGTGTCCAAAATGTTAATAGAAATTAGTTCAAGAGGATGTCATATATCAGACAAAATTTCACAGTGTTGAATTGAATCCTCATTGCTTTATATAAACTATACGTGTTGAGAGGTGTCAAAAAGAATGGGAAAGTTACGATAAAAAATATAAAGCAACTAAGTATTCGGAGCAGTTAGTGTAATGGATCTAAAAGGGGTGATGCAAAAACTGTGGCGAGAACGCAGCGTAGAGAAATCCCATGAAAGGCGGCGCCATTGATACGTGGTGGTGTGGCAATTCCTTGATATTCGTCGGGAGACATGAAACAACGTGGAGATGGTCAAAAAAGGAATGTGAAAAGTGGTAGTCATGCAAGATAACCATATACATGTGTTTGACCGATCGCTGTGATTAATTTGCGAACATTTTTAAACTTTTGCTTTGAGAGAAATACATATGTATGTAAAAATCCGTACTTGGTGTATATGCAACATTATACTCTGCTCGGGCTTTACTCTTTAGAACAGTGCAATCCAGTAAGAATTTTGTTTGAAAAGTGGGAAAATATGTTGCTGCCTCAGAAACAGTGCGGTTAATTTGTGATGTAAATGGAAATGTATATATATTAAGTTATAAAACTTTAGTAAAATTGTGTAGAGAGCAAACATGCATCAACAAAGGCAGAAACTGTGCGCTGTTTGTTGCATTGATTTGTCCCAAACATCGCCAAATTATAAATAAAGTGGATATAACTATATGTATAAAGATTTCACCATACAAAAATCAGCAATATAAAAGTTGTACTTTTTACTTATAATATAGATGTTATATTGCAATAAATTCTCAAACTTAATTTTTAAACCTCTGTCAAGTGTGATTGTCGTGTGATGATATGCAACTTAAACAGGTGAGCTATTTGCATATTTTGGATCTATTAATTTTTGGAGTTTACCCCCAAAATATCACTAGGTATTCTTTGGTATCTTAAACATTAATGACAACAAAAATTCCTAAATCATCGGGCAATAATGATGTCAATCCCAATATTTGCAACTTAATTTTGACGTATATTTGTGTAAATGGAAGCAATTTCTTTTAAATTGCTCTACGCCTAGCTAGATTTATTTGCTACTCGTTACCTTATCGCAACTCTTCTTTTCTGTAATTTTCGTTACATACGATAACTTTTGCACATATGTTCGTCTCTTCTGCCATCTATTATATTTCTTTATTGTACGAACGAAAGCTGTCAAAGAATTTTAACCAAAATGGCGGATACGTTCATAGTGAAATGAAAACGCTTTTATTCCAAACCTTCCACTTTCCAGTAGAGTAGAATTGGGTATTGAAAAACAAGCTTGTGGCGTATTAATGTTCTTATTTTGTCCAATAAACGTATTTTGTTCTTATTTAGATATTTTCTTTTAAAATCATTTTTCGTATCTTTCTATACCTACGATGTGTATGCATTTTAGTATTCCTTTGTGGAACAATTGGAATATTGGAAATCTTGAAGTGGATACTAGAAGTCTAACGAGTAAAAGAAAGAAATCAAACGTCAAAACTTGTATTTTCCCCTTGTTTTTTCCGTTTGCGTTTGTTTGCAATATATTTGGGGGAAAAATGCTCTATTCAAAACAGCGTTAAAAAATTTAAAGTTTCAAAGTATTGATGAAGAATAATATTGTATTTATAGTGATTGTCCGTGAGCACATCAGCATGTTTGTATGCACGAATTGCGAGTTAGAAGTATCTATGTACATACATACATATGTACCTGCATTCAAATGTATCTTAACAATAAATTATTTTTTTATATATAACTTGCATTAAATAATATATTTCCAATTCTGATTCTATTTATTATCAATTTTAATGAAAAAGTTAGTTAAATTTGATATAACGATTTACTGTTAATGTTCATTCCCATGACGGACGGTTTACGTACCGGAATGACTGCCGCCCAGTAAATTAGCCTTGTCCAATGCACTGAACCTCACCTCTCGTCTATAGTCACTTGAGCAGCTCCATGCAGCAAGACTGCTTCCAATACTTCTCAGAGCTTGGCAAACTCAACATAACTTAGATGCACTAGTGCAATAGGTGGCTCCACATTAAGACTGGCTCAGATGTTAAGACACACAGGGGGTGTTGCACACGGTGGTGGTTTATACCTCACGCAATGTGTTGGGGCAACCACCCAGCACAACAAAAAGAACCTTCACAGTTCCACAGAGCATACCCAATTGTACCTTCACAACGAGGTTTCCCTGCATCCGGTTAGGGAGCACAGCAAAATGCTCAGCAAGCAATTTCTACTTCGTTGCTACTGAATGAATCATCCGTGCACACATTTTCTAGATCCTGAGCCACCTCCCAGGCGTGTGAGGAGACATCTATTCAACCACACTGACGAGATTTAGGACAAAACACAACTGCAACTACTGAGCTGGACAGACAGACGCTAAACGATATTCCTCGGGAGACTCTCATCATCTTTCTAAACTCCCGACCCCCGGATGTCGTTATCGGAGGCCAACTACCACCTATCGCAAACGAAGAGCTTCACTTGCCTAACTTTGGCCTAATTACGTTCTGGATATTGTAGTAGGTTATTCAACACATATCCGGCATGTGAAAGCACACGGCACGTAATTAACATGCCTTCTCAAACGCACTAACGTAACATCCCTCTCCATCTGGACCCAACCTGTCGAAACAGCGTGCTTCTTGGGCCTACAGTTAGATAAGTTAAACGATGACGATCGGTTACTAGACCGCACTGGCAAGGCTTTGTAAACTGCTACAACAACAACATTTCTTATGTTCTTTATTTCAGGGCCATATACGATTTCATTATATTAGGTATTTTAAATGTTTGGATTTTAAAAATCGATAAAAGAAATGTCGAGAGGTACCAATCGATCGTATTGGACCGAGTATTAATAATCTGAAAGAGCAAATTTATGTTTTTTTTTTTCAGAGTTCGAAAACTATTAACAAAAAAAACTTTTAAATGCTCTTTTCTATAACCAAATACACAAAAGTAAGTGGAGTTAGAGGTAAAATTTCACTTTTTGTTAACACAAGAATATACACATATATTTTAACTTAACTATAACTTAAATATAATACGAGTATATTGTTAGGAAAAATGTATACAATATTTGGGTGTCGAACGAAGAATTAACCAAATAGGGCTTCGTATTGCCACTATATTGTACTATTCCTTAACACATTTAGGGTCAATTTATAAAATTAAACGTTTTTTCTCCGATTTCATTCACATCACCTCGTATCAAGCTTGTGGCGTTTTTTATATCTACAACCATATTTTAATATATTGGAAAATCTGACTGTTTTCACTTGTGTCTACATTTTAATTTATTTGTATATATATGTATATATTATTTGTATATACATATATATATTATTTGTATATATATATATTATTTGTATATATATATATTATTTGTATATATACATATTATTTGTATATATAGGGTTTTTCAGTAAGAGCGCTTCAACTTTTGAACTTTTTTTAATAAAACACAAACGGTTTGACTTTTTTAACTAATTTTTTTTATTATCGAGTTTGAACATATACATTTAAGTATGAAATTCGATTTCTTTTGCATGACCACCGCGTGCACGTTTTACGAAGTCCAATCGTTGAACCCAATTTTCGACCACTCTTTTGCATAAATCGGCAGAAATTCCAGCAATTTCGCGTTCAATATTGGCTCTGAGCTCACAAATCGTCGCCGGCTTGTTACTGTAATCGTTGCTCAAGTGTGTAGCATTCCATGATGAAATGTATACTAATGAAGTTTACAAATGACAAGCGAAAAATAAAAAATATTACGTCGTTCGCCCTCCCTATCGGAAAAAAGTTTAAGCGCACCTATTGAATAACCCTATATATATATATTATTTGTATATTTACATATATATATTATTTGTATATATATATATATAGGTATAATTGGCGCTTACATCCTCTTTGGGTGTTTGGCCGAGCTTCCTCTCCTATTTGTGGTGTGCGTCTTGATGTTGCTCCGCAAATGTTCTTGTACCTCACAGAAATAAGTATATGTGCAAAGCTTTTTATACCAATATCTTTATTGATAGTAACGGTACATTTTTGTCCACCTTAACTATTCGTTTGCAAAATTCTTCTTTACAGGGATTCCGAAACGTTGTATTTTCGGACGAAAAAAAAGTTCAACTTAGATGGTCCAGATAGTTGCCAGAATTATTGGCGGGACCTTAGGTAACCACGGCAAACGCGCCATGAGCAGAACCACAGTGGCGGGGCTTTGATGATTTGGGCCGTTTTCGGACATGGTGGAAACTCTCCAATTTGTTTTATTCCGACAAGTTCCAACGCAGAATTCTATGTTGATATTCTATTAGGGGATATTCTCATTGAGTTTTCGGGAAACATATACTGAGACGACTGGGCTTTCCAGCAAGACAACACCTTAATCCATACGGCTCGTTTAACTAAGGCCTTCCTATCGTCAAGAAAATTTTCAGTTCTGGATTGGCCAGCACTAAGCCCCGATTTAAACCAAATTGAGGACCTCTGGGGAATATTGTCGGCCCGTATTTATAAAAATGGTCGGCAGTTTGAGACAATCAAAGACCTGAAAGGTGCTTTAGTGGAAGAGTGGTATAAGATAGGTGATTCCACTCTTCAATTTAACTTGGCAGACTCTATGCCTAAACGTATAAATGTTTGTCCTTTCTTAAAATGGAGAACATATTAATTATTAAATAATCGAAAGTTATAGAAGCTTTGAAAAAAAAATTTAAAGAACGGCCAATGCACATATACTTATTTTATATTAAGTTGTTTTAATTTCATTTTTAATTTAATAAGTTTAGTCAAGTTGAATTTTTGTTGTATCATTTTTCTTTCCTATTTTTCCTAAATATGTATTAAAATTATTGGTGGAACCTTTCCCCTGCTTTTTTATAGTTTTTCATTTGAAAATACCCTTGCACATATACTTATTTCTGTGAGGTATATACAGGCCTCTTCTTTTCGCCATGCGTTAGCAAGTGGTGAATAGATGAAGCAACTGGTATAAATGAACATATCTTGGCACGGCTGGAATATACATAGATGCCTAAAATTAAGGTCCGTTATTTTCACCAAGCGTTAGCAACGCTGCAATAGAGTTGCCTTAAATTACATGTGTTTGTATGATACTGAGTTATACCAGTTTGATGAGGTATAACCATACTCGCTACAGGCGAGTCTTAATCCGGGGTTTGTCGCAAGGCAAATACAAGCACGAACGGTTGCAACCGGGTAAAAATTACCACATAATATATAGGTTTATATTTAATTAAATATTTATTTTACGTAGGGAGCGCGATTTTTGTTTCTATGCAGAAAGGTACTTGAAGCGGAAGGTCACGATATTTTGTAGAAAAAAGTTAGAAGTGGTTTTATTACCTCTGGTATTTTTTACCCAGTAGCGACGAACGCCGGGTTAAAGTACGTTCACATATGCATTAAAAGGAAGGAATTGTGGGACAACAAGTCATGGTTCTTGCATCACGATAATGCACCAGCTCACACATCACGTCTTGTTCGCGATTATTTGAACAAAAATAATGTTAATATCGTTCCGCAAGCACCGTATTCGCCTGATATGGCTCCATGTTACTTTTTCCTGTTTCCCAAGCTCAAGTTGCCGCTCCGTGGAAAACATTTTGAGACAATTGAAGTCATAAAAGAGAATTCGAAGAAGGAACTGAAATCCATACCGAAATCGGCCTTCCAGAAATGCTATGATGATTAGAAAAAACGTTGGAATATGTGTATCGCCTCCAATGGTGATTACTTTGAAGGAGATAAAATAAAAATTGAACAATAATTAACTGTTTGTGTTTTATTAAATCAGTCTCGTTCATATTTGAGCAGAAGGTATATCTTTTTTCGACAAACAAAAGAGAGCCCAGCCTTGAGGTACGCCTCTGGTTACAGGTAAGAAGCAAGTTATTGTGTTATCGGCACATGCTGCTTGTAATCGGTTTTTGACGTCGAACGACGCCAACGTTGAAAAACTAAATAAGTTTTTAAGCTTCAAAGTCAACAGTTTATGGCCTACGAAGTCATATATTTTGGAATGGACAAGTAAAGTAAGAAAAGTTACACGCTGTTTGTCAATGTTTAAGAGTGCCGTGGGGCACTCTAAACCACAACTGCAATGTGTTCAACAAAGCGCTGTTATTCGGAAACGTGTTTATTTGGCGATGCATAACTCGCAAAAGAGCTTTAGATAGAAACGGCAATATAGGAATTGGGCGGTAGTTACCATTCGGTTTCTTTATAGGTATAATGTTCGCTCTTTTCCAAGAGTTAGCAAAGATTGTCGTGGTTAAAATGGTACGCAGAGCATAATTAAGATTTCGTAAGATCGCAGTACTAAACTGATGTTCATAGCTTTTTAGTTTACTTAACTAATTATTTATTATTATTATTATTTAGTGACTGGTATGAATACCAGTACTAAAATTATGTTTGAGCATTGGCTGCAGAGGCCATCAGCTCTGTGTCGTCTGTGGGTGTCTGGATTCTTTGTTATATTGTCATTTCGATAGTTTTAATGAATTTGCTTATTTTTTCGATGTTTGAATGACTGGGAATGGCGAGGATGTCGCTTATTTGTTCTGAGTTTAGTATTTCTTTTCTTGCGTTGGCGTGATTCGGACATTTGTTCACATCTCGTCTGAAGTCTTAATGGAGATAGTTTTCTGAAATACTGATCTCTTCCATTTGCGATACGTTTTGTTACTTTTGTAAATCAAGTCTTTGATATGATTGTTGAACCACCATGGCAAATTTTTATCATTGACTGATACAAGCCGATCAAAGAGCGAGCTAACGTTTTCTTCAATGAAGTTAATTAGCTCATTACTAGATATTAAGTTGCGGATACATCCCCAGTGAATTTTCTTCCCAGCCTCTTTAAGGCGCTTATAGTCTATGCGTAGAACGTCACGATATTAATAGCATTTAGTTGTTGTTGTTGTAGCATACCGTGTATATACGAGGAATGCTGCTGAAGTGACAGTCCTTGGCCGGATATAAATCCGGGTCGTTCCGGTTACGTATAACCGACTTTTGTGGGCCGGGGTGGCCTAAGGGTTAAGGCGCTGACGGGACACCCTCAATAGCATTTAGTGTCATAGGTCAATTGAAAGTCATGTGTCATGAAAATGAAATCGTGCTTAGAAAAACCTTTTTAACAAAAAATATATCTAGCAAAGAGCTAATAGCTTGCTTGAAGTGTGTAGGCATAGGCGAACTCACTTTTACATCATAGAAGGTCGCTGTTAAAATCCCCTGCTACAAAGTTTTTATTATGATTAACAGACACATTTTCAATGAAATCAACACATGGTGCGTAGACGATGTACCTTTCGATCTATATACATAACCAAGGATTTTTTAATATGTACTTGGATTTTATTTCCATGAAAAGATATTCCATTAAGTTGGCAGTTTCTGAAATACACTTGGGGGGAGCAAGACAAACTATTTTTGACAAACGTCGTACCACCACGATTGTCTAACAAAACGGAAAATTTTATGACTTTTAACATAATGCCACGTACATGAGTATTAACATGCCACGTAGAGAATCATGTTTCCGATACACACACATCTACATTAGAAGATTCGAAAATATATCTGAATTCATCAATTTTAGATAGTAGACGCTGAGCATTAAGACGGCGTATTTTAGACGGCGAAGGTACCCCGCACGACACTAACCACCTCTTCACATGCCCCCTCAAACCGACTCATCTAACCCCCCTCTCCCTTTGGACCCAACCTGTCGAAACAGCATGTTTCCTGGGCCTACCCTTAGATGAGCTAGACGAAGACGAACGATGATATGACTACACTGACAGGGCTACCTATGCTGTTAACAACAACAACAACAACACGGCGTATTTTCTTGTTCCCCCGACAGTCGGTTCTACGTTACCAGGACGACCCGGATTTACTATATATCCGGCCAAGGACTGTCACTCCGGCAGCATACATGTACGAGGAATGTCATTGCTGCTACAACCACAACAACGACGTATTTTCAATCCAGATTTTAGCCTACTTAGGACCCGAATCACATTAAAAGTGGCCTCTCTGCCCTTGGGAAAATATAAGCCTGTATTTATTGTATTTAAATTTATTGACAGTGTTGAAATAGTGTGTTATTTGTTTTTGTTGCTTTAGCTGTTGTTTTTCCAAAGAATTTGAAGTTTTTTTATTAATTCCCTTTAAATGCTGTGAATAAATGTGAACCAGTACAAAAAATAAATCTAAGATAAATAAAGAGTGCTCTATTTTTGCTAATAAAATCGAAAATTTGAATTGATTTTCTATGTCAAAAGTCATTCTTGACAAAAATTGAATTAGCGCCACATTTCAATATATTTGATTTGCCAGTACTTTGAATGGTATGATATATTAGTACCTACTTGATTTCTAAAATATCTTAGATTGAATTCATTTCGAATTTAGGAATTTTGATGTGATAGCTACATACACTTGCCTTGTTTAAGTATCCGTACACATAGAAATAAAAGCAACATATTAAGAAATTCATTGTAAAAAATACTAAAACGTTTTAAACTTTTATGGGAAATATTTAGTCAGTAAGTTTTCTACAATTTCTCTAAATTTTTTTCTAAGTACATCTTTAAAAATTAAAATTTACAAAATAAAAACAAAAAACTTCACTTCAACAGGGATTCCCCGCAGTATGCAGAGGCATATTCATACCCAATAACGGTTTTATTTTAGTTTGTAATTGATTTTGCTAGGACTACATTACTTTGGAGTTATTTTAAAGTTTTTGTGTACAAGAAATAGCGATGTCAAAACTAAGAAAATTAGTGTTGACGAGAGAAAAATTATCCTGAAACTTAGAAATGAAGGCAAATCTTTCCGCGAAATTGGGCAAATCATAGGAAGAAGTCGCTCTTCTGTGCAGTACGTCGTGTAAACTGTCAATTCAACTGGTTCAATTGTGTCAAAGCCACGTTCTGGTCGACCTAGCAAGTTGACCGTACGTGAAAAACGAATCATATTGCAATCAATGAAAAATAATTCTCAAATTCCTTTGGCAAGCATGTGCTCGTGCATACGTAAAATACTTAAAAAATATGGGTATCGTGGATGTGTAGAACGTAGAAAACCGTACATATTCGAAATCAATAGAAAAAACGCATGGATTTTGCAAACGAATATGTTAACAAGCCTCAAGAATTTTGTGAGCGTGTTCTATTTTCGGATGAAAACAAATATTTCACAAGAGCGATACTGCGCTCGAAAAAGAAAACCTTGTACCAACTGTGAAGCATGGCGCGAAAGGTGTGATGGTCTGGGAGTGTATGGCGGCGCAAGGAGTTGTCAAACTTGTTTTTCTAGACTCAACAATGGATCAATTTTCTTATTTAAATGTTTTAAAGAATAGCATCATGCAAAGCGTTCAACAGTTGGAGCTTGGTAATGATTTCTAGTTTCAGCATGATAATGATCCCAAGCATTCGGCATATAACGTTAAGCTCTGGTTGCTGTATAACACAAATCACCAATTGTGCACAACCGCTCAAATCCCCAGACCTCAACCCCATTGAGCATTTGAGCAAAGAGGATACTTCTAAATGGCTACATTGCCACATCGACTTGCGGAGGTCCTCAAGTGGAAAGGTTATCCCACAATTTACTACCACCTTATTGTTTTGTTGTTAAGTATGAATATTTTAACCGTATATTGCAATGTACGAATACTTTTCCTGCTTCGTTGAAGTGAAATTTAATTTTTAAAGATGTAGTTAGGAAAAGTGTACATATACATATATGTATATATGTACATTAATATTAGAAAACCGGCACCGCTGTCCTCAGTATTTTTGCGTGAAACTCATGTATATATGGTCTATACAATATCTATAAATCTCATTAGTCCAGCATCGCCAACTGTCGTTCAAAAATCGAATTAGTATTTTTATTAAATATATGTAATTAATTAAATATACGTAATTAATTAAATATATGTAATTGTAATTAAAAAAAAATTTAATTAATTAAATACCAATAATTCAATAAGTTTTGCGGTTCGATAAGAGAGGGTATTGCTACTAGGCTAAATTTTTTTTGTTTCATTTCCATCTGTCAATTCATTCTTTGATTACAAGCCATTTAGTACCGACGTCTGACAGTATTTTCTACAATGGGAAAAATCAAGTATCGTGCTGTGATTGAATATTTATTTTTGGAAGGTTTAAAAGCAACGAAAATTTATGAACGAATATTGAAAGTGTATAAGGAGGTTTCGCCATTAGTTAGTACAATAGAAAGATGGGTTGCTGAATTTAAACGTGGTCGTACAAGTTTTGAACACGATCGACGCCAAAGACGTGAATAAACAGCAACAACAGCAACAATTGTAGAAAGAATTCAGTAAATCGTATTGGCAAAACGTCAAGTGACTGAAAGAGATTTAGTAGAAGCTCTAGGCATCTCATTGGGCAATGTAAGCAATATTTTGACTGCAGTATTGGGTTTCAGAAAGCTGTGTGCACAATGTTTGCCGCATTCGCTAACAATGGAACAAAAACACATTCGAATGCGACTTTCTCAGAAACATTTAGAGCGTTTTCGAAAGAATAAAGTGGATTTTGTGCGTCGATTCATGACTATGGATAAGACTTGGGTGTATGACCTAAATCAAAACAGGAGGCTAAAGAGTTGTGTGAACCTAACTCTTCGGCTCCGAAACGAGTTTGTTTACAGAAATCGGCCAAGAAGGTGTTAGCATCAGTTTGCATATCAGGGATGCGAAAGGATGCGTCAAAAATCATGTAAAATTTATATAACGTTAATTTTGGTACGCTAAAAACGAATTTGAAGTTTGTTTTACATTACCTGTGTTTGTTCATTCGCCAGGTAACAAAAAGGAATAACCGTCTGTAGACGGTCAGTAAAAATTTCACAAAAATCAGTTTTATTTTTTCAGTTTCACTATAACTATTAATAGTTGCATTGAAAAATATACAGAAAAACATACCTGTTTTGAATTTTTGAAGAAATTTCTGCAATGTTTGGCCACTTTTTCACAAACGAAAAGATGAAATTTTTTAACTGTAATTTGTTCGACTGATTTCAACGACGGCCATTACTAAACCGACGATAAACATCAAAATGAAACAAATTAACACTATAAACGATTCGGAATGGTTCCGTCATAGCCGCAAAATTATATATAAAACCAAAGAGGGTTTTATGATGACCGTCTGTAGACGGTCTTACTGGATAGAGAGTTAAGAAGGTGGTAACGGTCTCCCGATGAATGTCGTTTAATGTCTGTCTAAACACTGTCTTGTCCAGTAAATGTCTGTTAGTTTTGTCCTGGATCTTGTCGGCATAGTTTAATAGGTGTCTCCTGACATGACTAGGAGGCGGTTCTGGCTCAAGCAGGTGTCTGCAAGGGCGGTAGCACCCTAACAGGAACTGCTTGCTGATCAATTTGTTGTGCTCCATTACTGTACCTCATTGTGAAAGTGTTGAAGAGGGGACATCAGGAGGCCACCCGTCGCTGTGTGTTACTGGTTCCAGGCGACCAGACAGACGCATCATAGTTTAGAACCGGCCGGCCAATTGCCTCAAATGTCGATAGCAACAATTCTTTATCTTTGCCCCAAGTGTTGCCGGCAAGCGATTTGAGGACTTTGTTACGATTTTGGACTTTAGTGGCAATTATGGTTGTATGCGCAGAGAAGGAGAGCTAACTGTTGAAGGTAACACCCAAAATTTTGGGAATTGGTGTGTCATCGTCTGTGAACATGAGTTGCAGTTTGACCTCCTTTGTCCAGGTGGTAATGAGGGTCGCCCTGGACTTAGTGGGCGAAAGTTGTAGACTCCTCGCTGTGAAAAATCAAGAAAGGTCGTCGAGGTAGATGTTCACTTCGGAGCACAGGTCATCAATGTCATTGCCCGACGCCATTATCGTGCAGTCGTCATCGTATGAGACCAGGGAGAGTCCCTCTGGTGGCTGGGGAGTTTCGAGATATGGAAGTTGAACAGCAAGGGTGAAAGGACGACACCCTGCGGGACACCTTGCTTGATCTTCCTCTGTTTTGATGTTTGGTCTCGAAAAATCACTGACGAGGGACGACCGCTTAGATAGTGTGCGGACCACCTCTTCAGCAATGGCGGGAGTGTCGACTGATAAATATCATCTATGTAGTAGCTGACAGTGTCGAAAGCCTTCTTCAAGTTCAACGCTACTAGGACAGTCCTCTCGCAGTGGCGGTTTTGGTTATGCTCGCAGTTTATCTGGGTATTTATGAACGTGAGTGCTGTGGTGGTGCTATGCACTCTTCGGAAACCATGCTGATGTGGGGCTGGGGTCAGGTGTTTCGTAAAGAGTGGGAGTAGGAGGGCTTCAAGTGTCTTCACTACTAGGGAAATAAGAGTTATCAGCCGATAAGATTCGCTTTGGTTGACGGGTTTCTCAGGTTTCAGTAGGTTCCCTGCTTTCCACTTGTCAGGGATGATGAGAGTGTCCAAGGACAGGTTGAAAACCCTTGTGAGAAATCCTACTCCCAATGGTCCCAGTTGCTTCAGCGTCAGTATGATCAGTCCGTCAGGGCCAAGGCTTTTGATGAATTGGATTTGTTGATTTCCCCCCTGAACCTCATCATTGGAGAAAGTAAGTGGAGTTCTGTCGTTCGTCAGTTTGTGCAGCCGTTTGGTAGCACGGCGCTTGTATCTGTCGGCCGGAGGATGCAATGTGAAAAGTCGGCTAAAATAGCTCGCCCATCTCTTCGGGTCCGACGTAGTGTAACTGTTAAAGGTGAGGTGATGGCCACCTTGTCGTTGTGCTTCGTCGGGTTCTGCAGGGACCTTACGGTGGACCAAAGCTTACTTACACCAGTGGTGAAATTGCATTCAGGTGTTCAACCCATTTGGTCCACTTATGTTGATCTACCAGTTGCCGGATCTCCAAATTGAGATTCCTTTTGCGGGGATCCCCGGGATCGACCTGGTGTAGGTGGTCGCGCTCGTTTGCTAAACTGGCTGCTTCGGCTGGGAAATTAGGGATGAAGCGAGCCACAGCAGCTGTGAGCACCTTGCGGAATGCGCGTTCGTGTGCGCGCACATCAGTGGGGATGGGAAGAGCGACGAATGTGTCCTCGGTGAATTCCGCGAAGCCGGCCCAGTTAGCTTTTTTAAAGTTAATATAGGATCAGTGGTTCGCGGAAACGAAGTCGGCAGGTCTCTCAATCGAGACTATAATGGGCAAGTCGTCTGAGGCAAGCGATAGCATAGGTCGCCAGGTTATGCTATCTATCAGATCAGCGCTAGCTATTGTTATGTCAGGCGAGCTGCTGCAATTGCCCACTACCCTGGAGGAATCGTCGTAGCTTACAGTGCTGAATGTTGAATCTGCTCTGCCAATAGAAGCCCCCTGCGTTTTGCATTTGGTAGGTTTGAGTGCCAAAGATGGTGATGCGCATTGAAGTCACCTGCAACCCACCAATGGGTTTTCACCTGACAGCTATACCTTGAAATTCTAAGTAGCTGTCCCTGCGGTCGATGCCTTCATCGATGAGGCGATACTGCACTGTGTGGTGGACTATGAACGCTAGGCCACCACCGTTGTCTCGCTGCGATCATGTCTGTGCACGTTATAGCCAGTCTTAGCTATCAGGGAGGAGCTAGCGTGCAGCTTGGTTTCCTGGACCGCAGCTATTGGGATTTTGTGTCGGCTCATAAAGTCAACTATCTCGTCTACCTTACTCGTAAGTCCGTCCCAGTTGAATTGAAGAAGCTTAAAGTTTCTTGGCAAGGCTGTTGCAACACGGGGTGTGAGGGACACGTGTGGTTGCCTACGTTGGGCGTGCTAAGCATTCCGCTGTTGTTGTTGCGGCCTGATGGTGGGGGCTCTGCAAGGCAGGGGGCAACGTAGTCAGTTGTGCACTCACGGATGGTGCGCAGGCCGGAGCATCTCCGAAAGTGGCACCAGCCATTGCAAAAATTGCATTTGACTGATGGCAGGTTCTGAGGTATTCTGGTCTGACATATGGAACAGACTGTGCGGGGATCAAGAACTGCTGGTTTGTCCACGCACTGGGGTTGGAGCAGGGGTGAAGGGAATGGGCTGTGTTGGGGGAGTTGCGTTGCACCGAGAGGCTCTTTACCGTGGAGGTATGGGTTGTGGTGGCGGTTGGAAGTGCCGCCCTATCAGGGGGGTAGTAGCCGTTGAGACATCAGACGCCTGCTGGCGGGAGCAACACGTGGCCACATACCATGTGGACCACTCCCTATGTGACCTAAGGCCTGAACAGGTCTTTAGGTGACTCCACCCATTGCACTTATTGCACCTAAGGGAGATGGAGCTCGTTTATGGCATACGCAGCAATAGAATAACTCTGGTCCAGGGTTGGATTCAATACCAGCCCTGAGGAGAAGTATTTGGAATAAGATTGCTGCAAGGAGTTGCTCCTGTGACGTAAGAAGTTTTGTGATATACTGTTCACTAGACAGAACTACGTACCGTAGAACCGGCTGCCATGGAAATGTTATTTTTACGCTTTCATTTTATTTGTATATTATTATTAATATTTAGTAATTCATATCCTCGGGTTTAATGAAATTGTTTATATTTCATTCGAAGAAAATTTTCCGTTATCAACTTTGTTCAGGGAGATTCTCACGAATCATCTAGAGCAATATACTTACCAACCAACAATCCCAGTTCAAATATTCAAAGATGTCATGTTTGATTTAAAATGGAATAGGAGAGGGAACTTTGAACGTCGTATGCAACTTTGTTTCTCTTTTCTTGCTGTGTTTCTTTTTCTTGCTTTATTTGTTTGTACGCAATAAATAAACAAGCCATTGGAGATAAATATTTCAATCTGCTATATCTCCCAAACTGTTTTTGGTTCATACTATTAGATCCTTAAATATTTTACATTCTTTCTACTTACTGACGGCTCAACGTTGAATAATCGTCTTTCTTGCTCGTTTCTGGAATCATGTGTTAGTTCTGAGACTTCTTATGGTCTTCGTCGTAAAAGAATTATCCAAGCTATATCTAATTTTGTACTCATCAAACGCCGTGCATCAAATAATAAAACACCTTGGAGAAGTTAAGCTTGTTCCATCTAAAAACAACAAACATTAGAAACAAAGCATACAAGAAGCAAACATATGTTAGTAATGAAAGTGATGGATCCGATTGAGAAAAACATGTCGAAAATGAAATCGGACTCTATTTCCAATCCATACAGTTTTTGGCATTTCATCCCATTTTACGAGCATGAGATATGAGTATATGAATTCTTTGCTCCCATTTATGACCTGCTCCCAACATTCACTCATCTCATTTGCCTAATATTACTTCGTTCGAAATCTCGGTGAATGATGTTCTTATCGCAATATCGCATCTAAAGTTTAGTCCTAAATCCTAGACACTGAAGCATTATTAACTATAATTTGTATAAATTTTCATATGCCTTAGCGAGCCCAATGGCATACGATTGTGTAATAGCAACAGTAACATTATTGATTTTAAAACCAACTTATATAAAGTTTAACTTACAGGGTTTGATTGAAAAGTAATGAGCCTTCCCGCGCGGAGCGTCTGCCAAGTGGTCAACCGAATCGGCTGGTGGGGGAAAATGATCGTTGGATCTTCCCCTTCCACTAGAAACCGGTTCCAGTTCGCTGGCAACAGCGATGCAGTCAACATCGCTCCGCGCATGTAAGCTGTTTTAAAAGTGTGTTAGGATTTTGCAGTGGCGGAAATGCAGCGATCGTTGGAGCAACGTTACTCGATCAAATTTTGCGTAAAGCTAAACAAAACGAGTACCTAAACCATGGGGCTACTCAAGGAGGCTTACGGGGACCACTGCAAAATCTTAACACACTTTTAAAACAGCTTTCACGCGCGGAGCGATGTTGACTGCACCGCTGTTGCCAGCGAACTGGGACCGGTTTCTATTGGAAGGGGAAGGTCCAACGATCATTTCCCCCCACCAGCCGATTCGGTTGATCGCTTGGCAGACGCTCCGCGCGGGAAGGCTCATTACTTTTCAATCAAACCCTGTAAACTTATTTTATGTTGCCAACTAGTTTGTAAGGCTTAACCCTGTAGAATGTATATTAATAAATAAATATATTATATTCATGTGTGATTTGTTAATTTTATTTTATTATAAACAATGCGAATTTTGTTTTACAGCAGATTGATTCGTGTGTACGGATAACAGTGCAAATTCCGAAGGATGCGGCGACACGCTTACGCCAGATGGCATCGGAGGGCAATCCCGCCCTACGTGCCCTCGGCATTATGTCTGTGCAGTTGGATGGCGACTCTGTGATATCCATAAAATTACCCGGGCAAGAGATCAATCTGAAAACCGCAGGTAAGCTAGTAAATCTTATTTTGCGTTCCTCATTTTTTTACTGAACATTTTTTCAAATATTTTTAGATAATGGAGCGGAGGCTTCGTCGTCGAGGGCAAACGACGAGCTGGGTGATTTAACACAGCTGTTGGAAGCGGGAAGGAGTACGATAGGATGTCTTAGCCATGCGTCTACAAGTGGGCCATTATTACAATCACAAATACAATATCGTATCCCCGCCCCAAATATTGGGCTGGCCACCAACAATGTTGTATCACCGCCACAGCTGCATCAACACCAGTTTGTGCAGGAGAGGCGAAATATGCTGCTCGGCGGTCCAAGTACAAGCAGTGCTGCTCAAGCCCTTCTACAAAAGCAGCAAATGCAACAGCAAAGTCTCCATCATCAAAACTCGCAACGCCAGCTCGTACCAGGTCAACCGCTTTTTAAGCCCCCAAACACTGTGTGCCCCATGGATGGAAAAGTTCCAGTCCCACCAATGTCTTCAAACTTGAATGGTGGATCGAATGGTAGGGATTACCCATTCGTGAGTATGAGGCAAGCTCGTGTGCTACAGGGTCGCGAAAATGCGTTGAATAGTAGTTTAGTAAATACCAACCAAACATTTACTTCAAACAACTCACAGACTTTACAAACGCCGCAGAATGGACAACTGGAACTTGCAAGTGGTTTAGGTCCGTCTGCTAATGTTCCGGTAAAAGCTATAAAACATTCTCCAACTGTGGAGCTTTTATCGACAAGCTCAGGTTTACCCGGAAATAAATCACAATTTTTGCAACCTCCTCCACCCCCGTATCCTGGTGTAGGAAGTGCAACATCAAACATCGTAAACAAACCCGCCTCTCAAATTAATAAACCAGTGCAAAATTACTTACACAAAGGAGTTGGTGGATCGTCAGTTGTTGCGCTTCAGGCAACTACTTCGACAACCACCAACAATAATATAGCAATTTCATCACCACTACTTGTAAATTTATTACAAAACGATGGAAACACTGTTACAAATCAAGTGAAATTATCGCCGCAAACATCTTTGTTGCAACAACCATCGTCATTACCGTCGGGGAGTTCTGGGCCACAGCAATCTCAAAATCAACATCAACATCAACAATTATTGAGTTCAACTATGCGAACGCAGACAGTGATGGCCGACGTAATAATAGAGCACAAAAAAAGCCAACAACAACAGACACAGCTTTTACATTCAGTTTCTGATAATTCATTGGTGGGTACATCTTCACCAGTCGGTTTGTCTTTATCTCCTAGTGGTACGGGGAGTATGCGTAATATGCAGCAACAACAAACACAACAGATAATAACAAGTCCCGGAAGCAATTTATATGCCCAGCAACACATTCAATCAAACTTTCAACCACAACATATACCATCTCAGCAAGGAAGTTTTCTTCGACAACAACGCCAGCAACAGTTGCAGGCAGCTGTTGTTCCGATCGGGGGCTTATCATCTCAGCGTTTCATGCAACAACAGCAACAGCAACAACAACAATCTTTCCAACAGTCTCAAATATTGCAAACGCAGCAGCAGCATCAAGTGACCCAGCAGGCTGGTATTAGTGGAATTATGTTGACTAATTTGCATCAACAGCAGCAAACACATGTTCGGCAAGTTCGTCCTGGCGGTGTAATGCCTGGACAGGTAGTAGTTCAACAACATCAACAACAAACACATCAGTTTCTTTCGTCTGGTGGCATGTCGCCGGCTGCCTCGCATTCACCTGCCTCCAGCCACCATTCTATGCATAGTCCGTTAATAGGGCCACACCAGCAACAACTACTATCGCCTTCGACAACACCAGTACAATCCCCACATTCTCATCCGCCACATGCACAAAAGCAAATTGGTCAACAACAGCAACAGCAAAATCAGATGCAATTACAACAACATCATCAGACAACAATGATTATACCACCAACGGCATCGCCTTCATCCCGCAGTGTTAATATTCTTCACAACACGCAAGTAACTTTGGCGCCAGCTCTATCTGGAGCAGGATCCGGTACTAGTGGTAGTGGCGTACTAACAAATACACAAACTACACCACCTGATTATAACCAGGCAGCTATAACAACATCCTCAATGCGTTGGCCTGCGTTGAACAAACCAATGGATTCAGTCACTAAAAGCAGTTTCCAGGAGTTTGCTCGATACCAAATGCAGTACAATTTGCAGCAGCAACAAATCAATAATAATCATCAATCACAACCACAAATAAAAGATCACCAGAAGCAGAAAATAAACGACCACGTAATAAGATCTGAGGCGGATGCAATTGTTGGGATTGTGGGAGTGTCTTCGCTAGATAATGCTGCCACGGCGAATGGATTATCAGATCCCTTAATAACTTTGTCAGATTTTGAAGCTTTAACAACAAATGACCTTGACGCTTTGTTACCAACATTGAATTGTGATTTAGACTCTGCTCTTAGTTTGGATGACAAAAACGAATTGGAGTCACTTTTACAAGATGCAAAAGATCTAGACTTGGATCTAATTGAAGAAAATCTATCTGCCGTGGGGGTAGACATTGATGAGACAGCAGCCGCCGCATCGTCTCTCTTAGATGCAGAAGCAACACAAATACCGCCAAATGACACACTAGGTCTTAATCCAATGCAGTTTGGACAGCAAAATGCACAAATGCCACAAAGCATACAGCAACAAACATCGTTCATGGGCATTAGTAGCATAATACCAACTCAACAAAATCAATTGCAACTACAGCGAAATAATATTGAACAGTCGGGTGAGGTGATCCAAAATCGGTACAAACCGGAAGAGAATTTGTTTATGCAAAATAACCAATCTAATCAGAAGTTCCAATTGCCACAAAATCTATTATCTCATTCAATACAACCGCCAGAGCACCCTAACCAGCATTTGCAACAACAAAAAGCGTTGCATCGACAACAAGAAAGTCGTGTTGCAGACGCAAATCAGATCCGTTCAAAGACTGCTCCTTCAGCGGTTTGTTCAACTAACCAGAAACAATTTTTAATAAATCCTCTAACCGGCGAATTGGAACCAATGCAGAGTGATGATAGCGAAACTGAGGCAGAACAGGAGACTCAGCAGTTAACTTTAATAACGACAAAACCACATACAGTGTCGTCATTAATTGACAGTTTTAGTAGTAATCACCCAAGCGAAAATCTACCCAACTCTATTTTCTTAGAGGATGACTCAAATTCTTGTGGTACCGCTGTGTCAAAACTTTCAGTAAATGACCAAAATAACGGAATCATACCCGGGGCGGGAAGCGATACAGAGCGCTCACGTGATTCCTTAATTTCAAACAAATCAAATCGAAGTGTCAAGCATGGAAAACGGGATGGTAGCCAAATGCCCAACAAATCCATTGCTTTGCCTAATAATATGGGTGAATGCGGTACACATAAATCACCCAGTCCAAATATAATAGCAACAACGGCACCATCTACTTCGACGACGAGCACAGTTTTGACTAGTGTGGGGGTTTCGCAAAGAAAATCAGAATCTAATTTATTACGTGAAAACCAGCAAAACAATGTGAGAGAGAGAAAACAAGATGGAAGCTCTGGAGCTACTAAGCCTAAAAGAACAAAAGGAAATGCCAGGTCAAAAGCTGTTGTTGCTTCGTTATGTACGAAATCAGTTTCTGCTCCAGCAGTATCAGAATCCACATCGACATTAGCAAGTACTGCTGCCGAGGTAAATAATACTAACGAAAAAATAAAATTACGGTTAAAGTTGGAAAAGAAGGAACCAGTGTCTCCCGCTTATAAAGTAGATGTTTCTTTTATTGCTTCACCAAAACCTGGAACATCCGAGGCATCAGCGAGCAACTCTTTAAATACAACGTCACAAGGCAATATTAATACTAGTACTCAATATAACATGAATATAAACCAAAATCCAATTCCGCCAATGACTTCTTTACAACAGAATCATATAGAGCAAGCTCATGTTATGCATCAATCAATTGCTTTCAGCAATTTTACGGCACCGCTTACATCCGTTAGTGTTGCACCAACTTGTTCAACTGATGAACCAAGGGTGCCTCCGTTACACATCAGTCTAAGGGGAGGCAAAAACTCAATTGTTATTAAAAGCAGCCGCAAAGATCGCAAAAAGCTTCAGAGTTTGTCAAACACTCCGACAGAAGCACATAGTAGAGGTGGTGAAGATGATCCGAATCAGACGTCAAATAAACTGTTAAAACTACAAGCGTTGCAATTGCCCGATGCTAGTGCAGAAAAAATAATGCCATTTTACAGCAGCTTTTCCACAGCATCAACGTCATCAGTTTTTAGCAGCAGCAGTAGTGGAAACTGTAATAACTCCATGACAGTAATGACGTCGACGCGTATTCAAAATTTGCCGATTTCCAGTGGAGAACTAACATCGACAACTCCGTCGATGGCGGTAATATCAGCAGCGCCTTCCTTCTTGGGTAGCAAGAATGGACTGACAATAAGTGCAATTAAACCCCTTGATTCGAAGAGTGGCAGTAATTCAAATGACAATAAAAATTTAATAGTTGGCTCGACTAATGTGGGGACGCTACCATTTCCACCACAACTAATTGCGCAGTCTCAATATCAAAAACATTTGAGTTCAGCACCATTGACCCAACAGCAGCTACATTCTTCTAAAGTTCAATCAAGTTTATCTAGTAGTATAACTCTTAATTCAATACCAAACAGTAGTATAGTAGCCTGTTCTAGTGATAATTCTGTAAATGTAGCTAATCGCGTTATTAATAGCTTGAATTTAAAAACAGCGGCGACAATTACACCTGTTGGTGTCGGAGGTGGTAAGCCGCTGACAAAAAACCAAAAACCTCCATCTTACTTAACAGCAGTTCAACAGCTTCAACTTCAGAAGCATCAGCAGAAACAGGCGCAACAATTTGGGGTTCTTGGCGAAAATCAGTCAGCTCAGCAAACTATGGTTGCGGTGGCGACTATGCTGCCAAGTGCAACAACACTGAAGCGAGTAACAGTACCAAAATCGTCTGCAGAACATACTGATTTAACCGTCAAAATTGAAAATATTACTTCAAAGGTAGAGACCAATGAATCTACAGATGTAAAAACTGCAGTAATTTTACCAACGTCGTTGACGAACACAGTTGTGGGGTTTGAAAAACAATCTCATGAAACTTCAACTATTTCAACTGTTGTAACCAATGGATGTACGAGCGCTAGTAACGTTGTGGTTTCTAGCAATCAAGGGATAATTGTTAGCACAACCTCTCCTGCTTTATCCAATGTTACTTTGCGAAATTCGCCTGCAAGTAATGGAAGTGGTACACCTGGTCATGGCAATGGCAATGGTACTGGTGAAGACAGTGGTATCGAGTCAATGGATGCATTATCTGAGAAGAGCCCCCATCAGCAGTCAAGCAGTCCGACTCAACAGCAAATAAGTGTCGGAAGTCTTGGTGGTAGCATTGAAAAGTCTACATTGGTTGTTGTAAAGAAATCTTCAGCAGGTGAGGCAAAGGAGGAAAAAATAGATGTAACTGATATTAAAAGCAAAATAAAATCTTCAATATTAAAAGATGGTGTCGATGACAGGACGGAACTAAATCTTAAATCGACAGAAAAACAAACATTGCTTGATTATGCAGATGATGAAATTGAAAAGGCTCTAGCCAAGATGGAGGGATTTAGTGAAGGCTTGTTGGAGGTGGCTACAAACGTCTCAACTCCGATTAAAAACATTGAGCAAGTCGCATCCACTTGCTTTGTGAAGACCGAAAATATAACGACACCTACGTCTCCGAAAACAGAAACAATTACCAATGGAGAACAATCAGATCACCTCCTCGAAATTATAACACAGAGCAATACTGGCACAAAAATAGAAGTAGGTCTAAAGGACCGAAAAAAAATTCAAACGATTGTTGTTGAGGATAAAGTTATTCCTAAACTCAGAGATACTAATATTGCAATAGATAATAAATTTGATAGCGATAGTAATATTGGGAAACATATTGATTCCAAAACTTTAAGCAACCCAATTATTAAGTTAGCTACATCTAAAATTCCGGATGCAAAAAGTAAAGAAAAATGTTCAACGGATGATGATAAAGACCTTGAAGTTCGAAAACAATGCCATGAAGCGTCTTTCCAATCACAGCTTCAGGAATCCGTTTTCCCTCCTATTTCCATTGAAATTCCGACTCAAAGTGAATCTGAATCTAGTCGCATTCGCACACGTGCTAGTAGTCGTTTAGGAAGCCCTTTAGATGCAAATAAAACAAGTCCAACAATGTTGTCGACATTTGTGGGTAGCACTCCACAACTAAACGTAGGAGGGGCTGGTAATGGGAGTCAGCAAGGGAACTTGCCTGCGGCAGGAGTCGGGAGTAAGCGCAAACGTCAGGAATCTGATACAAGCGCCAACAGCTCTAACAATGGATGTACGGAAGAAAAACGATTTCGAACAGGTAGCACATGTAGTGCTGCTATTAACTTTGTAGTAGATGAGAATGACGCAAAAATTACTGATTTGCCTTCAGTAAATGAAGGACAAGATGATCCAAAGTGCTTCGCTGGAAGAAAAAGTGAGGAATCTTCTGACTCTGACGAACCATTAATTGAGGTGGCTGAAAAAGTACGCAACTCAAAAGTCGCAAGTGCTATTATAGGCAGTAACGATTGCGGTGTTCAGTCAACCCTAGTGGCAGCAACAAAATGTGAGTTTAGCAATACAACTTGGTTGGAAAAGACCACTCGTAACAGTCGAGCAATAGTACATCAAACCAGTAAGTATCATTTTACTATTGTATAATTAGTATAATATATTAGGTTTATATATGCCGTATATATCGCACCCTAAATACAAAAGGGGCACAACTCAAAATTTTCCACACTCGAGCTTGACTTGTTTACAGTAGCACAGAAAACAAACTATGTGACATATCACGCTGAAATTTGCCATGTAAGCTTATAACAGTCCTACCAAAAAACAAAAAATTTATTTTTGCCATATGACATCCGCGGACCGTTTTATTGATAACGTCTCGCTCATATTTGAGCAAAAGGTACATTTTGAGTTGTGACCCTTTTGTATTTAGGGTGCGATATGTATATAATTGCTGCCTATACCCTTTTTTGGGTACCTACCTACCCTGAGCAAAGATGAACATCTGTACCAAAATTCATTGAAATATACTTAGCTTGCTCGAGTTGTCGTACTTCCGAATGGAGAGACAGACATGGCTAAATTTACTTCTCTCATAATTCGCTTTCATGAGGTTAAAGTTGCTCGTCGGGATATGTGGAAAATATACCGCTAAATGTTACAGAATAATCCCGCAAGCTGTGTTAGACACCAAGTGTGGCCACACAAAGAACTAATTATTCCATTATTAATTAATAGATACAGTCTGTCTAATAGAAGCGTGACCGGAAAAATTCAAACTTAGAGTTTCGTTATAAAAAAATGTAAATACTGCTAAATGGGCGATTTGAAGCAATGTTCTTATACACCCACCCTAAAACCCTAAAGGTCAAAAAATGTCACCTCTCCAAAGCAAGATCAGAAGATTATTGATTTATTTGCGACAAAGCCGAACTTACCATTGCATCAGGCTGAATCAGTTTTAAAGAAAAGTGGTGTTAATGTATCCAAACAAAAATTCACGGATGGATCTTTCTTTTGGGCGAATAATTGCATACGTCGGTATACTGGTATACTGATGATAATCGACAACTTCAACGAAAGGTTAAACACCCAGTTAGGTTGCTTCTCCGAAAAAGGATTTAGCCGTTTCTTTATATTTAATAACATGAATAACATTTTCCAAAAAGCATTATTACCGTATGCTGCGAAGATGTTTGGAAGAACTAACCAACCTTGGTTTTAACAAGAAGTCAAAGACCCCAAGCCTCGAAGTCGAAGGTGTGTGTGGAATTGAAATTTTGGACTGGCTTCACAGTCGTCTGGTGCTAACCTAATTGCAAATGTTTGGGCAATAGTTAATCAAAACTAAAAAAAAAAAAAATGGACAGTCAAAAAGCTTTCAAGGCGAATTCGGCTCCACAACTTGCGCAGAAATTAACACAAAGTATAACTCAATGATGTGAAGTCATTATAGCTAATGATGGTGACTATACATTTTATTGAATTTCTTGAATTTTTTCAATTTCCATGTTATTGCGGCCACGCTTCTATCAGTTTTTTCGCCGTCGGAAACGAGCTTTTTGTTTTTTGAAGTTTTGGATTTCACTAGCCAGGAATTTTTCAAAATAAATTGTTTCTGCTTATTGAAAGAAAATAAAATGGCCTTTTAGTTACTTTTTGTTGCAACTTTAAAATGTAACTGATTTTAAAGCTAATGTATGTCAAAGACAAAACCTTTTGGTATTCTCTTCTATATTCCTTTATGTGGACAAAATTATAATACCTTTGTGCGGGTATAAAAATTAATTTAATCTAATCCAATTTAACCCAATGGTTCGATTCTCATAAAATATTTCCAGCGTACATATTACATAATCAAGCACTTTTAAGGGAATCGAAAAGAAAACGTTATCGCTTTTGTCAAAAACCAGCACGGTTAATTTTTTTAATTAAATAAATAAGCCGAAAACAAATCTGTAAGTCGAGCCTTCCTAAAAGCAAACTGTTAACGGTTTGTCTTCTTAATGAACTAGATATACATACATATGTAGTTCACCCTCTCATCCTCTAATAATTTTCGTGTATTTTATTTTGATTCCACTGCTTGTTAGGGTTATTTAAAATTATAATGACGATCAGAAATGTAACATAAAACTCATATATTATTCTAACTTTTAATTGCGTGGATCAAAAAGCACAATAGTGGGATAGGTATAGGCACGCACCTGTTTTTCTGTATGTTATTATCATTTTATTAAAAAAACATTTTAATATATAATTTAATAATTTCATTTAGAAACATCAAATATTAGCAGTACGACTGGAAGTGTATCGACTATAACTTCATCAACAAGTGTAATGAAACCAGCCGCAGCTGCGCCGTCGGTGTTCACAAATATAACTGGAGTCATTAAAACGAGTAGTGGTAAATAAAAGTAATTAAGCGTCATATGCAAAGCCAATACAATAGTATGCTTCTTTTTTCTTTCTAGGCACAACTAATAGCTCAGTTTCGGTGGAGTCAAATTCAAATGAACGCAATGCTTCCACGATCACTTCAGTTACACCGGCACATTCCACACGTGGGAATACAAATTCTACTCCTGCATTTACGAGTAGTTCTGGAATAAATAACAATAACAATAATATAAACGATGAAAAGATAGGAACACGAAGAAGTGTGCGCACAAGTGCTGGCATGCACAAAAATTTGTACGGGCGTTCTGTCAGTTCTGCAGCAACGACGATGGGGGCTGTTTCACAAATCACAGATCCAACAAAGTCTCCCATTTTGACAAAATCAGTCGGTGTACATGGAAGTGAACTCATGGGAGTAGTGGAAGCTCGGCGGAAAACAAGGAGCGCAGGTAAGTTTCTTATTCGGGAATTTAAATAATACTGCCTTAGTCTCTAAGAAAAAATATCTCCTTTTTAATAGTTCGGTACAATAGTATTTTTATTTTGATGCACATTGAAGCAAATGTATTACAAGTTTTTGTACTTTAAATTGCTTGTGTGCAGGATTTATTTTATTTATTTATTTAAGATATGTGGGGGTACATGTAAGGCCTTTACTTTTACATAATGGAAGTTACAAAATTTAAAAATTTAATTCAAGTGCAATAGAATGTAAAACTAAAAACTAACTGTCAGATATACAAAAGCAATGAACCGAATAGTTAGTGCGTGACTACCATTTGGTAGTGCCGGAGTTCGAAACTCGCCGTGGGCACGAAACATCAAAATGACAGAAATGGGGTTTTCTAATAGTGGTCGATCTTCGGCAGCCAATGACAAACCTCCGAGTATATTTTAGCCATGAAAAAGCTACTTATAAAAAACCAATTCCGTTTGGAGGAGGCGCAAAATTGTAGGTCCCCCCATTTGTGGAACAACACCAAGACGCACACCACGAATAGGAGGAGGAGATTAGTCCAACAACCAAAAACGGTTGTAAGAATCAAGTAAATACCACATATGACCATTAAAATAGGTACCCAGCACGTTCATACGGAAAATGCAAGTTTTTCAAATTAATGCAGATATTCAAATGTATGTGTTTATATTGGGTTGGGGAAAAGGAAATGTCGTATTTGTGATCGAAATTTGACGCTTTATCTAACGTACTTAGAATTATCCGATTCAAGACAAATATGCCCCGTTTTGTTTGCAAACTTGTTGCCATTTAGAAGGCAACTTCATTATCCCCCCTTTATAAACCAGAGAATCGCAAGCGTTGATTCGGTCCAAGAGATTTTTTGCGTCAATACGTGTGGCATCCAAACATCCCGCTTTTTTTTGGAATCCAATCTTCTGAAAATGGTTCCAAACGGTTTTCGGCATCTTCGACATCTACTACACCAGAGCGAAATCTATCGAACCAACGATGTGCTGTGCGAATCGTTACAGTATCAGGCCCACAAACTTCACAAATTTTTGCCGCCGCCTTCGCTGCATTTTTACCTCTACGCTAAAAAACGTAAAATATGACGAATTTCTTGCTTGGTGGACTCCATATTTGACGCGCTATAACTTAAGACTGAAACATACGATCACAACACTGTCAAAGCGACACTTGTAGTACAGATTGTCGTCTTCAAATCGCCGTTTAGTGTGACCTGATGCAATAAGTACAACGCAAGATATGTTTAAATGTCGCGTTCAATTGACAAAATACGAAATTACTTTTTCCCCAACCCAATATTTCATAGATTAATAGTATATAGTATATAAAAAATATAAATGATAATTCAAGTTACAATTAGAATAAACAGGTAATATTCATTAAAACAAGTATGAAATAGAAATAGATACGATACAAAAATGACTTAGTGATTTCATTAAAAATGCTGCTCTTCGATAATTTAAGTTTAATCATAAACCAATAAACCACTGTGTCCACCATGAGTGTCAATGACTTTTTGTTTTCGATTTGATTTTTTGCCATAAATCCTTATTTTTGAATCCGGTTTTCCATGAGGTTTAGGTCGGGTGACTGGCTTGGCCAACCCAGAACTTTGCCAATATTTTATATAAACCAGTCACGTACTAACATGGCAAAAAACTAACGAAGTGACATATTCTCCTCCTTGTAAATAATTTTATCCATTTTATTGGTTATGATGAGGTGAATAAATAAATAAACTGAACGAACTATTCTGCCAGGCAGAAATTCGCTGCGCTACTTATTCTCATACCCAATATATATATATTTATTCTAATATACATCTTCCTGCAAAGTTGCTGGTCATAAGCTTGTATCCTAACGTCGTCAATTATTTTTAACATGGCTGTAGAGCAAGTTAGGTCTAAGGGCTAGCCCTGACTGCAATATTGATAGCAGGTTATTTCGTTTAACATAAGATGAAATTTGTGATGCTATCAAGGACTCCCATAGTTTGGAAAAGGCTGGCAGAATGTTTATCGGTCTATATTCATAGTGATTAGTGGCATTATTCTTTTTAGTAATGTTTTTCCTCACTGCTAGAAGTCGCGTACACCCTTATTTGGTGTTTGGTTGAGCTCCTCCTCCTATTTGTGACAGCGCTAATTAGGGTATCGGACGACATTAGACTCAACATTGCCAATGATCGCGTAACTTTATAAACACTTCTAGATCATTCTAAAGCTGGGACATAGTATTGTGACATTCCTGTATACGCAGATGATGTCCAGTTATATGTCAGCTGCCCTTTTGTATCCGTCAATAATTGTATTAATAATCTCAACACTGACTTAGATCACGCCAGCAAGTGGACCCATGACAGTAGGTTACTCTTAAGAACAAAAGAAAAAAAAACACCGTGCATCCTTATTTAAAAAAAGACATTTAAACTTGACGACTGCAATGAAGTGAAACTAAACAATTCTGTTATAAAATTTGTTGACACTGCCAGAAATCTAGGAATAATTTTCAACAGAAAATTGTAATGTTGATATCGTAGCTGTTCTTGTAAAGAGATTAAAAAACACAGCATAAATAAATCGGATATTCAAAGAGTTCTTACGTAAAACTAATTTTAAAAGGGTTTGTTTATTATTATTATTTCAATGCAGTTTAATTTTTATTGATGAGGAATTTATGTATGTTTTTCATAACAGATTTTCATACTTTTTAATTGAAACATGGTATATCTTACAGTTATTGGTGAGGCCCAATTAACTGAAGGACGCAGAAGAAGAAGTTCTCGCGACTACAAGTGACCATTGTCTTGCGCCTCGGCTACTGATTTAAACGTATGCGACGATGGCGATATGGATATAAGCGAATTTGGAGTTAACGTACTCGACAGCAAAAGTTGCTTTTTATTAGCCGAGGCGCAGAGTGAATTCTCAATGCATGATTTTGTTGATGATGTTAATCTTAGCGAGAAAAATGTTGACCGTAAGGATGAAGGGGAATGCAAAAAAACTGTGGTTGCTGTGAGCGCAGATAAATATAAGTATACAACTGCTATTGGTGTTAATGAACACAAAAAGTGTAAAAACTTATTACCGTCAACTGGGAATGCTGTAGCTATGGAATCTTCATGGAAGCCTTCAGAACCCTTACTAGCTTATAATACTGGCATGGGCGCAGAAGCTGAAAATGTTTTGATACCTGAAATTTCTCGTACGAATTCCGTGGATTGTAGCAACTTCGCAGATTTCAATGAATTTAATTTATGTTTGAATAATATACTTAATTATGATGATGATGATGTTATCACTCAGTCTTTATCGCCTATAACGATAATCCCTACAGACAACATGATCCACACGGGCGCAATGAGTTGTTCCTCAAGTCCAAAACTTTGTAGAAGCACACAAGACTCCGCTGACAGTTGGAACCAACGTCTTACGCCCAGAAGTGGAGACCAGCTACAGAACATTTTTGATATCGTTCAATTAAGTGAAGGCATGGATTTGCAAACTTTCCAATCAGACGAGAAAATACAACCACAGTCCTTTAGTACTGAGAGTGAATCGCACATAGTGCCGGCAGCAGGATTAACAAAAGATAAATTTGGTGGATATCAAGAACGCCAAATAACATAAAGTGCTACATATTAACAATTAAGATTATCATGCATTTGCCTGGAAGAAAATGTTTACAGTTATATGTATATATAAATAACATCATTGTGGCAATAAACTATTTATTATAATAATTAATGTAAATATAGTATATCCTTATTGATTATATCGTATTTTTGTAACATAATCGCTATTTGAAGCTACATATATGTTTAAAACTACATAAGTATGCAAAAAGCGTAAAGCACTATTTTTTTATTAATATGTAAAGCAAAGAACATAAAAAAATAAACGATTTCGCGCTATAAAATTAATTTCTGTAAAGGTGGCCAACATGTATTTGTGCGTGGCTCCAATTCACGGGGTTCTTAAGGGCATTAAACACCAAAATAGATAAAGTTTATTTTACTTGCGGCCGACCCTCGGCAGGAAATAGCAAAAAAGCTTTTTATAAAAACCATCTGCCATTCGTCGGTGCGACTTAAATTGCAGGCTCCTCAATTTGCGGAGCAACATAAAGACGCGCACCATGAATTGAAAATTAAGCACATAAACATCTAACGGAGGATGTATGTATGCACCGATTATATATAAGTTTTATCAATTGCAAAATATTAAAATTCAATTATTTGGAATAATTTGGTCTTATTACGTATATTTCTAGTCACATTGTTTTAAATAAGATAACATTGATTAGAATAACATAAATTTGAAATTAATGAAATGAGGTTTCATAATTTTTTTAGAAACAACTTTAGAATGTGTAGATATGTACATAGTTTTTCTTAGTAATATTGAACAATAATAAACAATTTGAATACAGTTGTGAACATAATTTAACAGCAGTAGCAATGCAATCACTTTATATTATATTTCTTGTGTAAGAAAAGTAAGGGTTTCCATATTTGTAAAAATGCGTTTGCTATCCAACTTATTTGGAGCTTGCATTATCCTTTTTTTTTGTGTCATCCATTTCAGATGTTGCCAGCAAGCAATGAAGATTAAACGTGTGGATATGCAATTATGGTCGTCTTCGATTCGCCACGAGTGGCGAACAGATGAAGCAACTGGCATAAACATACGTTGGCACACTAGAAAAGAGCTACCAAAAATTATATTTGTTTGGAAGCTCTTAATGAGTAATATTTAGTAGTGAGATTTGTGTAATATGTGAAAGGAGAGTTCGCAGCATTGAATATAATGAGTTATACCAGTTTTATGAGGTATAACCATACACGCCAGCGACGGATCTTGTTCGATAACGGTTTAGTTGCTTTCACATGCAAATATTTCGTCAATTGAGCGGAGCCCAAACATAACGAGCAGAGGAGTGACGAATTATATATCAATACAGTTTCGCTTTCTAAAATTAACTCGTTTTATTTAATGAATCCCCGAAATAGTGCCTTTGTAGCCGTTTTCGAAAATCTCGAACATATTCGAAACAATTTTCTGTGTTGCAGATGCAACGGAACAAGTATTTTGAAATTATTTATCATGAGCTCTTTCTTATATTTATATGTTTTGGATCTTCAATGTGTCGAAATCACCAATATCTTGAATGAATCTTTTATTGAAGTTATTTCCCACCTCGGAGAGCTATAATACGTTATACATTTTGAAAAAAAAAAAGAAATGGTTCTGGATTAACAGTATTTAATGGGATATAATTTCGGGTCGTTCCGGTAACGTAGGCGCGACTGTGGTAAGAAACAGCTTTTGCAGCGATTTATTCTTTCTCGATATTACCCCTTTGTCGACCGGGCCCAAAGTACCCGAATGAGATGTTATTGGATTCCAATGTCAATATCTTATGATTTTAAACTCTGCAGTACGCTCTTTAACAAGCTTTTTTTTGTGGTATACGGTACACTAGACAGGGCTAGTTTACTGGGACGGCAGCCCTTGGTCGGGAAAACCCGAGTCATTCCGGTAACGTAGAACCGGCTGGAATGGCTTTTTTTTTGTCGATTATGTGGGGTTAAATGAGTATATAATAATTAGTGACAGTTTAACGCAAAAACCATAAATATTTTTAAGCGTCTGTATGAGCATTCGATATCATCGTTTTCATCGGTCCACAGTGGTGGTGCCCAGCGTTGGCAGAGCTTACAACGGTGTTTTTTTTAACTCACATATGTATCTGTATTTCTGAGATAGTTTCGGATGAAAACCTAGTGCTTTTTGAAATCTGCTTTATCCGCCGTAAATAGTAAAAGATATGTCAACAGAGGAGACAGATGTTGATATCGTGCAACACAAAAACAATTAAGATATATGAATCAATACACACTTTTGCATTAATTAACCATTTTTCTTACCGCTATACGTTTTAAAACTAATACGGATAATATTTATAAGCGCAAATCAAATATAAATTTAATTTTTTTGTTTTTAAACAAGTCGAACAGTGGGGGTTGAAATATGCGTTGAAATAAGAAAAATAATCCAAAAATTAATTGGCATATACAATGCTGTCACACGGTATGAAAGCTGAAACTGACTCGTTGTCAACGTCGCAAATGGTTGTGTTAGCTTCACATGCACTATCTGTCGGTGAAAGTCGAATAGTTCCACAAGGCTCTTGTTTGCATCACTGATCTGCAGGCATAAACCTTTCTTGCATTAGCTTATTGGATAATGGCGCGTGCTTTATTCTCTGTCTATATTTGGTATTTAGCAAACAAAATCACCGCTTTTAAATAAATACATCATTTTTTGTTTTTAAAGATTTTTCACTTCATGTCGAAATTTTTGTTCAAATAATCGTATAGAAACTTATGTACAGTATAATAACTCGAAACATAAATAAAAACAAGCAATTTATATTTATATGAAAGTGCACATAATCAAATTCACATGTACATATGTTATATTTTATTTCTTGCAAATATACTTTAGGATATATTAAATGTATGCGTAAAATTATGAATAAAACATTATTTCTAGAAAGCGTTTAAATCTAGCAAGGGAAAACTTTGTAATGATTGTTGAAGATGCGAAATGTCTAACCAAAACCATATTACATGTATAAGCAAAAAACAAAAAAAAATATATATATATAGAAAAACAAGTATATAAATAGATGAAATGCAATATTATAAAACGGGATGATTATTATGTAATGAATAAATATTAGTAATTGAGACTTAACTTTAAAATATCACATTACTATAGGTATATTTATATACTTATGTATAATCAATAAAAAATAAGTACGATGGCATCAGATGTTAGTTTAAATGTGTTTTAACATATTAATCTTATACCACTATTTTGATTTGAGACAGCCGGAAGTTATATTGTAAATTAGTTTAAAATCTTTTATATATAAGTTAGGGGCCATAATTCTAAGCGACGTAATATGTGCATTACCGGTAAGAATATTTGCTTGAAAAATAAAAAAGGATAGCAGTGGTAAAAAAATATTGAAAACATTATTCAAGAAAGATATTGGAAGCAGAAACAAATAACTTAAATAAAATCAAAGTGTCTTAAAAGAAAATTTAGAATTAAGTCCTATACACAATGTAATGAAATTTAAAAACTAAATATTTTATGGTAATTGCATCATATATTATGTTAAAAAATATGTTTACAAATTTAAAACAAAGATTACTATATAAATATAAATTTTACAAATTCATGAAAAAATCTACATAGTGATTATGCAAAACGAATAATTTCATATTTAAGTGCGTACACTATACTTTTTATTAATAACTCAAGAAAAACTCAAAATAAATATATTATTTAAAAACCTCGTTTTATTAAAGATGTTCAGAGTTGTGGATTGAGCATATATGTAAGTCTAAAAATATGTGAGTGGGCACCTTTTTATTGCAAAAACATTGCCCCAAGAGATGGGGCTTGTTCGAGGTACACAATATATTGTACACGTAGACCTCCTTCAACACGGTTTCGCTCTGGCACGATAAGAGAATTGCAAAAAACCTTTCTATAGTGCTGTACTTCTACAGCCGCGGTGAGGCTTGCCGTCTTAAGGATACAGTGTTGCCACTGAAAGTGTTGGGGAAGTTATTTCTTTTCATCTCCGTGGCCTGAAAACAAAAGTGTCTCACGCTGCTGGGGGTCAGTGTAGGTCGAGCCGCGATGTATTAAAGAATAACTTTTTAACATTAAATTTCAGTCTCAAGCCATGTCCGAGAAAGATGAAAAACAACGTTCAAGAGGAAATTAATTTCTTTAGAACTAAAAAAACAAATCGTCACATTGGGGAAAGCTTTAATTTTAATGAAGCAATAGTCCGGAAATGCCAAGAAAAATGAAAAAGAAATAAGAAGTGTAGTTGCCGCAGGATATTGACATGCAAAACGTGCAACTCGCCCCCGGCCGTCAATAATTGAGAAAATGGAAAAGGATTGATGATTGCTGTAAAAAAAAAATTCATTAGATGGCAATATCATCAAACAAAAAGCTCTAAAAATTTAAAAACAAATTAAAGAACAAGCAGAATCCTCGGTCAATGCAGATTTTGTGGCAAGTAAAGGTTGGTTTGCCGTCGTAGCCGAATGTTTCGTGCGTGACTAAAATAAAGAAACAAATTTTTTTCTAATAGCGGTCCTCTCTCGGCAGGCAATGGCAAACCTTCGAGTGTATTTCTACCAAGAAAAAGCTCCTCATAAAAAATATCTGCCATTCGGAATCGGCTTAAAACTAAAGATCCCTCCATCTATGAAACAACATCAAGACGCCCGACACAAATAGGAGGAGGATTTCCAAACTCTTAGCTGTTGTTTACCGGTCACTGGACGATCGGAACACACGCGAAAAAGCAAGGGTTACCATTTAACCCCCATTGCAGAAGCTGTGTGGACCTTTCAGAGAAGCAGACTGTAGAGCACTTTCTCTATTGTTGTTGTTGTAGCAGTAACACAAGTCCCGTCAGCGTAGGGTATATCACCGGCCGTCTTCTAGCTCATCTAAAGGTAGACCCAGGAAACATACTGTTTCGACAGGTTGGGTCCAGAGGGAGATGGGTGATGAGTAGGTTTTAAGGGAAATGTGAAAAGGTGGTTAGTGTGGTGAGGTGTGCCTTCACATGCCGGACATATCGCACCCTAAATACAAAAGGGTCATAACTCAAAATGTACCATTTGCTCAAATATGAACGAGACGTTATCAATAAAACGGTCCGCGGATGACATATGGCAAAAATAAATTTTTTGTTTTTTGGTAGGACTGTTATAAGCTTACATGGCAAATTTCAGCGTGATATGTCACATAGTTTGTTTTCTGTGCTCCTGTAAACAAGTCAAGCTCGAGTGTGGAAAATTTTGAGTTGTGACCCTTTTGTATTTAGGGTGCGATATGTTTGGTATGTCGGGGTCAATTCTGGATAAGTAGGAGTTTAACCTGCTACAATATCCAGAACGTAGTTGTGCCAGTGTTACACGTGTCTCACGGGGAAGCTGGAGCTCTTCATCTGCTATAGGTGGTGGTTGGATTCCGATTACGGCATTCACAGTACGAGAGCTTAAGAAGGTGGTAGGTGACTCCCGATGAATGTCATTTATAGTCTGTTTAATCACTGTCTGGCCCAGTAATTGTAGGTCTGTTTAGTCCTGGATCTCGTTGGCGTAATTTAGGAGGTTTTTCATGGCAGAAATACACTCGGAGGAGGTTTTCCATTGTCTGCCGAGGGGCGACCGCTATTAGAAAACCCACTATTAGTCCAGAGTAGCACTTGTTGGCAAGATAAATTCTGCGTTGGATTTCAAGGCTAAGATTATTATTGGTGTTAATTTTGGTTCTCAACACTTCAAAGTCATAACTGTCAACAGTGACGTGAGTTCCGATCCGCCGACTGTTTGTTTGATAACAGGAGTTACTTCGTCTTGTCCTTGTTCACCACCAGACCCATTCGCTTTGCTTCTTTATCCAGCTTAGAAACGGCACAACATATAGTTTGCTATTGATATCATGATATTAACATCATCGGTATACGCTAGGAATTATACTCTCTTACAATACATAGATGTATGGTCCAATAGATGTCTGTTAGTTTTGTCCTGGATCTCGTCGGCGTAGTTTAATAGGTGTCTACTGACATGCCTGGGAGGCGGCTCTAGCTCAAGCAGGTGTCTGCAAGGGTGAAACCTGCGGTAGAATTCTAAGAGGAACTTCTTGCTGAGCAGTTTGTTGTGCTCCATTACAGGGAGCATCTGTGCCTCATTGCTAAGGTGTTAAACGGGGGAAATCCGGAGGCAACCCGTCGCTGTCCGAATGGCAGTGTTTTGGCTTGTCTAGAACTTTATCCACTGCGTGCCACTGAACCAGACAGGCGCAGCATAGTTTAGAACCGGCCGGCTAATTGCCTTAAATGTCGATAGCAACAATTCTTTGTCTTTGCCCCAAGTGCTACTGGCAAAATATTTGAAGACCTTGTTACTACGATTTTGGACTTCAGTGGCAATTACGGCTGCATGCGCTGTGAAGAAGAGCAAACTATCGGAGGTAACACTCAAAATTTGGGGATTGTTTACAGTCGGTATTGGTGTGTCATCGACTTTTACCTTGAGGGGCAGTTTGACCTCCTTTGTCCAGGTGGTAAAGAGGGTCGCCGTGGACTAAGTGGGGGAAAGTTGAAGATTCCTCGCTGTGAAAAAGCGAGAAAGGTCATTTTTGAGCACAGACCAACATCGTCATTGCCCGACGCCATTATCGTGCAGACTTCAGCATATGAGACCAGGGTGGCTTGGGAGTTTCGAGATATAGAAGTTGAACAGCAAGGGTGAAAGGACGACACCCTGCGGGACACCTTGCTTGAGTGACTACCGCTCAGATAGTTGGCAGACCACCAACCCTGGCGGGAGTGTTGACTGATAAATATCATCTAGTGAGTGACAGTGTCAAAAGCCTTTTTCAAGTCCAGGGGCGGTTTTTTTGGTTAAGCCCGCGGTTTATCTGGGCGTTTAGGTGCTTCAGCATCAGCGTGTTCAGTCCGTCAGGGCCAATGGCTTTTGATGATTTTGATTTGTTGATGGGCCCCCCTGAACCTCATCATTGGAGAAAGTAAGTGGCGCACTATTGTTCGTCAGTTTGTGCAGCCGTCTGGTGACACAACGCTTGGTTCTGTCGTCCGGAGCATGCAATGTGAAAAGTCGGCTAAAATATTGTAGCTCGCGCATCTCTTCGGGTCCGACGTAGTGTAACCGTCAAAGGTGATGGCCACCTTATCGTTGTGCTTCGTCGGGTTCGACAGGGACCTTACGGTGGACCAAAGCTTACTCACACCAGTGGTGAAATTGCATTCAGGTGTTCAACCCATTTAGCGTAAGTGGTCGCGCTCGTTTGCTAAACTGGCTGCTTCGGCTGGGAAATTAGTACGTATGTCCTTAAGCCTTCCAGCGCACATCAGTGGGGATGGGAAGAGCGGTGAATGTGTCCTCGGTGAATTCCGTGAAGCCGGTCCAATTAGCTTTTTTAAAGTTAATATAGGATCGGTGGTTCGCGGAAACGAAGTCGGCAGGTCTCTCAATCGAGACAATAATGGGCAAGTGGTCTGATGCAAGCGATAGCATAGGTCGCCAGGTTATGCTATCTATCAGATCAGCGCTAGCTATTGTTATGTCAGCCGAGCTGCTGCAATTGTCCACTACCCTGGAGGAGGCGTCATAATTTACAGTGCTGAATGTCGAACCGTCTTACTGCTCTGCCAATAGAAGCCCCCTACGATCATTTGGTAGGCTTGAGTGCCAAAGATCGTGATGCGCATTGAAGTCACGCAGCTATTGGGATTTCGTGTCAGCTCATAAAGTCAACTATCTCGACTACCTTACTCGTAAGTCCGTCCCAGTTCAATTGAAGAAGCTTAAAGCATCTTGATGTACGAAACGCCTTTAACAGCCTACGATGGATAGACATTATAAAGACACTTCGAGAAAGATTTTGCATACCTGCATACCTTCTAAGGATTCTCCAGAGCTACCTGAGTGAGCGTGAACTGCTCTACGATGCACCAAATGGTCAGAAAACAAAAAGCGATCACGTCTGGCTCAGCTCAAGGATCTATTCTCGGCCCCGATCTCTGAAATCTGAGCTACAATGAGATATTGAGCATAGATATGCCAGATACGTATTTAGTGAGATACGCGGACGATATAGCGGCGGTCATACCAGATCGGGACACTGAGGACGCTAGAAGGAAGCTGAACCAAGTCATGATAAGGACGAAAATATGGCTTGAGGACCACGGCCTGGAACTCGCCAAACATAAAACCGAAGCCATCCTTATGACATGAGGTCACATGCCACTCGAGGTCAGCATGCAAATAGGCGACACGTCCTCAGTGACCCAAAAAGTAGTAAAATACTTAGGTATTCGACTTGAGTGCAGGCTTACTTTCTGAACCCAGATACGGCATGCAGTTACCAAAGCAGCAAAGGTCATGGGTATGCTAAGTAGATGAATGGCAAACATCGTTGGGCTAACATAGAGCAAAAGAAAGCTAATTATGGCGGGCACAAACTCAATTCTCCTGTTCGGCAACGAAGTATGGAGAATTGTGCTAAACTACAAAAACGGCATTGTGGGGAACCGCTAATCCACCGTTGGGCAATTCATCGGCAATTTCGTTTCCTTGAACACCGGATTGTCCTGAAAACCTTATAAGTACAAGTCTGTTTTGTCTTGCGACAGAATTAAACTTCTTCTTACATTCTTGAACAATCTTCGAGGTTAGCTTCACGTTTGCTAGGGCCTTCAGTGCAGCCTGCCTGTCACTGAAAACTCCAATCTGTTTTCCGCTCCATACTCTCTTGATTATCCCTTCGGCTACTTTCAGGATGGCAAAAACTTCCGTTTGGAAAACAGTTGCCATTTGCCCCATAGCATATTGATACTTATTACTATCGTTTAAGTACCATCCAGCTCCAGACCCTATTCCATTTTTGGACCCATCGGTAAAGAAAATATCCGTCAAACCTCCCTTCATGCATTGCTCACGCAATGGAAATCTGACATCAAATTTCCTTCCAAATGAAACTGTAGTATCAGGTCGGCTTTAGGTGCCAAAAACAGTGGATACTGCTCAGATAGCAACTTAAAGACTTTTCTATGTCCCGAAGTTCCGTCTTCGTGCCAGAAACCATATTTATGGAGCTACACATTGCTTTTATTGCTTCCTGTTGTATCTTAAGATCCAAGAGGAGCAAATCAAACATACCAGGTTTTACCAAAGGCTCTACGGCATTGCTGAAAAATCCTTAATGCGCGATTCGCCTTCAGTTAATCGTGTGCCTCGCAAGTCTGCATCTTATCCAAGATTACTAGATATTTAACTTCGTTGGAAAGACCAAGTGTCACACCTTTCAGTGTTGGAAGACTGAGTCCATCCAATTTCCGTTGTCTCGTAAACAAGACTATGGTTGTTTTGTTCGGATTAACGGAAATACCTTGTCTCATGCACCAGTCATCGCTTTTGTCCATTTTCGTGCAAAGCCTCCTTAGGGATTCATCCAATGTTAGCGCACAGACATCGTCCGCATATGCTTGGACATGAAAACCGAGTTCCTGCATCTCCGCTAGTAGAGAGTCTACGACCAAGGCAGCGGAGGCATCCTTGCTTGGCCCTGACGGTGATTAGGTCTCTCCAGCGGTTAACAGCTTCTCAGAGTGCATGGAATATATCCATTTTACAATGGATTGATTAACTCCGTGTCGTACGGCAGAAGAACATATTGAGACGAAAGTAGCATTATCAAAAGCCCTCTCAATGTCCACGAACACGCCCATTGTGTATTCGTTAGCTTCCAGCCCAGCTTCAATCTTGCTAACAAGATCGTGTAAGGCTCGCGGAGAGAAATGCTCTGAGGGTTGCAGATTGGCGACATCACACCGAGCAACATAATCAGAAAATACTCGAACGCGAGGACAGCTGGAACGCGGTAAAAAAATATATCGAGAAGGAGTACCAAAAAAAAAAGATTGACCTCGAAATAGTGCAACAAAGCGAAGCCGCACAGATAGAGCTTATAGCATGAAAGCTGGCTACAAATATGGTGGACCCAGATGTGGTGAATAGAATTGATCCTTTATGGATACCGTTCTGGGCTCTCCCAAAGTAATATAGAAAGCAGTTCCGGGAAAGGTGTCTCCCCAGAAGGTGTAGTGGCCACACCACATGAGGCAGTAGATGACGGTCGCTGTAAGTGCGAACGCATTTTAAACCCTACCTCACCCACTGCATATTTTATTATACTCGTATTGTAAGCTTAGTTTCGCGTATCAGCAGATGTCGACGTCCAGCACTCATGCCAGCGTTTGGTGTTCTTCTGGGAGGTCTGCGTAGATTAACTTTGCTGTCTAATGCTATCTTCGCCAGGCGTCCATTCGGCATTTTCGGACGTGACCTCTCCATGCGTTTCTTCGAGTTCGAACCCATCTCGTTCTTTCGTATTTATCTTCCGGTCGTTTTGGTGTATCCAGCTATTGCACGTAGTGTTTTTATTTCAACCGTTGCCATGTTTTTTGCATTACAAACCGGTCCGCCCCTGTCTCCGCAACATACGTGAGAATTGGTAGAATGCATGTCTTATAGATTCTTACTTTCATTTCGGTCCTCATATGCTTGCTTCTCCATACATCAGTTATCAGGCAGCCAGATAGCGATGCTGCTTTATTTTCCGGTTGCTTTACTTCTATTATTAGATCTCTATTGCTAGGGATTCTTAATCCGAGATAGGTAAATTCAAGAATCTGCTCTATCGGCTTGTTATTGACTGCCAAATTGCATCTTATGGCTTCTTTGGATACAACCAAGCATTTGGTTTTTTCAGAAGAACTAAAATTTGAATAGTAGCCTCTGTAGACTCTGCGAAGACCTATTTTCCCGAAAACCTTGTTGCTCCTCGCGCATCCGTGTTTTGATATTTTCGTTGCAATTATTTTTGTGAAGAGTTTTGACATTGAGAAGAGTAAGGAGATGCCTCGAGTTTAGTATTTGGTTCTTTTTTGACGGATTTTTGGAATGCTGGGATGATAATACTCTCTCTCCAAGCTTCTGGTATCGTCGTTGACTCGCAAATTTTGTGGAATAGTCTGCATATTTCATTGCATAGTGTTGGTCCTCCATATTTGATTAACTCATTATTCATATTGTCAATTGTAGGTTAATTGTAGGTTTGTGGTTAGTAGGCTTTTTTTAAGTTACGGAGCTAGTTTCACACCTTTTTCCCCCTTCCATATATGTCATGTTCCATTTCTGAGGTGAAAGTCTCCCAGTTCTCTTTTATTTTGCTGATTTTTGAATTAGCTCTGTTTCTGGTTACCGTATTCGTCATAAGTTATTTTGGATCTTCTGTATCGCTCATAGTCTCTCCTCTTCTCTTTCGCTAATAGCTTAACGACATTGCATTACCATTTTTTGTTGTGCCGATTGGCGTTGCTGGTATTAATTGTCCTGGTTCCGATTGTTTCATTTGCAGCAGAGATTATGTTTGTGTATATCTTGGCCCACGCTTTTTCAACATTTTCAGTGTTTGTAATTCAATTGTTTGATATTTTGTTGTTAAGTCGATTTTCATGTATGTATAGTTCTTTTGTGGATGCGTTTCTTAGTCATTCGATGTTAAATTTTTTCGTCATATTTTGTTCTTGCTTTTTTGTTATTATTTTAATTCTAGCCGGAGTTTTGCTAGTACTAAGTTATGATCTGTTTCCGTGTTAGCCGAACCTAACACTGGAACTTCTAAGATTTTCGATGGGTGTATTATTCTATTGGTGATAACATAATCAATGTTCGCTTTATCACCTCTCGAGTTGTTGAAAGTGTACTTATGTTGACTTTTGTGAGGATAGTAGGCGTTATTAACCCTCAATTCATTTCTCATGCAGATGTTCAGCAGCATACTGCCATTTTCGTTTATCACATGTTCATTGTATTTGTTTTTAATAATAGTATCACTTCTAATTCGGGCATTGAAGTCGCCCAGTAATATCACTTGATCATTTCTTGGTATCTGCTCAAGAAGTTATTGCAAATCGTGGTAAAATTCTTCTTTCATTTCATCGGGTTTGCTGATGTCGGGTGCATATACAGATACAATATTCAGTGCTTCGACTGTCATCTTTACTTTAACAAGTCATATTCTATCATTAACTTAGTCTATATCATTTACTTTGTCAGTAAGACGTTCATGAATAAGTATACCCATCCCGAATGAAGCCCCTTCTTGTTTGCTGTTATCAAGGCAATTGGCTCAGAGGCGATGACCGCCAAAACTTGCGCAAAAATTAACACTAATTAATGGTGGTGACTATAAATTTTATTGAATAGGTGTATTGCATATAATATGTCAATATTATAAGCTCGCACAATGCAGTTTGTTAGAATCGAATTGGTCACAGTTTATAAGTTTTGGCGATCACTCTTCCAGTAGACACACTGTATACCATATACTTACTTACTTTTGCCTTAAATTTTGGAAAGGAAGAAGGCGACAGCTGTCGAATGTATACCAACTTCGTATCGAAACCACCAATGGGATTATTTACAACATAGACGAAGGAAGTCAAGTTGGAGTATACAACTATAATTTTAATCATTAAAGAGTGACAATAGAAAATTAATACCGTCCAAACTGTCACTGCTGGATAATACACGTATGATGTCTTTTTACAGGCGAAGAAACTTAAGTAGAAGTAAAAAACCGGAACAATTAAAATAATTATGTGGCATTTTTGGACTATTGTAAAATATTAATAAAGGTAATCTGGCAACAGTTAAATTTTTGGCCAGTCGCAGCATCGTGTATCGTCTCCAATCAAATTATTTATTTAGAATATTTGTGTGTTCGGAAAATAACCGCCATCCACCGCAGAGGAAGAGTTTGATTTGCCTGGTATAATATATATACATAATTGGCGCTAACACCGAGGTCCTCCCTTACTTGAAGTATATGGCCTGATGTTTTACAGCGCCTCCGAACGGCAGATGGTTTTTTATGAGGAGCTTTTTCGTGGAAAAAATACACTCGAAGGCTTGCCATTATCTGCCGAGGAGTGATCGCTATTAGAAAACACTTTTCCTATCAATTGCTATTTCGTGCCCGAGCCAGGCAAGATACTTACTACCTCTTTACCCGCCCACTAAAACCAACTCAGCAAACATCTTTTTTGTTCTGCCTAGACTCCACCGAAACAAGTTTCCTGAAAACACCAACTTGGGCTGGATTAATAAGGATCTACAACAACAATCTTAAGTCCTTAAAGTAATAAAAATATTTAAAAGCACGGAATTGATATTAGAATTTAAATTTTAAATTTCGTATGGCTTCCTCAGCATATGTATACATACATATTGTATAGTTAAATATGTTTCAGCAAAGGCACAGTCAAAAGTTAATGTTCACAAAAACTAATACTCGTAAGCTATGATAACATCAATACATCTTGGTATGATATGCACATAAATATTATATATATATTCAAAGGTCAAAAGCACAATATTTGACGGATACACGCCTTAGTGTATAATATTCTTTGTATAACTTCGATATTACATCGTATTTATGTAGATATCATTGAAAACTTATTAACAATAGGTATAATCGCATTTAATAGTAAAAAAACATTTAGTTTTCAGCTTAATCCTAAATTAATATATCTTCACAAGTCCATGTCAGGGTCACGGAGACCTTCAGAATGCATTTCTTTGCCAGCCAATTGGAGCATAACTTTATCCTCTAAATTCTTATCCAATATTGAATTCTTTCCAGCGCCCTGAAAATATTAGATATAATAAATTTATTAAAGAAAACTAATACTTTGTGACATTAATAAACAATAGAGAATATAAACGCTTAAATACCACTACCGTAACACTGCCTAATGAAATTCTCCAAATATTTCTGGAGGTTTGATCATGTAACAAGCCCCAGATTAAAAAAGGAAAATAGTAAAGTACGGCGGCCGCCGTAGCCGAATGGGTTGGTGCGTGACTACCATTCCGAATTCACAGAGAGATCTCGGTTCGAATCTCAGTGAAACACCAAAATTAAGAAAACGATTTTTCTAATAGCGGTCGCCCTTGGCAGGCAATGGCAAAACCTCCGCGTGTATTTCTGCCATGAAAAAGCTCCTCATAAAAATATCTGCCGTTCGTAGTCGGCTTGAAATTGTAGGTCCCTCCATTTGTGGAAGAACATCAAGACGCACACCACAAATAGGAGGAGGAGCTCGGCCAAACACCCAAAAAGGGTGTATGCGCCAATTATATATATATATAAAGTGTAAGACTTTACTCAAAACCCCATGAACATACAATACAGAGGCATATAGTAAACAACCGAATACCGTCATGGGATTCCAACAACCACCCATCGCAGGCGAAGAGGTTCAGCTCTACACCGCAACTCCCGTATCTCCGATCATGACATCACCTAAAAGAAACTCTTGCGTCTTGGTGCCACTTTCGGAGATGCTCTGCCCCTACCGACTATCACCATCAGGTCACAACAACACTGCCATAAAAACTCAGATCAACCACGGGCTTAACGAAAACCGTCCGGCGAGAGGAGTGTCCTAGTAGTGTTGGACCTGTCGAAGGCTTTCGATATAGTCAACCACTCCACACTACTAGATGGTATCCAACAGTTGACCCTCCCATCGGGGCTAAAGCACTGTTCCGCGAGCTATCTATGTAAGCGGCAATCGTCTGTCCTCTTTGGAGATCACAGCTCAAAACAAAGATTGATAAAGCAAGGTATGCCGCAAGGTGGTGTCTTATCACCCTTTCTTTTCAATTTCTACATCTCGAAGCTTCACCAATCACCAGAAGAGTCTCACTGGTCTTCTAAGCTGACAATTGTTCGATAATGGCATCGGCTAATAAGATCGATGACTTGTGTTTCAAAGTGAATGTTTAACTCGCCACCCTTTCTCACTACCCTTTCTTGCTTTTTCACTGCGAGGAGTCTCCAACTTTCCGCCACTAAATCCACGGCGACCCTATTCACCATCTGGTTGAAAGGAGTTCAAACTGAAGCTAAAGGTGCACGCAGATGACACAAATACCGACCATTAACAACCCAAAATCTTGAGCGTCACCTTTGATAGTTTGCTCCCCTTTTCTCTGCATACAATCGCAATTGCCACTAAGGTCCAAAACCCCAACAAGATCTTCAAATCGCTAGCCGGGCAAAGCAAAGAAATGTTGCTAGCGACATTTAAAGCTATTGGCCGGCCGGTTCTGAATTATGCCGCGCCCTTCTGGTCGGCGGGTGCCCTTGATACACAGTAGACAAAGCTGCAGACCTGTAAAAATACTGCAATCAAGACAGCCGCCTGATGTTGCAGGGCTAGGCTTCCATGTTCCCGGTTAAGGAACACAGCAAGCAATTTCTACTTGGGTGCTACTGAAGGAATCACTTCTGCACACATTTTCTAGAGTCTGAGCCATCTCTCAGGCATGTCAGGAGGCAGCTCTTCAACTACACTGACGAAATCCAGGGCAAAACACAACTGGAACTACTGGACCGTACAGCAAAATATATACAGACATTAAACGGCATTCATAGGGAAACTCTTTCCACCTAAATTCCCGACCACCGAATGTTGTTATCGGGGGTCAACCAACACCTCTTGCAGACGAAGAGCTTTGGCTCACTTACGTTCTGGATATTGTAGTATGTTAAACTCCTACTTATCTAGGCATGTGAAGGCACACCGCAGGGTACTAGCCACCTATTCATATGCCCTCTCAAATCCACTCAGCCAACACCCCCTGGGCCTACCGTTAGATGAGTAAGACGATGACACTCGGTGACAACACCGCACTGGCAGGGCCTAATAAACTGCTACAAGAACAAGAGCTTCAGCTGCATCGTGAAACCCTCGTAACTTTGGCTCAATTACGTTCTGGATATTGTAGCAGGCTAAGCCCCACCTATTCATAATCGACCCCGACGTACTCAATATATGTCCAGCATGTGAAGGCACACCGCACGGTACTAATAGGCGGGACTACGCTGCGAGCGTCTTTTTGGATATAGAGGGGCGTTTGATAATGCCACTTTTGACAGTATGTGCGGCTCTGTGTAGACATGGCGTAGACCGGGTGCTAGTTAATCGGATTCGTTCGATGCTAGCCCATAGAATCGTTTCGGTGCGAGAAGAGGAAAATTTGCTGGTGTTATCCGTGGTTAATATAGGCTGCCCCCAAGGCGGTGTACTGTCTCCGGTGGCTGGTGATCAATCCTCTACTCAGCACCTTAAATGACGCTGTCGTATGCGGACGACGTTGCCTGTTTGTTACAGGCTCTTCGCTTATGAACATCTATAGAGAAGTACTGAAAACTCTGGATATGATTGACACTTGGTGCTGTGAGAATGGGCTATCGGCAAACCCTACCAATACTGGTATTATCCTCTTTGCCAGAAGAAGGAAGCTTGATGGACTCGTTCTATCTATTTTGAAAGGAGTCACAATCCAGAAATCAAATATCTTGGAGAAATCCTCGATAGTAAACTCCTTTGGAAGTCACAAGTTGAAACAAAGACATCCAAAGCACTGACAGCCTTCTGGCACAGCAAATGTGTCTTTGGGAAAACGTGCGATCTTTCTCTTACCAAGATCCTATAGATCTACATAGCTATAAGACCTATTATCACCTATTTATCAGTAGTCTGGATCAGTAGACTCTCTCTCGTGGGAGTCAGTCATCTGTTGCACCGGAACTTTCCCGACTACTTCAGGCCCGAGATTAGATGCTCTGGTTAGTCTACCACTGTTTCATGTTTTCATTCCACAATGGGAATTGGGACGGCCGGCAATGGACAACGGAGATGGCATGGACCTCGATCCAACGCCCTTCTCCATGTCCCTTGAATCCATGTCATCAGGAATCATACTTGAAAAGAGATACTGCGTGGTGCTGCAGGAGGCTCAATTGAAGTTAAACTCTGAAAATGGGCCCGGCAAACATTATTTTCGCGCTTTCCCCGATGACTCCAGTACCGAGCACGGTTCCGCTTGAGGTATATAATTCATGATCAGGTAAATGATTTTTTTTAATTTCTTCGAGACTTAGTCACTGTGCAAAAATACTATTCAAATCCATTAGAAAACAAGCACGATGTAGCAATTTGAAGTAGAAAATATGGAATTGTCAAATATATACTAACGCGTGTTAAAATAATATTTTTTTTTATATTAAAGTGAAATTGCAAATATTATGTACATTTGAAATACTTACTTCAATTTCTTCCGAATCTTCATCTTTAGGTTCCTCACCAATGCCCCAAACTTCCAGATTACGTATTCTAAAATCTTTGCGTTTACTTAGTTGTACATAATCGCCATAGGTTGTGCAGGATTCGCTACTTTGTCCTGAGCCATAATCACTGTCAATCCATAAACCCCAATAATTGAACTGTCCGCCCATTCCCTGCGGTGAAATATATATGTATATAATATAATATATAAATAAATCAGCCAACGATATTCATAATTATTTAAGTTATGATATATTAGTTTGAGGAAAAAGAAATCCATATTTTCCCGGTAGATAGTTGTAAGGATCAACTGTTTTCTTGTTCGTTCCATTCAGTTGTAAGTTACAGGGTGTTAACAATGGTCAACAAAGAGAAAATTCGGTACATTTTGCAGATTTTCTTTGATAAAGGCGAACATCGAAGCCAGGCAGCTGAACTTGTGAATGGTGTTTATGGTGCCGATACTGTAACGTGCAATTTTGGTTTCGTCGGTTCCGTTCAGTCATTTTTTATGTTAAAGAAAATGTCAATAAAATCACAGAAATAATCGAAGTTGAACGGCATATTAGTAGTCGTAGCATCGCCCAGCAGCTAAAGATCGGCCATAAAAGTTTTAAACTATTTGCGCAACATTTTTACGCAAATCTAATGGATTTCTTTTTACCCAAACCTGGCTGCTTTTTTACAAACATAGTTAGTATATAAATATCCCCACATTGTTGAAACTCCTGCACAATCACCGGATTTGAACGTCATAGGAAATTCGTAGTGGGGTTTGAAGACAAATATAAGAAAATATGACGTCCATAATAAATTAAATCTTAAAAAGCCGATAATTGACAAACGACTTTGAAAACACGGCTCCGAGAAAAACGTGTTTAAAGTTTTAAGTAACAATAAAGATGGCTTGGAGCGCACACCTTCCAAAGGCTGTATCTCCGCAATTATTATTCGGTTCGACTTGAAAATATAGGATAATATTCTTGAGATGTTGTAGAAATTAATAACCAAAAAAAAATTGATTATTTGAACCCACGAAACCCACGTAACCCCTTAAGTAAGAAAATACTTTTTTGCTACCATTTTTACCAAAAAGGATTCAATTTGTAAGGGAGTGTCCAAAATCGAATGTCACTAGTCAGCAAACCTTTAATAATTGCATCATGGAAATGAGTCAACACTTTTTTGTATTTTATGTTTAGAAATGAAATAAAACAAAATAAATAAGATGTATGCATACTCTGTTTTTCCATTTTCGTAAAATGGTATGAAATATAGAGCACTTTACAAAAAGGTCGTATCTGTATTAACACATTAAAGGCTGGGGATCTTGAAAAAAGTTTGCTGGGTATCGCAGCGTTTTTTGTCCTAAAGTGGGAGATATTTTGTGTAATCTCTACGACTCTCGCCTTTAATGCGTTAAATAAGCTGGGAGAGATAGAGATATTTAAAGTTTTACGCCGGCTCCGAACGACAGATGGTTTTTTATGAGGGGCTTTTTCATGGCAGTAACACACTAGGACGTTTGCACACTTTCGAATCGGATTTATACACCAACCCATTCGGCTGTTTTTGGTCGAGTATGAGTCTTTTCTTATACGTGGTGATCACAATTCAAAAACAAACAAAACATTTCACGAAAGAATCGTATAAAGAGACAAAATTTGCGTTTTCTACTACAGCAAAAACAAAACCACTATCCACAAATGTCGAAGACATTTTGTACTATTGAAAATTATTTCTGCCATTCCTGATTGTTCTCTCATAGTAGTTAAATATTTAAATAATATATACCTTTGCCTAACTTACCACTACTGGGGGTTTTTGCTTTAAGGCCTGAAGAGGAATCTCGCTGGAAGATCCAACGCTCTCCATTGAAAAGAGTACTACTCAACTGCTTCACCACGCCTTTTAAGACGTCCTCCTACTACACTTTTGTCTCGGTCTTAGCCCCTTTTTCGCACAAATTAAGAAATGTAACACCTTTATAAAACACTCCCCACCAAACCATTACGGAGGCTGGATGGTACTCCCGCTAAACCCTTGGAAGTACATTTTTTGCGTTTGTTGAAGTTTTAGCATAGATTCTAAAAACTTATTTAACAGTGAAAATTTTCTCATTTGTGAAAATAAAATTTTCATAGCCGTTGACCGCGTGTCACCGAAGAAGCTGCTTGCATCTGTCGAATCTAACTTTCTTCAAACGTTGAGCAACAGAAGGCTCTCATGTAAAGATTATCTATAATTAGTCTTGACATGAATATCGATACATGGATGAATGGTCGATACATTCATTTCCCTGGACTTGATTTGCTTTCTAAGCGGATTTTTGCGAATTCTATCTCCAACGGCTTTTCTGCCTATCACGTCAGACGTTTGAGAAAAACGATTGAGCGTGCGGTAAACAAACATTCTCGAAATATTAAGTTTTTTCAGCAATTCATAAATCAGTTGCACTTTTACCACACTTATGCAATGCAATCACTGCATGTGATTTTCCATAGCTCCGTAATGGAGTGACATTGTTAACAAGCAAAATTTGCCACGAAACTGAGTATAATTGATGAGTAGAGAATGCATCGTAAGAAAAGCAAAAATAACGAAACTTTTTCATGCGAATTTGTTCTTGTCGAATGCATAATAAAATTGGTCACAAAATTTATGGAAAGATTATTTCACAAAATGTTATAGCAGGATTTACTTAACCTAAACCATTTTTGTAAATTCCCCACGCCCAATCTTTTGATATTAAAAATATATTGTATTTAAATAAGTATGACTTGATAACAAATTTTGTATCTTCGGACGATTCGTTCACGACACGTTTCTTTTATTTTTGAACTCTGGTCAAAGTACGACTAATGCTGATGTTTTCAAACACCACTATCGTATACTAATTAACTCACTAAACATAGTTGATTGTGCCATTTTTCATAGGCGGCTCAAAAACCGTCCATAGCACTACTGGCGTTGTCTCAGAAAATCGGTTGACTTGTTCATCCAAAGCCTGGGATTTTAAAAGAAATTGAATTTGCGACTAATACTAAAGGCAAACTAATAGGAATTAATAAGATACCAAACAAGCTGGAGGTTCTACGAAACATAATCCACAAAGGTACCCAATGCAATGAGTAGCCTAAAATTTTACCTCTTTGAGTTTAAAAATGTATACGAATATTTACTCAAGACCACCAAATAAATGGGCAATCATGATGTATAAGTACAAATGCTAATATTTGTTTTGTTCTCTATTCTCAGCATATAAATTTTATCAATCGTAATTATAAATAAAAATATATATTTGGTAACATGGCGAATAAAACTGGAGCACAAAGGTACATAAACAAATTTACTCACTAATCCATTTGGCATCGTTTGTTGATTCAAATTCAAATACTGATAATGGTCATTATATCCTGTAGCATTAAAACAACGCATTGCTGGACTCAATGTATATAGCATTGAACTTTCATTACCTTAAAATAATACAACAAATAATGATATTTAATTATATAAGTAATAGAGTCGATATACTATATAAAAGCACATACCGAAAAAATGTGATTTCAACGACCACGACTCTGGACAAAAACCGGCAAATACATAACGATCCTCATCTTCTATAACTAATAGCGTAGGTCCCCGACCCACAATCTTGCCTAACATTGTTGAAAAGCTTTCGCCCATTATTTTTGAAGAGAATAAGAAACGCCATTTATTACGATGTTCGTTCGGCAAATTACTATTGACAAATATAACATGGGGAATATCTAAAATGGGCGTATAATTTGTGCCACTAGCTAAACCTAAGAGAATATTATTATTTAAAATATTTATATTTGTGTTGTTACAATTGCTACATTCAATGCTCACCATCTAATACCGGCAGTAAATTTGAGGATAGAGCAGAGCTCGATTTGAAGGACTTTGAGGAATTTTTACTATATAAATAATTAAAAACTTCGAGCCACATTATTAGAAAAGTGGGATTAGTCCGCAGCCATTCTTCCAATTGACTTAAATTAAGGAAATGATCATGACCTTGGCATAAGCTGCGAATAAGTCCTTTTGAAAATGCGTAAACTGTCCGTTCCGCTGACTGGTATCCGTGCTGCTTCCAACTCTCGAATGCTTCTGTACACTGTTGTGATTCGAGTTTTAAATAACTCCGTAAAACAGCAGCCACATACTAATGATGAAATAGATAAATAGTTTTATAATGTTATACACAGTTAATTGTAGTGCCATGTTGGTCTAAATTAACAACAAAAATTCTAAGACATTATTTTTTATATTCCTTTATTAAAAGTTAGAAAGTTCAAACTGTAGTCAAAAAAATCCCGGAACATAAAGTATACATACAACCTTCACAAACTTTAAAAATGTATTCTTAGTAGGCATCGTTAGAATTTTTGTTTTCAATTTAGCAGCTTTTGTAACTATTGCTCAACGTCATCTTGAACAGCCATATTAGCTTTACGACGTTGAGCAATACCAGCATCGCCGTCAGATTTGGGAGAGATCTCTCCGAGCCATTTGATACCAAACGAGATTTAGACATTCCTGCCATAAAAAACCTCCTAAATTACGCCAACGAGATCCCGGACTAAACAGACCTACAATTACTGGACCAGACAGTGATTAAACAGACTATAAACGACATTCATCGGGAGACACCTACCACCTTTTTAAGCTCCCGACCCCCGAATGTCGTAATCGGAGTCCAACCACCATCCGCAAAATATGAAGAACTCCAGCTACCCCAAGAGACCCGCGTAACATGGGCACAATTACGTTCGGGATAATGCAGCAGACTAAACTCTTACCTATCCAGAATCGACTTTAACTCATTTACATTGAGTTTACGGCACATATATTTTAGTCTCTTAAGCATCGGTTGGATCTGGCTCTTTGGATACTTTTATTCGTCATACAGAATAACCATGGCACATGATTGAAAGTAAAAAAAACCAGTTGGCACCAAAAAAAGGGCAAGTAGTTGCCAGGATGTGAAAATATTTTTTCCGTAGTACTTAATGGTTGAAATATTTTCATTTTATTTTTATACAATTGTTAAGTTGTTCATAATCATGTCAATGCTGCCATTCCAATAGTAGATTATCTGTAGAACAAAGTTAACAAGCTTTATGACCAAGTAAAATTTGTTGTTAATTTTGCTCTTAAAATTTTTATCTGGCTCTGGATCCTTATCCGCGAAAAATAAGCTAATATTATGTGTATGCTCACAAATGAACTTACATGTTCTAGTTCCTTAATTGTATATTGATTTGTATCGGTTTGTTCCAGAGATGCGGCCAGAAAGTTCACTTTTTCATCAATTGTTCCCCTCTCGACTATATAATACGGTTCAGAATATCGAGCTAGTGTAATTACAGATGGCGACTGTTGAACCGTTTTAAAAAGAAAATTTGCAGTGCACTGTGCTAAATGAGAGTCGGTAATAGCTGACCAGGATTCCTGAAAATAAGAAAAACAAAAGTTTAAAAACTGCTGGGAAAAATAAATAAAATAAATTGTCGCTTTCAACCTCTCAAGGAGAAGACCTACAAATGGAGAAACCTACAATTTTAAGCAGACTCCGAACGGCAGATATTTTTTACGAGAAGCTTTTTCATGGCATAAATGCACTCGGAGGTTTGCCATTGTCTGCCGAGAGGTGAACGCTATTAGAAACAACTTTTCTATCATTTTGGGGTTTCATACACGGAGATTTGAACTTACGCACTTCCGAGTAGTAGACATGCACCAACCCATTCGGTTACGGTGGCCACCCTACTATCAAACACACAGATAATAGGTAAGGAAGTGCTAAATTTAGCTCGGCCGCATTTTATATACTTCCGCACAGTAAGTAAAATTGACTTTGGGCTGGCTGTAAATTTTTGCAATAAATAAAACTTATAGACAATAGGAAATGAGAACATTTTTACATTTTTTATCGAAAATGCTATACGACTGTCAGACCTCTGCGTTCTGAATGATGGTAGTCTGACTCACTTGTCTACCCAATCTTCCTTTTCCCATGTTGATATATCTTTTTGTTTGCCTTCACTATTCCCTCTTTTAAAATGGCAAATACTAGATGATCTCTATAACAGCGACCACTTCCCAATAACCCTAAACCTCTCAATGAACCCAAATATTTCCTCCCGTTCCAAAACTCCCTAGAAATTCCTATTAGACCACGCAGATGGGTCCAACTTTTAAAGACAGGTTGATCACCAATTGGACGCTCGCATTCAATCCAACTCCCTGAACCATGAAGCTGGCAGCATTGCCAAAGCTATCCGTTAAGCTTCTATAAAATTAGTAGATTATGCAATCGGAACCCATACCAACCTGTCGTTGCAATTAAAACCAACAATTACATCTCTTCCGACCCATCCATAATTTCTAACCAATTTGACACAGTGTGATCTAATTATTCATCAGATACAAATTTTTCCAATCATTATATGAGAGAAAAAAATTATACTTCGAACCAGACATACCATTCTAGGGTGACACATCCAAAAGGTGACACAAACCAATCACAATGGAAAAGGAAAAACCCCTGGTTTCGACAAGATGATCAATAGAATGTCTACAGTCGGAAAATCCCAATTGCTTCGGCTTTACAACACTATCCTAGACACTGGTATCATCCCACAAAATTGGAAAATTGCCACCATAATCCCTATTCCCAAATCAAAACAAAATTCTCTCTCAACCGATGGCCACCACCCTATATCTCTTCTCTCTTGCCTTTAAAAATTACTAGAACGGATCATAGCAAATCGAATCACATGGATTACTGGCACACATCACACTATTATCTCTAACCGAGTTGTACTCGTATTTAGACGCAATAGAGGCTGCACCGATGTTCTCCTTCACATTGACGACTATATCACGAAAGCCCTCTCAGCCCGCAACCACATCTCCATCCTTTCGCTTGACTTTGAGAAAGCATTTGAGCGAGCTGGCTCCCATGCAATTCTAAATTGTCTTCACTTATGGGGAGGGGGACCCAAAATACTTTGTCAAGTCTTTTCTAAAAAATCGAAAATTTCGTGTAAGAATTCAAAACGCATTTATCCTTTAGAAAACGGAAAACCTCAGGGTTCTCCTTTATCTTTCGTCCTTTTCAACATGGCCTTTAATGAAATAAGCAATATTTTAAAATCCAATAGACTGGTAGATCACTGTCTTTATGCAGATGACGTCTACAAACTCTGCAAAAGGAGTATTTTTCACAACACTTACTTTAAGGCGGATATTAAACACAGAATCAATGCCTTTATTAAAGAATTCACACACAACGATTGGTGCAAATATCAGCATGCCTACAAGCGCATAAATCCGGAACGAAATAGGCCAGATATCCCATCGAAATGCTCCTCTCAGCAGCTAAAAATTTTCACAAGATGCCGTCTAAGTCATACTAAAATTAGCCACGAACACCTCCTAACTGGTAAAGCAGCTCCCGAGTGTAGTATATGCAACCGCCCACTGTCTATAAATCACATTTTAGATCATTTCCCTAAGTTTTCCAATAGTAGGAAAAACATATTTAAAAACCAATCACCCTCCGTCGCATTAAGAAAATACTCACCCGATAATGTTAAAGATATTTACAAATTTATATACCAAAACAATCTACTATATCTTGTATAATACAATGATGACAAAATCTTAATGTTCCCTAATCTAAAGTTGTTATACTCAGTAATGTTAAGATATATTAGATAAACATCAGGCCGATAGTCAGTAGATAGTGCCTCTTTTTTGTAATATAGTTATTTATAATTATATTTCATTATTAATAAATAAATAAAAACGATCTCAATTTTCAAAAATTTAATAAAGGGCATCTTGGAATGGGGTGATTATTCTAGAGCTAAGATATCCTTAGAAAAATCAAAAAAATTTAATATACATACATATGTAGGATACATACTTGCGGTTTACACAATCTTAGATTAGCTATAAATAGTATATATAGAAATTGTAAATGTACAAAACCTGAAATTTTAGTTTTACATTTTCCCATAATTACCAATGGACTTGCCACTTTTCTAATATAAAAACGCATTAGCTGCCAGAATAAACATTATTACATACTTTGCAAGTAAGAAATGTCATGTCCACATTAATACTCTAATAATAGGGGTAGTTAGGGGCTCAAAAAATGATGATTTTCAATAATTTTTTTTGCTAGTCAATTGCTTTATTTTACAAATATAAAAACATAACATTAATACACCATGTTTCAACTTGACTTTAGCTAAATTTCAAAAAAAAAAAAAGTAATAATTGTAAAAGTTATCGGTGTTTGTACGGAGCCCAGAAATCCCTTGCAGTGATCATCACAAGTCCTTGGAAATTCATCTAAAATCAATCGGACAAGAGAACTTTATTTTATTAATAGATACTCTTGTGCTTGATCGAAGTTTTTTTATTAAAAATTAACAATATGGCGGCCTCAGGAAATATTTTTCAGATTTTCGAGAAAAAACCGACAATTAATTGGACATTAATTATTTAAAACATATAATTGTTTAAAAAAATCTAAATTAACCCCTTAAGGGGAAATGACGAGTGTCGCCAGCAAACATTTTCTCTGCCAAATTCGACATTGACGGGCTATGCCCGCCGCATATTTAAATGTTTCAAAAGCAGTAGTAGTAAATTTAATAAACTTAAAAACAACCGTTATAATAGTTTAGTTTTATTTTCTGATAACACCCGCACAGAGTTGCATTAAAATTAAATAGTCTGAGCACGCATGTTTCTTCGAAATTAAATCGTAAGGCAAGGGGTTAAAAAAAATCCTTCGATCAGGCACGCGTTTTTTATATTTTTCAAAAGCAGTATAAATTTTATTGAAATATACCAAAGGGGGTTTTAAGCTACAGTGATCCCCAGTTCAAAAAACATAGTTTTGAGAAAAACGCATTTAAAGTTTCGCTATCGACTAAGTAGAGTTATACGCCCTTTGTTAATTGTTGATTAACTCGAAAAGTAGTAGTCGGATTCACTTCAAATTTTCACACAATATTTTTAAGACATTATACTTTAAGAAAATGCAAAAATAAAAATCAAAAATTACATTTTTTGAAAATTCTGACTACCTTACTAAGCAAAATCGACTACGGGCTATTACTCTTTGGGAACTCACCAAAATCGGCTTTACACATATTCAGGCCGGTATATCACCAAGCAGCGCGAACGAGTATTTTTGCACTTTGCACAACTTCAATAAAAAATCTTTTAGCAGAGGCTAAAAGGCAATTGACGAAATAATACATCAGATTCAAGCGAGACTCATCCCTAAATTTCTTTTCCCATCCAACTCAATCATTCACAAAGACATCTCAAATATAAACCGTCCCAAAAAACCCACAAAAAGTTCCTTCTGTTATGCATTAAATATTTGGAATCGCCAACAAGCTAGAGTTTTCCTATCTGGTGGTGAGCTAGCAAGCAAAAAAACCCACCATGGGAGATAACGAAAGTATCCTGTGACCTCAGCCTATCCAAATTTGCAAAAAAAAAAACTACATCACCCGAAGCATTCCTTTATATATTCCAGTAGCGCAGATGGCTCGAAATCTGATAACGTACCAGCCAGCTTTGCAGTGGTTGACACAAACGGAGACACTCTACGGGTGCAAACTTTGCCGGACTGTGCATCTGTTTTTACTGCAGAAGCAGTCGCCTTTTGTCATGTATAAACATGGCCTAGGAAAATGAATGTAAAACTCTCATATGAACCGACAGCAAATCTGTTCTAAACGCAGTTCTAAACCCTTAATCCAATTCATCCACCATTACTAGAATAAGGGGTACGCTCATTGGCAAGGCGGCTTCCTTACGCTTACTTTGGGTACCAAGCTATATATGAATTCATAAGAACGAGTTGGCATACACAAATAAAACATTTCTCCCGGCTACGCCTTGGCCACACTATTGACACACATCAATACATTCTGTCCGGGGAGCCACCTCCAGTCTGCGCACACTGCGGAGGAGCTCTTTCTTTAAACCCTACATTCCAAGGTTGCCCCGTTTTGGTGGAAGCCTGAAATCATTACCTGAGGAAGAACTGGATTAAATTGTTAGAAAACCCTACATCCGATACCATCGCTATCAACAACTTTATAAAGCACATCCGAGCCCGAATTTGAATTAAGCATAAATTTTCCGTATTTAGTTTTTAGTATATAAATACAAGCATATTTCATTTTATTTCTACACAAGTATTCTAGTCCTACTATTTTTAAATATTTTTGTAGAGCCGATAGCCCTGGCAGCTAATGCTCTTTTTCAATTTTAACGTAATTAATTTGTTAATAAATAATAATAATAATAAATATTTCTTGTTCTCTGATACTATGTAATAATTAATTAATATGGTACTTTATGTTTGCAGTTCTTCAATTGATAAAAAGTGCACAAAAACATATGTATATATCTGCAAAGTTAGAAATTTGTTGAAACCAGAGAGAGGTTTATTTGGAGGTTACTGAAGCCCAAAGTACCATTATTTAATATTGAAGCTTCTTCGAGCTGTGCAGCGCTGTTCATAACAACAGGGATACTGTCACCCACCCCACGCTACTGGATGACATTATTCAGTCGACATTCCCGCCAGGACTGAAGAGGTGGTCCGCGTGGTCCGTTCCCACGACAGTCGGTTCTATGTAACCGGAACGACCCGAATTTATATCCGGCCAAGGACTGTCACTTCAGCAGCATTCCCCGTATATGTATGGGGAATGTCTATGCTGCTACAACAGCAACAACAGGTGGTCCGCGAATTATTTGAGTGGTCGGCAGTCGTCAGCAATTTTTCAAGACCAAAACAGTGGATACTGTAGCAGACTAAACTCCTACTTATCCAGAATTGACCCGACAAACCAAACATATGTCCAGCATGTGAAGGCACACCATCTACATTGTAGGCTTTAGTAAGCTGCTACAACAATTTAATAATTTTTTTTCGTTCCCATGGCAGTTGGTTCTACGTAACCGGAACGACACGGATTTATATCCGGCAAAAGAACTGTCACTTCTGCAGCATTCCCCGTATATGCATGGGGAATGTTTATGCTTTTTTTCTAATATCTTTGCTAGCATTTTCATCACATTTTTTTGTTTGCAACTTCGGTTATTTTATAACCGTTCTTTAATAAAGTTTTATATAAGTAATGATTGAAATAAATAAATGCTAGGATTCTTAAATAATATGAAGTGTTTGCAAAACTAAAGGTATTGAGATTAGTGCTTACCCTCATAGATAAATGGCTTTGAGTGGTGAACAAATTAAACATTTAACTAGAAATAATTCGAAAACTATAACCTTCCGTCAGCTAAACGTGGGTATATTTGGAGAGAAGACTACAACTTTCCAACAATACCAATTTTACCTTCAAAATCGGTTCTTCTCATTTTAAATAAATGTACATGCATTCAAATCAGTGAAATATTGTTAAATTTCATAATAGAATAGGGTCTAGAGGAAGTATTGTGAGGAGTAGAGGGTACAGTATACCTTATAAGGTCGAAGAGCATAATATTCTTTTCCTATCTGTCTCTCTAGCAGCAAAGCAAAGCGGGCTGGGTTTTATCAGTAATGACATAAACGATACATATCAATTATAAATATATTCGCAGGTAGCTTGTGACCATTACGCGTGACAATTATTTAATCGTCTAAAATATTGTTTTTTATTCTTTGAAAGTTTTAATATGTGGAGTGCATAATACATGCAGACATACCGTAGGCCTAAGTAGCTAGTGTGCTCTATCAATTAGTGTTATATTTCAAATTGCTCTAATAAATAATAATAATAATAATACATGCAGACATGTATTTATTTCCCAATCATTGGATTTTATGTAATAATAAGCATGAAGGAAGTTAATTGAAACATAACACAAACATATTGAAATGAAAAAAAAAACTAAAAGCAATTAGTTGACTACAGAACAGTTAGAACAGAATATAAGTGTCCGTTTAATGTTAAAGTTTTTTTATGATTTATTATCATTATTACTTAATTCACATACTGTGTTAAAAATATAATCTCACACTAACTACGAAGTATACTATATGTTATAGAGATATCAAGATATCAAATGCTCACACAAAAAAATTTGCATTAGTATTTGAGTTGCATTATAGCATTAAATTTTTTTTTATTATATTATTATTATTTATATTAACAATAGAGAATAGTACATCGATCAATTTAAACCAGTATCGGTTATAAAATAATGTAATATATATATATTTAGGGGGTTCAAGTCATATAAACTATATCTTAGGTAAAATGTATTTCGTTTTATTTTTATAATTCAAAGGAAGTAATGGCACACAGCAGACTTTCTACCTTAAAAACTACGCTTGGTGAGAACTAGTTCCATAATTATAGTTCCGCAATTCTAATAATGATCGTTTAAGGGCAAATGAGAACTGCAAATGACACTAAATAATAGCGCTAGATACGTATTGCCGAAGTGTAAATTTTAGCGCATTTCCCAATACAGCTGTAAAACACTAAACTCTTATTGATTTTAAACCACACCTTTTATTTTTACACAAATCGATCCATGAAAATTCCCAGAGTACCTTTAAAAAAATAGCCTTGCATCAGTTAGAATATCTGACCTCATTGTACGAAAACACGATTATCTTGTTTCCTCTAATTATGTTGACAGTTATTGTTAAACAAGGAATTCGTTGACGATTTCTACAAAATCACACTGCTGGGCGCTTTAAATTAGAGATTTATTTATTTTATACTTCGTTTTTTCAAATTGTTCCATTTTTTTTTTATTTTTTTTATTTGAAAATTGGAAAAGTAATGAATTACAATCACAATGAATTAAAAAGCATTAGCGACTAGGCATTTTTATTTAAGTTAATTTGATAAAAGAAATTATAAAGACTTCATTAAATTACTCTGGTCGTAAAATATGATCTGCATAAAAGGCAATATTTGTTGATACATGCATGTTGAATGCTTACATGTTACCGGAATGACCCAGATTTATATACGGCCAAGGACTTGTCACTGCAGCACCATTCCCCGTACATGTATAGGGTATGTTTATGCTCCTACAACTTTCAACATTTCTCTTCGGATAGCCAAATCTTTTAATCCATAATTTCTGGCCGCAACAGACACGACCAGACTAATTAGACTGGAGAGACTATTTGTCTGCGGAGACGTGGGGTAAGGCGGGGATTTCAATACGAATTCGTCGCCGATATAAAAAGTCGTATTGTTTGAATGTGAGGTAAACTCATGTGATGAGTTGATTTAAGTGAGCCTGCAAAGTGGATGCTATATAATGAGGACTTTCTTATGTATTGAACCGATTTCGCTTAATTTTTGATGTAGTCTATTAGGCAGAATATATGTATTTGTTACAATCGCCACCGTTTTTATTGTCACTGATAATAAACCTCTTCTGAATAGTAATATTTACCAGCAACTTCTCCTTCTGTAACTTTTCAGAATGTGCTCCACAAGCACGAAATGTTACTTCTAACATTTTAAGTTGTTCTGAAGTAAAAGGCAATTTAGACTCCTTCTTCCCGTGCTGGTTCCCCATTTCGAAATTAACAGTCTTCAGTGTTTTTACATTCAACTAGTATTTGTTTTTATGTTCTATCGTACAAATAGATAGAAACAGCAGTCTCATGTAAAACTTAAAGAAAATACGATATTACACTAAAAGATACAAGAAAAAAACATGACCAGGAAAATGAAGTGGTGTCAAATAATTATATCGATAATTCCCGTTGATGATAAGATGTTGGATAAACTCATTCCGTACTCAGTTAGTCTAGACTTATGGCATGTTCCCACGTCAGATAATTTGTTCTCCGTGTATTAATAGCTAATAACCTTTGTACGGCTTTTTATTACAATTATTTGAGTAAATATTTCTGATGGTAAAAAAGTCAAGACTTTGCCTTATTTTATAGCGAGGATTGTGTAATTTATTCATTTTTCAACAATAAGAAAAAGTGCCTGGAAATGGCAACAGGCCGTGGAAAGACATGAAGATATTGGGTTAAAAAACTAAGGAGTAGCATCCATTATTATTCAGAGGTTACGAATTTTCTCAAGTTAAAATTTAAATAAATCTCTTACAATAACTCTCTGAATTCGGACACTGGGTTGTCGAATAAGCACACAACTTAATAACAACAAACTTGTTTTACTATATTTTCAACATTTTACTTCTAAATGTATGTTGCATCTCGTATCTCCTGGCGAGTTCTGTTGCAGCAGCAGCTTACTAGTCACCTGTCGTCTTCGTTTAACTCATCTAGCGGTAGACCCAGAAAATGTGCTCTATCTCGCTATCTGTTGTCGAAATGAGGGTTAATTCATGTTTTTGTTTCGGCCTCTCGTTCGCTACTGTTGCCAGTCGGTTCGCGAAACTTCGCGGTTTTAACGCAGATAACTTTTTCTTCTTTCATCATTTGATGAAATAATCTCGATAAAAATTAGGAAAGAAGAGAAAGTGATTTTTTCGTAATTCAGACTGAATTACGTAGAAACTAGGTAATTCCCTCTGAAAATTTTGTTTGGCGATTTACTTAATTCGGTGAGTGATAAGTGATTTCTGGAGAAGTCCTTCGCTAAGATCAGCAATGCCTGGGAGGGACTTTTGATTAAGCTTATCCCTGCTTTGGAGTATGGTATGGAATTCTTATTGCAGTACAACGTAAGCTAGAAGCTTTCCATGTCTTGCCTTTAAATGAGAACCCCGTCCTGGATCAATTGTGTGTTTGTGTAAAGTGAATATCTCGTTATAGCACTTTATATATACATATTTTCTTGTATCTTACATCTCTAAGCCTAATAATAGTACATACAAGCCTAATAGTAATTATGATCTGTACAAATCCCATACGAACAACATTGTTTCCCTTGACCGAAACATGGTTGATCATAACTATATTATTTTTTTTGGGGATTTTAATTTTCCGAATTTTGCTTGGTCTACTAACTGATGCAAGCATGGTCTAACCCGAACTAATGTTACATCATCACTCGAATCATATGTTTAGGACACACGCTCATGCATTTGCTGTCAGCAGCTTATATGTGTGTGTGTCGGTGATACACGTAGTTGCTTCGTGTCACACATACTTGTTGTCGGCTTTTGCAAGATGAAAATCAAAAATTTCAGATATTAGCGTCATGCACCCTTCGGCGCTGTCGAGGCTGATGTTGAACACACGAGGACCAAAACAAAGTCGACGTTAGCTGCTGGCTAATGTCGTGAAAAGCCAAATTTTGTATGGTGTTCCAATCTGGGTGAATAAAACGGATCATGTATCATACTTCCGAGGTCTACAGTCCACCTACCGGTTGTGCATTTAAAACGGTGTCCGACGATGCAGCGTTAGTAATATCTGGCATGTACCCGCTAGGCTTATTAGCAATGGAAACTGCCCAAATAGCGAGAGCAAAGCGACCTATATGTCCATCTACTCGGGCCGTGTTACGAGATAATTGCATCGATGAGTGGCAAACTAGGCGGGACAACTCGGCTAAAGGGCGTTGGACGCACAGATGCATTCCCCATAAAGTTTGGGTTAAAGAGGCCACATGGAGAAGTGGACTCTTACCTGCTTCAGTTTTTGAGTGGACATGGATGCTTCAAACCATATCTATACAGGTTTAACCACGACGATAATCCTTATTGCGACTACTGCGATGGAAACATTCTAGAGGACGTACACCACATATTCTTCACATTCTCGTGCTTCCGTTCTGCAAAAGAAAGACTCTATAGAACCTTTGTAGAACCTCCTTCGCCGGAAACATTCGTACAGCACATGCTGCGCTCAAAGGAACAGCGGAATGCGGCATGCGACTTAGTGGCCGAGATTATGAAAGAGATGAGGCGTCTGGAAAGACTGCGACACAGCAACGGCGACTAATTGCCTTCCCTCCCCGCGAAGTAATACTTGACGGTTGTCCCGCGGCGGGAGGTGATGAAGGGAAACCGGCCCAGGCTGGTTCCAGAAGGGTAGCGCGCTACCACAACGGCTATTGAAAAAGAACCCTGTCGTTCATTTAATTGGAATTGGTTTAGGCTTATTTGTGAACTTTTGGCAGATTAGACAGATTGCTATTTGCATCTGGCTTCCAAAAATGTTTGAAGAAAATTTAAGAAATACCATTAAAAAGCATAGATCTATATATCAGTGTTCCTCTTACAAGCCGGCGCAAAGTTGAAAGTGCCCGTGTTTTTGTCAATGTATATGTAATTCGAGAACTCAAAACTTTCGATATTGGTGTGATTGGGGTCTTAACATGTACATTTTTGTTATTAAAAGAATATTTCGCAACAGCTTCTAGATAGCATTATGAGCCAAAAATGTATTTTGTATTATTGAATGTGGCTATCATCTCTCTTTCCTTTTATTAATCATCTGATTGTTATGACAGTTTCAAAGCGCCCGTTTGGCCGTACAAGTTTTCAACGCTGAACAAAGCGAATACAGCAAACAAAGCCAGCCTGCATTGGGCCAGCGCTTTATAGCGAATCGAAAGGTGTATGTAGTCGGGCCTTTATGTTTTGTGGCTTTTAATTTTGATTCTGCTTAATTGACATTGTTTGCCTTGTTTGAAAAAAAATTCCAAAACAACTAGCATTTATTTGGGTGCTATATTTGTTTTTTACAAGATACACTGGAAATAAATACCCATGAAGTTATGCATACATAGTAATTTTGCGATATTAAATAGAAAACAGTGTATGAACATAAAATGAGACTTCGGCCACGGTGCGGCTCTTGGCTTCCTTTGTCTACACAACAACTTCGTTTGCGAAATCTTCTCAGAATAGAAGGTATCAATATTAAATGCGATGAAGATGGTGCACTTATATATTATACACTCCACAAAAGTAAAGATGCGGATGCGTTTTATGTAAGTGAATATTTGCCCCATCGGCAAGAACAAAAATGGGCAGAGATAGTCTGTTCGAACTTATTTAAATCAAATGACCGAAGCGTATGTGTCAAAGTATGGGCAAAGCTTATAACTGGCTTAGCGTCTACGGAGCATACTACCAAGGCCTCAGAATTGGAGCGCTTAAGGTATGCAGCTTGAAATTATTTTTTGCAGACTACTAAGAATTATTCTACTTCCCCAGTGCCTTGTCTCACGAACTATCCAATGTCCACATAAACTGTTATAAACACATCAGTTATCAAGATAAATTGCTTTTTACTTGGGGCATTTATTTTTCTGGTCTAATCCCATTAAGTGAAAAGAGAGATATTAGATGCTTGGACAACTCACTTTTCTTCCACATAAACGGAGAATGGTTTACATCGGCAGAGCGTGTTGTTCGGGACATTTCTTTGAAAGATAAATTAATCAAAACCCACAATGATTATTTCGAATTTTCAGAAATAAATGCATTTCAAGAGGAAACAGAATGTATATTACCATCTCGAAGCATATCTAGCTACATTCATATTCCGGAAAGCCGAAATGCGATGAGCGTACGATACATGCAGTTGTACTTTAAAAGCTTTGATGTACGTAAAAGTTATAATTTGCAACAACTGCTAAAACTGCAAGGAGTACAACGAACACAATTGCAAAGGAGAAAAGATACCGAGGATCTCGCGATAGAAATACAACAACGAAGCTTATATTGCATAACAAAGGAGCAACTCTGCAATCCACAAACTACATCATTAAGCAGCTCATTCAGTCGTCATCAACAAAGAATTACCATGGGTCGCGTATTAAGTGAATTATTTTCAGAACAACATCAAAGTAATCCTCATTCACTTTTACGTGCACAAAAATTAAGAAAGCAATTAGAGACATTGCGTTTAAAGCATCAGCTACTTCAATCCGAGTGTAATACACATTCCTCACGCATTGCTCAACAAAGAAATCTGTTGACTTCTTTAATCGAAAGTCGTCAACAGCGTCAATGTTGGCTTCGATCTAAACGCCAACAACTGCATGCCGAAAAAAAATGTTGAGTGAACAATATCAGGAAGAATCTTTTCTTGTACAAAAAAGGCGGGAAATAATGCGAGATATGGAACGGAGAATGTCTGCACTCTGTGTGGGACTACGTGAAATCTATCCGATCGAGAAAAATTCAAGTGGTCTTAATACAATAAACAACGTCCCATTTCCGACTATGGATACATTTGTTAATGGTACAAAAAATGGAAATGCTACAATCAGTGCTAACAATATTTTACCAATAACTTTGAGTGTTTCACTCGGTTATATCGCCCATTTAGTACAGATGATTGCTCTTATTATCAACCGGCCCCTAAGGTAAATAATATGTATATGAAGATTTTTATTTCGCAATAGATATTGTACCTGTAAAAGATATATAGGATTTATATTGTCATTTTTAATTGTAAATTTTAAAAATACCATAAATAATTTATGTTTGTGTTAACTCACAAATTTGGCACGATGGCATGGTGCGGAGTCGTCTTGGAATTCACACTTATACTCATATATAGCCCAACACTAAATCTGACAAAATTTTATGAAAAAACGGCCAACAAGTTGAAAAATTAAAGAATAAAGTTTGGCATATAACACATTTAAGTTGATAAATTAACTTTTAAGATAAAAACAATGTATTCCATCATAGATTCTGTGCTCATATGATTAAGTCATCTGGAAAAAGAAGTCATTTTACAACTAAATTATTTATATTTTGATTAAATATATTCCTTGCACTACTAATATTTTATTAGAAGCCCCTTATGCAGCATAAATTCCATACATTGTTCATCAAGGAGTGCTTCGGATCCTGGCATTGATCTTGAACCTCTTCACCTGGTTGATCCGCTATAAATAAGCCTTATTTGACAGTATTTTTGCAGCTACTGCTTTCTTTCTGAGTCCCCGCAAAATCTCTATAGCTTGCATAATCGAACCAAAAGCTGATGAGGATGTAAAATAACCTCACACCCTCTATCTATCTATCTTGGGAGTAGTGTAGTTTCCTGTAGTGATGGCCGTCTCCCGTAGGGTTTTCCCAAAAAACTAAACTTCCAATCGTCACTCCAAATAGTTGGTGTTGATTTGACAATGTATCGAGCGATTCGGCCATTCGAACAACATTCCTAAAGTCGCCATCGGACACAAGATAGAATATATTTATAAATATCGCATAAATTAGGTTTTTTTGTCGAGCGTTTTAAAAAAAATAATATTCCACGTGTATTAGAAGACTGGGTTTTGAACAAGACCTCTTTATTTTACCATATTAACTCTTATTTATAATTTAATTGTTATGTTGACAGTATTTATTGCTCAATACTTTAAATTGGGTTTCGCTTACTATTAATTATTGCATTAAACTGCTTACAATTCCGATTGCGAAATGAATTGTTTATTTAGATTACAAGACATTGCTGTTTTGATACTTTTAAGGAAGTCATCATATTTGTTATGTGCTCATCAGGTCAGTCCACAAGCTCGTTCGTTTTTTAAAGGTGGTTTTAAAATTAATAAAAAAATGTTTTAAGTATTTTTTTTATCAATAATATATTTTCCTTCATTATTTACAATGTCTTCGCAACGAGTTTAATTCCCTGCGCAAAAAATTTTTTGTCCTTGGAGGCAAAATAGCTTCTTTTGAGGAGTAGTTCTTGTTACTCATATCGTATTGAAGTCCACAGAAAAAGTAATAATCACAAGGTGCAATATCCGGAGAGTATGGTGGATGCGGCATTAGCTCCCATCCGAGCTCGTTCGGCTTGCCTAATGTTTGCCTTGCGGTATGAGGTCTTGCGTTGTCGTGGTGAAACAAAACTTTGCGTCTTTTCACTAAAGACGGTCGATTTTTTTAAGTGCCTCATTCAGGTTTGATAGCTGATGGGAATAATAATCCGCAGTTGTCGTCTGGTTTGGTTCCAGAAGCTCATAATAAACAATACCGACCTTATCCCACCAAATAGACAGGATAATCTTCTTGGGGTGAAGGCCATCTCTAGGGGTCGGTTCTGGTGTTTCATCTTTATCTAACTATTGGCGTTTGCGAACAGGATTATTGTAAAGGACCCATTTTTCAGCACCAGTAACGATACGGTTCAAAAAACTTTCATTTTCAAGCCGTTGCAGCAGCTGAGAACACACATTCACTCTCTGCTGAAGGTTGGCGACGGAAAGTCTATGCGGAACCCATTTTCCCCAGCTTTGAAACCTTTCCCAACTGAACCAGGTGCCTGTGAACAGTTCCATGCGATGAATTTAACCTCTGAGCTATCATATCGACTGTCAAACTTGGCTCAGTTTCCACGAGTTCGAGCAAGGCAGTTACCACTTCGGAATTTTGAAAACCTCTTTTGCGCAGTCCTTACACTCACGGTATCCTCTCCGTGAACAGTGTTTATTTCTGGAGCAGCAGTTGTTGCATTTTTACCACTTTTATAAAAAAAAATACCAAATATACCTCTTATACGCATTCGAAGATTCCATTTTATTTTTTAACAACACGTGCTTCTATCCGCGTTGAAAAACTCATGTTGAATGCACAATATATCAAAGAAAATGTAAATAATTCCGTTATAATTTCCGTTTCCGAATAATTTTTTGTATGCAAAAATCGTACAACAGTGAAATTATGGGTCAAATACGCACGAACTTATGGACTGACCTGATACATGCCCTGGGCCTGTTGTTTTGAATGCGAGACATGTATGATATGAGAGATTATAGGCGCAATGTAAATTAAATTAATCTCATCGAATAAGATTACACAACTCCATTGTTCTGCAGACAAATTTGTGTGCGTTCGTGTGTATTTTAGTGATTTTCTGTGGGGGGAGTGACTTTTTTGCGGAACATCCGCCTAACAGACCAACTTCCCAGGCATTTCCATGGCAGCCGGTTCTACGTTACCGGAATGACTCGGATTTTTCCCGACCAAGGGCTGCCGCCCTAGTAAACTAGCCCTGTCTAGTGTACCGTATTCCACCCCCAATCTTTCGTCACAGGAGCAATCCCTTGCAGCGCGTTTGCTCCGAATACTTCTGTTGTTGCTGTTGTTATTGTAGCAGCATAAACATTCCCCATACTTACATACGGTGAATGCTGCTGGAGTGACAGTCCTTGGCCGGATATAAATCCGGGTCGTTTCGGTAACGTAGAACCGACTGTCGTGGAAACGAAGGAGCTGGCGTCGAACTCTGGACCAGAGGTATATTACTGCTGCATCTGCCACAAACGGCTTCACCGAACTCCACCTCGGTTAGGTGCAATAAGTGCAACGGGTGGTGCCATCTTAAGACCTGTTCAGGCCTTAAGACTCATAGGGAGTGGTCCAAAAGGTATGTGGCCACGTGTTGCTGCTGCCATTAGGCGGCCCCTGCCTCTGCGGCGATACCGTCCTCAGTTTCGGCACGTCAAACTGTCGCCACCAACAATACCTCAACGGTAAGGAGCCCTCAGGTGCAACACAACTCCCCCAACGACCCACAACCCTCCTGCTCCTATCCCAGTGCGGGGACAAACCAGCAGCTCTTAGTATCCCGCACCGTCTGCTCCGTGTGTTACACCAGAGTCCCTCCGAACCTGACAACAGTCAAGTGCAGTTCTTCCAATGGCTAGTGCCACTTTCGGAGGTGTTCTGGCCTGCGTACCACCCGTGAGTGAACACGCGACTTCGTTGCCCGCTGCTGCAGAGCTCTGCACCCGCAACCGCCCTCTGCGGCGCGGGCGTCCGTCAACGTCAGACCACAACAACTCTTGCGAAACACACAGCAGAACCAACGCAGACAACACCACGGGTCCCTCACCCCCCGAGTTACGATCACACTCCCGAGGAGTTTTAAACTCTTACAAATGAACTGCAACGGACTTACGAGTAAGATTGACTAGATATTCGACTTTATGAGCAGACATGGTAGATGATAGCTGCGGTCCAAGAGACAAAACTGCACGCTAGGTCTCCCCTGATCACCAGGGACGGTTACAACGTGCACAGAAAGGATCGCAAGCGAGACCACGGTGGTGGCTTTGCGTTCATAGTCCACCATACAGTGCAGTATCGTCTTATCGATGAAGGCATCGACCGCAGGGACAGCACCTCAGGTATAGTTGTCCGGTCAGGTGATGCCGAGCTCGAAATCTATAATATTTACATACACCCTGTCACCTGCTGCCCGGCAGGATATCACCTTGATATTGGTGCACTCATCAGGGGTGAAAACCGATTGGTAGTAGGTGACTTCCATCCGCATCACGATCTTTGGCATTCAAGCCAGCCAAATGATCGTATAGGACAGCTATTGACAGAGCAGATAGACGACTCGACATTCAGCACTGTAAACGACGACCCACCAGGGTAGTGGGCAATTGCTGAGGCTCGCCCGACATCACAATTGCTAGCGCAGGTCTGATAATTAGCATAACCTGACGACTTTTGCTATCGGTCGCATCAGACCACTTGCCCATTATCATCTCGATCGAGAAACCTGCCGACTTTGTTTCCGCGGATCACCGGTCATACATCAACTTCGGCAAAGCTGATTGGACCAGATTCGCGGAATTTACTGAAGATATCTTCGCCGCTCTTCCCATTCCCACCGATGTGCGCGCAGGCGAACGCGCATTCCGCAAGGCGATCACAGCTGCCAATGCTCACTTCATAACCGCTGGAAGGATCTGGGACATACGTCCCAATTTCCCAGCTGAAGCAGCTGTTCTGGCGAACGAGCGTTATCGCCTACGCCCGGCCGATCCCGGGGATCCTCGGATAAAGAATCTCAATTCCGAGATACGGCAACTGGTAACCCAACATAAGCGGAACAAATGGGAAGAGAATTTGAAGTTCTGTAACTCTACTTCTGGTATGAGCAAACTCTGGTCCACCGTAAGGTCCCTGTCGAACCCGACGAAGCACAATGACAAGGTGGATATCACCTTCAACGGTCGTGCTTCGTTGGATCCGAAGAGATGCTCGTGCTATTTTAGCCGGCAATTTATTCTGCATCCTCCGGCCGACAGATCCAAACGTAGTGCCACCAGACGGCTGCACAAACTGTCATACAACAGTGCGGCACTTGCTTTCTCCATCGATGAGGTTCAGGGAGCCAATAAATACATGAAACCATCCAAAGCCATTGGTCTTGACGGACTAAACATCCTGATGTTAAAAAAGCTGGGCCCATTGGGAGTAGAATATCTCACCAAGGTCTTCAAATTGTCTATGGCTACTCTCATCATTCCTAATAAGTGGAAATTAGGGAGAGTGGTCCCACTACTGAAGCTTGGGAAACCCGCCAACCAAGGGGAGTCTTATCGCCCGATAACTCTCCTTTCCCCAGTAGTGAAGACTCTTGAGGCCCTTCTACTTCCACTCTTTACGAAACACCTGACCCCAACCTCATACCAGCATGGCTTCCAAAGAGTGCATAGCACCACCACGGCACTCATCGTCATTAACACCCAGGTAAACCGCGGCCTCAACCATGACCGACCCTGCGAGAGGACTGTCCTAGCGTTGTATTTAAAAAAGGCTTTCGACACAGTCAGCCACGCCACGCTACTAGATGACATTTTACAGTCGACACTCCCGCCAGGGCTGAAGAGGTGGACCACGAACTACCTGAGTGGTGATATTTCCACACCAAAAATACAAACAGAGGAAAATAAAGCAACAGCTCCGCAGGGTGGTGTCCTTTCAATCTTGCTTTTCAACTTCTATTTTTCGAAACTCCCCTATCCAGCAGCGAGAGCCTCCCTGGTCTCATACGCCGACGACTGCACGATAATGGCGTCGGGCAATGACATTGCCTATGTTCCAAGGTAAACGACTACCTCGCCAGCCTTTCTCGCCTCTTCACTGCGAGGAATTTACAACTCTCCCCCACTAAATCCACGGCGACCCTTTTCACCACCTGGACAAAGGAGATCAAGCTACAAGTTAAGGTAAAAGTCGATGATACACAAATTCCGACGGTTAACAACCCTAAAATATTGGGAGTCACCTTTGACAGCTTGCTCTCCTTCTCAATGCATACAACCGCTATTGCAACTAAAGTACAGAATCGCAACAAGGCTCTCAAGTCGCTTGCCGGCAGAGACAAGGAAATGTTGCTGTCGACTTTTAAAGCAACAGGCCGACCGGTTCTAAACTATGCTGCGCCTGTCTGGTCGCCTGGAACCAGTGATTCGCAGTGGACGAAGCTTCAGACCTGCCAAATCACAGCATTAAGGACCGCGACCGGATGTCTTCTGATGTCACCTATACAACACCTACATGATGAGGCCCTAATGCTGCCTATTAACGAGCATAACAAATTGCTCAGTAAGCAATTTCTGCTAGGGTGTTACGCAGGCCTCACCCATGCAGACAACCTGCTCGAGCCTGAGCCACCTCCCAGGCACATCATGAGGCATTTCCCCAACTACGCGGACTAGATCTCAGACAAAACCAATAGACAGCTACTGGATCGGACAGTGTACAGATAGGCCATAAACGACATTCATCGGGAGACTCTCACCACCTTCTTAAGCTGCCTACCCCCGAATGCCGTTATCGGAGTCCAACCACCACTAATCGCAGACGAAGAGCTCTAACTTCCCCGAGAGTCCCGCGTAACCTTGGTAGCATGTGAAGGCACTTCGCACGACGCTAACCACCTTTTCACATGCCCCATAAAACCTACTCATCTAACATCCCTCTCCCTCTGAACCCAATCCGTCGAAACAGCTAGTTTCCTGGGCCTACCGTTAGATGAGCTAAACTAAGACGACCGGTAATTACGCTACACTGACAGGGCAAAGGTACTGCTACAACAACAACAACCAACTTCCCAGAGCTGTCTGCGTATAGTTTTGGCACTTACTTTGTGATGTTCCAGATCTTTTTTAATTTCCAAACGCGATCGATCGCGGCTTACAATTGAATGTTTACGAGTTGTCGCGATTGAGACAGTTGCGCTGCGAATCAGAAGCAATAGCAACGTTCGAACCGATTACGAGCGAGCAGACACTTAAGCCTGGAGGCCCGTTGTGATACCACTAATTCCCAATACGCTGAAACCAGTTCGTCTCTCGAATAAATTATAAAATACTGTGGATACTGCCAATGGAGTAAGAGTTAAGACAGCGACATTCCCATGGCAGCCGGTTCTACGTTACCGGAATGACTCGGGTTTTTTCCCGACCAAGGGCTGCCGCTCCAGTAAACTAGCCCTGTCTAGTGAACAGCATATCGCCCCACCCCTTACGTCACAGGAGCAACCCCTCGCAGTAACCTTGCTCCAAATGCTTCTCCTCAGGGCTAGAATTGAATCCAATCCACCATCATCAGGCCGCAACAACAACAGCGGAATGCACAGTAGGCCCAACGTAGGCAACCCTACGCGTCCCTCACATCCCGTTTTGCAACAGCCTTACCTAGAAGCTTTAAGCAACGGACTCACGAGTAAGGTCGACGAGATAGTTGACTTTATGAGCCGACACATTATCCCAATAGCTGCGATCCAAGGAACCAAGCTGCACGCTAGGTCCTCTCTGATCACCAGCGATGGCTATAACGTGCACAGACATGATCGCGAGCGAGACAATGGTGGTGGCCTAGCGTTTATAGTCCACCACACAGTGCAGTATCGTCTCATTGATGAAGGGATCGACCGCAGGGACAGCACCTTAGAATGTCAAGGCATAGCTGTCCGCACAGGCGATTCCGAGGTCGAAATTTTTAATGTTTATATACCCGCTGTTATGCTTCGGAAATAATTTTTGTGTAAGAGAAAGATATATATATATATATATAATTGGCGCGTACACCCTTTTTGGGTATTTGGTCGAGCTCCTCCTCCTATTTGTGGTGTGCGTCTTGATGTTGTTCCACAAATGGAGGCCAAGGACTGTCACTCCAGCAGCATTTCCCGTATGTAAGTATGGGGAATGTTTATGCTGCTACAACAACAACAACAACATCTTTTCTTGCTCATGTTAATAAGCAATTCATTTAAGACAAGGTTCCACAGTAACGGCAAATTTATTAGCCTACAATCTTCCCCTATTGCCAGTATTTCTGCCTGGAAGGCGCTGCAAGTATTGGGAAGACGCACAGATTTTTCAATCCTAAGTCCATGCGGTTATATGCCAGCTCCACCGCTACAATCCATTTTTGAACCATCTGTGTAGACTATAGTGTCGAAGTTGTTTAGAAAAAGTCCCTTACTCCATTCTTCCTGGACTGGCATGACCATAAGTTATTTCCCGACCCGTTTCATTTAACCTTAATGCACTCATGGTAGCCATCTTTTTGATATGGAGATCTACGGGAAGTACATGTGCGAGGAGATAAAATGGAAGGAAAACAAAGGTGTTCGTCGATTCGACCAAGGGCAATCATCTAAGGTTAAATATCATTTGTTTAAAACCCATATTGTAATACTTCAATTATTTAAAAATTTAGGTAGGGAACAAACCTATTCAAAAATATGTCCATATTAAAGTTTTCTTAAACCGATTTCTTTGGGTACCAATATTGAATTTGACTTCTCAAAACGCATGTATTGTAACGCGTAAAAATTGGATTTTACTATAAAAACTCGCGAGATCAACTAAATACGTTTCCATTACCATTCAGTCATCGGAAGATCTGTCCAATTAATCTCAAGTGAGGCAGTTATCGTAGAACTTTTTTTCGAGGGCCTTTAATCACAAGACTGGAATTAAAACAATTTGTCGAGTAAATTACTTCTTCGCTCTCTTGTGTTGCAAATGTTATTTAATAAATAAATATTGATAGTTTTCTGTATCATAAAAAATATTTCACCTGGAGTCAAAGAAGTTTGAAGCCACGCATTTAATTTAAAATAAATTGTTTTGTAGTTTGTACTGCTACAGTTCCAAAGACACCCGAACAGTTTATATGTTTTTGCATACACATGTATGTATGTATATATGTATATATGGGATTTCATTTTAAGATAGCATTATTTTGTTCCTTTCATTCCATATTTATTGTTATATTTATATATATTCGTTTTTTATATATATTATAGAAATGCAATTTTTCATCAGGGTTCACGTTCCCGTATAATTGATATCGTAAAAGAGATTCCGTATACTTGTTCGGAGTAAGTATGCGGTATATTAATACTTTGTAGTGCCATTTTTAATCTTTAATTTGCCTTTTTTTTAATTTCAGGTTTCCACTTTACAGTCGTTCTAGTATACCATCTAAGTCGGTAAAGTATGCAATATTTCTTCTTAATCAAAATATTGCTCAGCTTTGCTACGATATAACGGGACTGCGCTGTGATATGCGTTCAACACTAGAGAATATCCATCATATATTTACTTATTTATCTGAAATTCAAAGTTCTGATGAAAACAAACAAAACGATCATAACAAACCGTTTGAACTGAAGTACAACAGTTATAAGAATGCTGGTAACGGGTGTGTAAATATAGACAATAATTTGATGTCGAGATCACTCTCATCGGTTGATATACATCACATGACAGTTCCTTTGGCGACTGCTATGCCAGAGAATTCCCTGTTGCAGCTGCCGAATGGTATGCCATTTTCAATTGAAGGCGGATGTATTTGTAAGCAACGGTTAGTATGCAAACCTTTTTTATTATACTGATTTATAAACTAGCTAATGTCAATCAGGCCTGATCTGTATTCCGATTCAGAAGCAAAATCAATGTATTTTCTTCCCAAGGCACATTGAACAGGTAGTAGCTGTTTGTCTCTAAATTGCAAAGATTAGCATCTTTGTTTCTAGATTTGGACCCATGACATTATGCCATTATTTATTCCTTTTTTGACCAAGTTTTTCAGGATTGAAATATATAGCACAATATGGCACAAATCTCCCGAACTTAGCGATGCAGCCTCATGGAGAAAATAATACATTTTTGTGGGGTTACAGAGTCACATATTGCAAGAGTATATTTGTTCATACACATACTTGCAAAGGCAGTAGTCTGGAAGGGTTTACAAAAGTAACGGCACTTATTAGGCATATTTTGTTCTGCTCTATTAGCATTATTATGAATGTTACTTACCCATCACGTACATATTATCCACCTATTATTTTTCAGTCTGTCAGTATGCAATTCAGAAAACACTAGATTTAAAGTAGTTTCCGCAGGCAATAGTTGCTATATGTTTTTATCTCTGAAAGCACATTACTTTGTAAAGACTTTTTTTTTCTTTTATATCTAAGTAATATAATCTGTGTATAAAAAATAAAAACAATTAATTAAAATATTATATACAGTGGCTCACATGTGTATTTTAATACATGTGCAGACGTGTTATATTTTTTAAAGTACCCCGTTCTTTTTATCGCAAGATATAATATAAAATAGTTATTTTTTGCAGCTGAAGATAGTTCTTTATACTTTGTCATTTTCGATATGCCCAGTACCACAATTATAAATGATTTGAACGATGTGTTGTTTTAAGAGCTTGAGAACTTAGCTGATGTTTAGTTGGTTTGAAAACAATATTTCAGTCCGCATGGCGCTCGCCATTCACTATAGGAAGGTGGTAATAGACTCCAAATGAATGCCGTTCAATGCATGTCTATATACTGTCTTGTCCAGTAGCTGTGTCGGGTCCTCGATCTTGTCAGTGTAGTTAAAGGTATGCTTCCTGATTCGAGTGGGAGGGGGCTCAGCCTGAAGCAAATGTCAGCAGGAATTGCTTGTTGTAAGGGAGACATCAGGAGGTATCTCATGACAGTACGGGGTTTGAAGCTCAGTTGGTCAATTGCTTTAAATGTCGCCTGCAATATTTCTTTGTCTGTGTCCCAGTCGCTACCGGCTAGCGATTTGGAGACTTTGTTGTAGTTTTATACCTTAATGGTAAGTGCTGTTGTTGCGCTGAGAAGGGGAGTAAACTATCAAAGATGACACCCAATATTTTCGTGTTACTTACGGTCGGTATTATTGTTTCGTCGACTTCCTCAAATTTATTGGGCATACAGTTTACCTAATTGGTACTCTCTTAAACAATAATCTCTCCCATAACATCTTTCGATATCTCTTTGCTTGTAGTTTGAGCCCCATGATTGGGATCATTGTCTTGTTGAAAACAGTATTCCATTGATAACCCCAGCATCCCAACGCCTTGCTTTAAATTTTGTTTTAAAACGTCTAAATAAGCAAACTTATTCATTATTGAATCAATAAACTTCAATTTTTCCACGCCACCAGCTGCCATATATCCCGACACCATTACCCCACAACCTCACAAATCTGTGCGTCTCCCTAGCAGTGTCTTCCAGGCGAAAGTACTGACAATTGGGGAAGCTTGTAGGTTCGCAGATTTCTCTTTTAAGGGCAATATCGCTATTCTTTCGGATAGCCAAGCTGCAATCCATGCACTGGACGCGGCTATAACAACCTCTAAAGTGATGGAGAAAAGTAGGAATAGCGTCTTCACCTTGAGTGAAAACCATAAAGTAATCTTAATTTGGGTCCCGGGACACCGGAACATAGAAGGTAACGAAAAAGCTGATGAACTGGCAAGAGGGGGATCTGCCATGAATAGCGTTCTTTCAGTACCAGTATTCACACCATTAGTTGCGGTCAAGAATGCAATTTCCCTAAAATACCTTCGAATTGTAGATGGAGAGACCAGACGAAATGCAAAATCAGCAGGACGTTATGGCCCTCCTACAACCTCAAGCAATCGTCGACATTGATAAACACGAAACGACGGGACGCCTGTAGACTAACGGCAGTCATAACTGGCTTCTGGTCTATCGGAGAACAAGCCGCCAAAATTGGCATCCCTCACAACACATACTGTAATAGTTGTAAACAACCGGAGAGAAAGGAAACAATCTTCCATTTCCTCTGTGAAAGCCCTGCCCTATGGAAGGGCAGAATGTTAACCCTGGGCAAACCGCTGTTCGAAAGTGCCGAGCAACTGTCTGGCTTAGACGTCAACAACCTAATAAGATTCCTAAACCGCACAGACCGGATATAGTCTTGCTGTAAATAGCTGTTAAACAATTTGGTAACGAGGATGTGGCAACTAAATGGCGCGGAAGCGCTAGTAGGATTCTGGATGAATCACCACTCTAACCAACCAACCCCACAACCACCTCGTTTCACTGTTGGTAATAATTTTTCTTTATTGAAATAATTGATTTCTTCCTAGCAACCCTTCCATAATAGCTAGATTTTCTTAGGACTCTTCTGGCAGTTAAACGCTAATACATTTTTGAAACTTATTTCTTATGTCGTCTTTCACTTTTGAAGCAGATATCTTTGCATCTGTTAATTTAAAAGGTCGTTTTGCTCTTGACCCTGAAGTTATAATTCCTGTATTTGCGTGGTTTTAAATTATTGTCCCCGACTGTTGTTCTTTATATTTGTCAATAGTTTTGACCTTTCCACAATTTTATTATGTTTTTCCTCCAGCCAATTTAAATTTCTTTTAACCTGTTAAGTGATTATGGCGTATATATGCGTCAATTTCAAAAGTTCATTTTTTACTTAATGTCGTATATGAGCGACATGCCGAAAAAGGAAATTGCATTTGCTATGAAATTTAAACTTAAGCAAAGAACGAAAATTTCCCTGCTTTTTTAGATTATAAAGTAAGCATGAACACTGAATTTCCTGATAATAGTTATCATAATCGTTCAGCTAACGCGCACGGTGAATCCAATATTTGGCTGAAAATCGGTTTTGCATCGACAGTCTTCGCTTGAAATTAATTCACCACAGTAAATCGAGCTGTCTAAGAAAAACTAATCGCTTAACAGGTTAATTTTGCTTTCACTGCATGCCTCCGCATATAATTCTTTTGAGAACCAATAAACTAAAAGCCTATTAAATAAAAATATTAATTTTCCCTACTAAAAAATCGTCCTAACAACACAAAAAGCGAATTCGCAAACGGTGAGCGTACACTTTTGATATTCGCCTTACTACGTACATATATATTATCGAAAATAAGTACTGTTATAATCAGTGGCGACGCTGTGTGGTGTTAATTTTGTATAGCTAGCATAACTACTACGATAGCAAATAAAGAAGATGATGAATTTTATGGCATTCCCATGGCAGCCGGTTCTACGTCACCGGAATGACTCGGGTTTTTCCCGACCAAGGGCTGCCGCCCCAGTATACTAGCCCTGTCTAGTGTATCGTATATGACCCCACCCCTTACGTCACAGGAGAAAACTCTCGCAGCAATCCTGCTCCAAATGCTTCTCCTCAGGGCTGGAGTCGAATCCAACCCTGGACCAGAAGTATTCTACTGCTGCGTCTGCCACAAACGGCTTCACCCGAACTCCACCTCGGTTAGGTGTAATAAGTGCAACGGGTGGAGCCAACTTAAGACCTGTTCAGGCCTTAAGTCGCACAGGGAGTGGTCCACACGGTATGTGGCCACGTGTTGCTCCCGCCAGCAGGCGTCTGATGCCTCCACGGCTACTACACCCCCTGATAGGCCGGCTCTACCAACCGACACCACAACCCACACCTCCACGGTGAGGAGCCTATCGGAGCAACACAACTCCCCTTCAACCCCTCCCCTCCCTTCCTGCTCCAACACCAGTGCGGGGACGAACCAGCAGCTCCTGGTCCCCCGTACAGTCTGTTCCGTGTGTCAGACCGTAATACCTCGGAATCTGGTATCAGTCCAATGCAATTCCTGCAATGGCTGGTGCCATTTTCGGAGATGTTCCGGCCTGCGCACCACCCGTGAGTGGACAACTGCCTACGTTTTCCCCTGCTGCAGAGCTCTGCACCCACCACCGCCCCCGGAGGCGCGGCCGCCCACCACCATCAGGCCGCAACAACCACAGTGGATTGCGCAGCAGGTCCAACGTAGACAACCCCACGCGTCCCTCACCCCCCGAATTACACAGACCTCACCGAGAAGCTTCAAGCTTCTCCAGTTTAACTGCAACGGACTTACGAGTAAGGTTGACGAGATAGTTGACTTTATGAGCCGGCACAGTATTAAAATAGCTGCAGTCCAAGAAACAAAGTCGCACGCTAGGTCATCTCTGATCACCAGGGATGGCTATAACGTGCACAGACACGATCGCGAGCGAGACAATGGTGGTGGCCTAGCGTTTATAGTCCACCACACAGTGCAGTATCGTCTCATCGATGAAGGAATCGACCGCAGGGACAGCACCTTCGAATGTCAAGGCATAGCTGCCCGGTCAGGCGATTCCGAGCTCGAAATATTTAACATATATATATCCCCTGTCACCTGCTGCCCGGCAGGATATCACCCTGATATAGGTGCGCTCATCAGAGGTGAAAACCGATTGGTTGTAGGTGACTTCAATGCGCATCACGATCTTTGGTATTCAAGCCTGCCAAACGATCGTAGGGGACAGCAATTGGCAGAGCAGATAGACGACTCGACATTCAGCACTGTGAACGACGACGCCCCCACCAGGGTAGTGGGCTATTGTAGCAGCTCGCCTGACCTAACAATAGCTAGCGCGGGTCTGATAAATAGCATAACCTGGCGACCTATGCTATCGCTTGCATCAGACCACTTGCCCATTATCGTCTCGATTGAGAGCTGCCGACTTCTTTTCCGCGAATCACCGGTCCTACTTTAACTTTAAAAAAGCTAATTGGGCCGGCTTCACGGAACTAACCGAGGACACCTTCGCCGCTCTTCCCATCCCCACTGATGTGCGCGTGAGTGAACGCGCATTCCGCAAGGTGCTCACAGCTGCTGCGGCTCGCTTCATTCCAGCTGGAACTTATAAGGACATCCGTCCTCATTTCCCAGCCGAAGCAGCCAGTTTAGCAAACGAGCGCGACCACCTATGCCAGGTCGATCCCGGGGATCCCCGCATATGGGATCTCAATTTGGAGATCCGCCAACTGGTAGATCAACATAAGTGGACCAAATGGGTTAAACACCTGAATTCAATTTCACCACTGGTGTGAGTAAGCTTTGGTCCACCGTAAGGTCCCTGTCGAACCCGACGAAGCACAACGATAAGGTGGCCGTCACCTTTGACGGTTGCACTACGTCGGACCCGAAGAGATGCGCGAGCTATTTTAGCCGGTTTTTCATACTGCATCCTCCGGGCGACAGAACCAAACGTCGTGTTACCAGAAGGCTGCACAAACTGACGAACGACAGTGCGCCACTTACTTTCTCCGGTGATGAGGTTCAGGGGGCCATCAACAAGTCGAAACCATCGAAAGCCATTGGCCCTGACGGATTAAACGCGCTGATGCTGAAGCATCTGGGACCCCTGGGAGTAGGATTCCTCACAAGGGTCTTCAATTTGTCCTTGGCCATTCTCATCATCCCTGACAAGTGGAAAGCAGGGAGAGTGGTCCCACTACTGAAACCTGGGAAACCCGCCAACCAAGGGGAGTCTTATCGGCCGATAACTCTCCTTTCCCCAGTAGTGAAGACACTTGAAGCCCTCCTACTCCCACTCTACACGATACACCTCGCCCCAGCCCCACATCAGCACGGATTCCGACGAGTGCACAGCACCACCACTGCACTCACCGCCATAAACGCCCACATAAATCGCGGGCTTAACCAAAACCGCCCCTGCGAGAGGACTGTCCTAGTACCGTTGGACGTAAAGAAGGCTTTCGATACAGTCAGCCATTCCACGCTACTAGATGATATTTATCAGTCGACACTCCCGCCAGGGCTGAAGAGGTGGTCCGCGAACTACCTGGGCGGTCGGTTTTTCGAGATCAAATATCAAAGCAGAGGAAGATTAAGCAAGGTGTACCTCAGGGTGGTGTCCTTTCTCCCTTGCTTTTTAACTTCGACATCTCGAAGCTCCCCCAACCACCAGCGGGAGTTTCCCTGACCTCATACGCTGACGACTGCACGATAATGGCGTCGGGCAATGACATCGATGGCCTGTGTTCCAAAGTGAACCATTACCTCACCGACCTTTCTCGCTTTTTCACTGCGAGGAATCTCCAACTCTCCCCCACCAAGTCCACGGCGACCCTCTTCACCACCTGGACAAAGGAGATCAAGCTGTCCCTTAAGGTAAAAGTCGACGACACACCAATTCTGACTGTAAATAACCCCAAAATTTTGAGTGTAACCTTTGACAGCTTGCTCTCCTTCTCTGCGCATACAACCGCAATTGCCACTAAAGTCCAAAATCGCAACAAGGTCCTCAAATCGCTGGCCGGCAGCACTTGGGGCAAAGACAAAGAACTGTTGCTTTCGACATTTAAAGCAATTGGCCGGCCGGTTCTAAACTATGTTGCGCCTGTCTGGTCGCCTGGAACTAGTGATTCGCGGTGGACAAAGCTACAGACATGTCAAAATACTGCCATTCGGACAGCGACCGGGTGCCTCCTGATGTCACCCATCCAACATCTTCACAATGAGGCACAGATGCTCCCAGTAGCGGAGCACAACAAACTGCTCAGCAAGCAGTTCCTGCTTGGATGTTACCTCAGGTTTCACCCCTGCAGGCATCTGCTTGAGCCTGAGCCGCCTCCCAGGCACGTCAGGAGACACCTCCTAGACTACGCTGACGAAATCCAGGACAAAACTGACCGAAACCTACTGGACCGGACAGTATTTAGACAGTCAATAAACGACATTCACCGGGAGACCGTTACCACCTTCATGAACTCCCGTCCTGTGAATGCCGTAATCGGAGTCCAACCACCACCTATCGCAGATGAAGAGCTCCAGCTTCCCCATGAGACTCGTGTAACATTGGCACAATTACGTTCTGGATACTGTAGCAGGTTAAACTCCTACATATCCAGAATCGACCCCGACATACCAAACACATGTCCGACATGTGAAGGTACCCCGCACGACACTAACCACCTTTTCACATGCCCCCTCAAACCGACTCATCTAACCCCCCTCTCCCTCTGGACCCAACCTGTCGAAACAGCATGTTTCCTGGCCCTACCCTTAGATGAGCTAGACGAAGACGACCGATGATATACTTACACAGACAGGGCTACCTATGCTGTTAAAACAGCAACAATGATGAATTTGAATTTGTGATGAGCTTACCGTTACAAAATTAGAACGAATAAACAAATTTTTAGTAAAGTTTGGTGATTTTATTCGGTATGTTTTCTTTTTAACGTTGAAATTTTTCTCTCCCAGCAGACAACGGAAAATTCAATATACTAATTAAATGTTTACTTTTTCTTTTTTACTTTTAGAATTAGCCGTTCCGTTGGTTCATACTCGGACTCTGAAGAGGACTTTAAAGACATCCACAGGCATGGCTATTCCAACTCTGATTCAAACATTACGATGCAGCTTAATGACATTTGAGAAGCATTTACATAAACGTGTATATACCTACATACGTATGTATGTGCATATGGTAGCGCATAATAACCGTTATGCTGCAATTGGTGAGAATAGAATACCGGCCACGAATCATCATAATATTATAATTGTTTAGAAGAGATTGTTCCTCAGCAGGAAATAAGTTAAATTTCGTATGCTTTTGCACCATTGTGTTTATGTTTCTGTGCGAATATTTAATTTTCAACAGACTACGGAAAAATTCAAATTTTTTCTTTGGGCAAATAAATCAATATTCAAAAAACATCGAAAAGTAAGATTTGCATTCTTGTAAAAAAAATCGTGGTTAGGGATAATCTTATTCGAAACAGTAAAACATATAAATGAAACAAATTAACAAAAGTATTCACAAATGAAACCTCAATGTTAATTATGCGCTACCCATGTATGTACATGCAAATAACTTGGATGTGTTTTACATACAACACTCGGTTAGACGATATTATGTAGTTTAAAATTATTCCGAGATAAATTGTATAATCTTATACATAGAGTAATATTTATCTGCTGAAGCTGAAAAACATTGCCTTTTCTACATATTACGTATCAACTTTTACCACAATTAAAGCCCTACAGCGATTCTTCGCATTAAGGGTACTGTCGTTTGGTCCAGACGAACTTCTGCTGCTTGTTGTATTTGAAATCTCTCTTTGCGTTTTGGTTGATTGCATGTCATGGAAATAGGTCTGCCTATTGTGTCAGAAGATAACAGTTGTGAGCAAGGCAGAATACTTGTGATAGCATGCGATACAATTTTTTCGAACCCGTTAGTTATAATCATATAAGGTGGGCATCAGGAAAAAAAAAAATATAGTGGAGTCAGTATCTGCATCAAATGTATGAAATGTCGGTGTCAAAAGACCCACAATAACTGTGTCGCTCGTTTTTTTAAATATAACATTTAATAAAAAACCGTTAACAAGATTTGCAATGTGTGTTTGAAATTCCGTAGAGCTACGCGGGTGAATCATTGATAAAGATATTACTTATTTAAGGTTCACAATTACTAAACTTTTGGCAAGCGGGCATATGGATGTGGTCGGCCGGGTGAAAATAAACAAAAAAATATTTGTTTCATAGAGCCGTTATTTTCACTTGTACTGGCATCCCATTCCCACTCAAATATGTTGTTTGTCTCTTTTTTGTAAACTAAGAAGTAAGAAAAATGGGAGATATGCAAATACAGAATAAAAAGAAGTATATTAAGTATACAGAGTAAAAATAAAGAATAAACGATGTACAGTGCTACGACTCCTTATAAAAAGTGGGCGAAAATAGGGGGGAAAATTTATTTTGATAAAAGTGTGTTCCTTAGTGGACTAGAGTACGCTGAAGTCGAAAATCAAATTTGTTTTTACACAGATTTCAAATTTTCGATCAAATTAAGGATTAAACATTTTTCTTTCCGAAGCATTCCAATAATTTTTTTTTTGCAGCGGAGCAAGTGCCGTACCGGGTGCACAGAAAAATAACACGATTCGATAAAACTGCTCGAATGCAGCAAAAAAACAAACAAGAAAAAAACAAGTCCCACTCTTGTTTCAAAGTAAATTTCTAACTTCGCGGCTATACTACCTATTTTGTATTATTTTTTTATGAATTGTGTGATTCTATATGTGGAGACTTATATGAATTAAGTATTTACCTACTATGAAAGGGCAAAAAGGAATAGTAGAAAATGTCGAAAACGTATGCTCTTGCGCCCACTTGACACACAGCAGCTAAAACAATCACCATTTTCTGTGATTGTGGCGCACTCATGTATGTATATGGGTGCATACATATGTAAAGGGTCATTCAAAACACGCGCCTAGATACAGTTTTAAAATTAAAGTTGTAAAATTTAAAATTCTTTCAAATTTCATTATTTTTATTCATTTAAATGTCCACCATGAGCGCGTGGTAAAATCCGTCAACAGTCGATTCATGAATGCCTAATTGTTAAGAACGATGAGTTATCGATGTCGAAGGTTTTCGGCAATACTGCGCTACAGCAGCAATATTCTCGACAGAAGCCCTGTTTTTGGTCTGCCAATCCTCTTGCTATCCTCGACAAAACAAGTTTTTTGAAATTTTTCACCTACCATTTTGGTTGTTTGGCTGAGCTCCTCCTCCTATTTGTGGCGTGCGTCTAGATGTTGTTCCACAAATGGATGGACTTACAGTTTTAAGCCGCTTGTGATCGGCAGATATTTTTTATGAGGAGCTTTTTCATGGCAGAACTACACTCTTAGTTTTGCCACTGCCTACCGAGGAGCGGTCATTTTGGTGTTTCACGGAGATTCGAACCTACGTACTCCGAATAGTAGTCTCGCACCAACCCATTGGGCTACAGCGGCCTATTTTTGAAAACGACTGTAAATGTAACTTAAGTATGAAATTATAATGAGACACATGTTACAATAACTCTTATAACTACTGCTACCATAATTTTTTGCAGCCTCTGTAAATGTCATTTACGGATTTAATACAAATGTTTATTATTAGCAGCCAATTGCGCAATGAAATTAGCTATTCCTTTTCCTTGTATTTTCTTCACATCGTTAATAATAATTAAAGAAACCAAAAACACCGAAATATTCAACCAAAATAATTTCTATGAAGAAAAACCTCTCAAAGCAGTATTGACAGCTGATTGTCAATTTTGCAGGTAATCTGCCATATGTGAACGGGTAGATTAATTTGGTGGACTTATAGGTGATTAATGCATACGGCCGCCGTAGCCGAATGGGTTATTGCTTGATTTCCATTCGGAATTCACAGACAGAACGTTGGTTCGAATCTCGGTGAAACACCAAAATTAAGAAAAACATTTTTCTAATAGCGGTCGCCCCTCGGCAGGCAATGGCAAACCCCTGAGTGTATTTCTGCCATGAAAAAGCTCCTCAAAAAAAAAAATGTGCCGTTCGAACAACATCAAGACGCACACCACAAATAGGAGGAGGAGCTCGGCCAAACACCCAAAAAGGGTGTACGCGCCAATTATATATATATATATATATATATATATATAGTGCATATGTGAACGTATTATAAATCACTCTATTACTTTTCGCTTATTCGCTTACAACTTCAATTTCCAACTGAATATCCCATGCGCATGCTTCTCGGTTTATATACATACATGTGTTTAATAACTATCGTAATTTCTAGATCTGGCAGCTCGTATCTTGGCTAGTTCTGTTGTAGCAGCAGTTTACTAGTCACCTGTCGTCTTCGTCTAACTCATCTAGCGGTAGACCCAGAAAGTTTGCATTGTTGTTGTTATTGTAGTAGCAGTAACTTTGCCCTGTCAGTGTAGTGTAATCACCGGTCGTCTTCGCCTAGTTCATCTAACGGTAGGCCCAGGAAACTAGCTGTTTCGACCGGTTGGGCCCAGAGAGAGAGGGGTGTTAGATGAGTGGGTTTGATGGGACATGTAAAAAGGTGGTTAATGTTGTTGTTGTTGTAGCAGTAACTTTTCCCTGCCAGTGTAGTATAATCACCGGTCGCCTTCATTTAGCTCATCTAACGGTAGGCCCAGGAAACTAGCTGTTTCGACAGATTGGGTTCAGAGGGAGAGGGGTGTTAGATGAGTAAGTTTGATAGGGCATATGAAAAGGTGGTTACTGTCGTGCGGGGTCCCTTCACATGCTGGACATATGTTTAGTATGCCGGGGTCGATTTTGGATAAGTAGGACTTTAACCTGCTACAATATCCAGAACGTAATTGTGCCAAGGTTGCGCGGGACTCTCGGGGAAGTTGGAGCTCTTCCTCTGCGATTAGTGTTGGTTGGACTCCGATAACGGCATTCGGGGGTCGGGAGCTTAACAAGGCGGTGGGGGTCTCCCGATGAATGCCGTTTATGGCCTGTCTGTACACTGTCCGATCCAGTTACTTTCTGTCTGTTTTGTCTTGGATCTCGTCCGCGTAGATGAGGAAATGCCTCCTGACGTGCCTGGGAGGTGGCTCAGCCTCAAGCAGGTGTCTGAATGGGTGAGGCCTGCGGTAACACCCTAGCAGAAACTGCTTACTGAGCAGTTTGTTATGCTCCTTAACAAGCAGCATAAGGGCCTAATCGTGTAGGTGTTATATCGGTGACATCATAACACATCCGGTCGCGGTCCTTAATGCTGTGTTTTGGCAGGTCTGAAGCTTCGTCCACTGCGAATCACTGGTTCCAGGCGGCCAGACAGGCGCAGCATAGTTTGGAACCGGTCGGCCTATTGCTTTGAAAGTCGACAGCAACATTTCCTTGTCTCTGCCCCAAGTGCTGCCGGCAAGCGACTTGAGACCTTGTTGCGATTCTGTACTTAAGTTGCAATAGGGGTTGTATGCGCTGAAAAGGAGAGCAAGCTGTCAAAGGTGACTCCCAATATTTTAGGGTTGGTAACCGTCGGAATTTGTGTATCATCGACTTTTACCTTAACTTGTAGCTTGATCTCCTTTGTCCAGGTGGTGAAAAGGGTCGCCGTGGATTTAGTGGGGGAGAGTTGTAAATTCCTCGCAGTGAAGAAGCGAGAAAGGCTGGCGAGGTAGTCGTTTACCTTGGAGCATAGGCAATGTCATTGCCCGACGCTATTATCGTGCAGTCGTCGACGTATGAGACCAGGGAGACTCCCTCTGGTGGCTGGGGGAGTTTCGAGATATAGAAGTTGAAAAGCAAGGGTGAAAGGACACCACCTCCTCTGTTTAGAGGTTTGGTCTCGAAATATCACCGACGAATGACGACCACTCAGGTAGTTCGCGGTCCACCTCTTCAGCCCTGGCGGGAGTGTCGACTGTAAAATGTCATCTTGTAGCGTGGCGTGGCTGACTGTATCAATAGCCTTTTTTTGATACAACGCTACTAGGACAGTCCTCTCGCAGTGGCGGTTTTGGTTGAGTCCGCTGTTTAACTGGGTCCTCCGCCCCTTAGTTTGGCGGGTTTCCCAAGCTTCAGTAGTGGGACTACTCTCCCTTATTTCCACTTATCAGGAATGATGAGAATGGCCAGAGACAGATTGAAGACCCTGGTGAGATATTCTACTCCCAATGGACCCAGCCTTTTCAACATCAGCATGTTTAGTCTGTCAGGGCCAATGGCTTTGGATGGTTTCATGTGTTTGATGGCCCCCTGAACCACGTCGCTGGAGAAAGCAAGTGGCGCACTGTTGTATGCCAGTTTGTGCAGCCGTCTGGTGGCACTAGGATGGATTTGTCGCCCGGAAGATGCAGAATAAATTGCCGGCTAAAGTAGCTCGCGCATCTCTTCGGATCCGACGAAGTACATCGGTTGAAGGTGATATTCACCTTGTCGTTGTGCTTCGTCCGCTTCGACAGGGTACGGTGGACCAGAGTTTGCTCACACCAGAGGTGAAGTTAGAGGACTTCAGATGCTCTTCCCATTCGTTCCGCTTGTGTCGGGTTACCAGTGCCGGATCTCCGAATTGAGTTCCTTTATCCGAGGATCCCCAGGATCGGTCTGGCGTAGGAGTTCACGCTCGTTCGCCAGAACAGCTGTTTCAACTGGGAAATTGGGACGTATGCCCGGATCCTTCCAGCGGGTATGGAGCGAGTAGCGGCGGCTGTGATCACCTTACGGAATGTGCGTTCGCTTGCACGCACATCGGTGGGAATGGGGAGAGCGGCGAATGTGTCCTCGGTGAATTCCGGGAAGCCGGTCCAATCAGCTTTGTTAAAGTTGATGTATGACCGGTGATCCGCGGAAACAAAGTCGACAAGTTTCTCGATCGAGATGATTATGGGCAAGTGGTCTGATGCAAACGATAGCAAAGGTCGCCGTTATGATATTTATAAGATCTGCGCTAGCAATTGTGATGTCAGGCGAGCTGCTGCAATTGTCCACTACCCTAGTGGGGCGTCGTTGCTTACAGTGCGGAATGTCGAATCATCTATCTGCTCTGCCAATAGCAGTCCCCTATGATGTTGTTGTTGTAGCAGCATATACATTCCCCATACTTGCATACGGGGAATGGTGCTGGAGTGACAGTCCTTGGCCGGATATAAATCCGGGTCGATTCGGTTACGTAGAACCGACTGTCCCCTATGATCATTTGGCACGCTTGAATGCCAAAGATCGTGATGCACATTAAAGTCACCTACTACCAATCGATTTTCTCCCCTAATGAGCGCACAAATATCAGGGTGATATCCTGCCGGGCAGCAGGAGACAGGGGGTATGTAAATATTATAAATTTCGAGCTCGGCATCGCCTGCCCGGACAGCTATACCTGAGGTCAGGTTCGGAGGGACTCTGGTCTGACACACGGAGCAGACGGTGCGGGAGACTAAGAGCTGCTGGTTTGTCCCCGCACTGGGATAGGAGCAGGAGGGTTGTGGGTCGTTGGAGAGTTGTGTTGCGCCTGAGGGCTCCTTACCGTTGAGGTATTGTTGGTGGCGGCAGTTTGACGTGCCGAAACTGAGGACGGTATCGCCGCAGAGGCAGGGGCCGCCTAATGGCGGGAGCAACACGTGGCCACATACCTTGTGGACCACTCCCTATGGGTCTTAAGGCCTGAATTGGTCTTAAGATGGCACCGCCCGTTGTACTTATTGCATCTAACCGAGGTGGAGTTCGAGTGGATCCGTTTGGCAAATGCAGCAGTAAAATACCTCTGGTCCAGGGTTCGACGCCAGTCCTGATGAGAAGTGTTTGGAGCAAACGTGCTGCGACGGATTGCTCCTGCGACGATAGATTGGGGGTGGAATACGGTACTCTAGACAGGGCTAGTTTACTGGGAGAAACCCCGAGTCTTTCCGGTAACGTAAAACCGGCTACCATGGGAATGTCGTGCGTTGTGCCTTCACATGGCGGACACATGTTTAGTATGTCGGTTGTTTAACCTGCTACAATATCCAGAACGTAATTTTGCCAAGGTTACGCGGGACTCTTGAGGAAGTTGGAGCCCTTTGTCTTCAATGGGTGGTAGTTGGACTCCGATGACGGCATTCAGGGGTCGGGAGCTTAAGATCGCGGTAAGGGTCTCTCGACGAATGTCGTTTATGACCTGTCTGTACACTGTCCGATCCAGTAGCTGTCTGTCTGTTTTGTCTTGGATCTCGTCCGCGTAGTTGAGGAAATGCCTCTTAACGTGCCTGGAAGGTGGCTCAGGCTCAAGCAGGTGTCTGCATGGGTGAGACTTGCGGTAACACCCTAGCAGTAACTGCTTGCTGAGCAGTTTGTTGTGCTCTATTACAGGTAACATATGGGCCTTGTCATGCAGATGTTGTATTGAGGACATCAGAAGATATCTTGTCGCAGTCCGAATGGCAGTGTTTTGGCAGGTCTGAAGCATCGTCTACTGCTAATCACTGGTTCCAGGCGACCAAATAGGCGCAGCATAGTTTAGAACCCGTCGGCCTATTGCTTTAAAAGTCGACAGCAACATTTCCTTGTCTTTGCCCAAGTGCTGCCGGCGAGCGACTTGAGAACCTTGTTGCGATTCTGTACTTTAGTGGCAATAGCGGTTGTATGCTTTGAGAAGAAGGCAAACTGTCAAAGGTAACTCCTAATATTCTGGGGTTGTTTACAGTCGGAATTGTTGTGTCATCGACTTTTACCGTAAGTTGCACTTTGACCTCCAGGTGGTGAACAGGGTCTCTGTGGACTTAGTGGGGGAAAGTTGTAAGTTCCTCGCAGTGAAGAAGCGAGAAAGGCAGGCGAGGTAGTCATTTACCTTGGCGCACAGGCCATCAATGTCAATGTCCGACGCCATTATCGTGCAGTCGTCGGCGTATGAGACCAGGGAGACTCCCTCTGGTGGCTGGGGGAGTTTCGAGATATAGAGATTGAAAAGCAAGGATGAAAGGACACTACCCTGCGGAACTGCTTGCTTTATTTTCCTCTGTTTTGGTGTGGAAATATCACCGACAAATGGCGACCACTCAGGTAGTTCGTGGCCCACCCTGGCGGGAGTGTCGACTGTAAAATCTCTATAGTAGCGTGGCATGGCTGACTGTTTCAAAAGCTTTTTTAGATCCAACGCTACTAGGAAAGTACTTTCGCCGGACGGTTTTGGTTGAGCCTGTGGTTCATCTGAGTGTTACTGACGGTGAGTGCTGTGCATTCTTCGAAAGCCATGCTGATGTGAGGCTGGGGTGAGATGTTTCGTGTAGAGTTGGAGTAGAAGGGCTTCAAGAGTCTTCACTACTGGGGAAAGGAGAGTCATTGGAGGATAAAACGCCCCTTGGTGGGCTGAATTCCCAGGTTTCAGTAGTGGGACCACTCTACCTTCTTTCCTCTTGTCAGGAATAATGAGAGTGGCATAGGCATATTGAAGACCCTTGTGAGGTACTCTACTCCCAATGGACCCAGTTTTTTCTGCACCAGCATGCCAGATTTATTTCCAGATTTGACAAGTACATCAATGGTTGCAAGATTTGATAAATATTAACATTTGTACATGTACATTCTAGAATTTACATTTTGATATACATTTTCAACACCTCCACTATATCAAAATTCCAAACAATACAAATACTGTTAAAAAAAATTAATATGGAAGAATACTAAGAATTTGCATAAATTTATAGTGCTTTATTTCTGACAATTCCTTAGTTAATAAGTCTGCAGGCATGATAGCAGTTGGCAAATATTTAGTTTCAACTAGACCGTATATGAGATTGGTGGTTATTTGCCAGTTTGAATGCACTTTGGCTATCATTATAAAGGGTGGGTAAGTTTCAAGGGCCGGTGTTGATTTTGAATAAAATAGGAAATTATTGTTATTTCTCTTATGATAATATTGGTATGGCTCAATTACGTACGGAACAAAATATCGGCCAAATAGCCGCCGCGGCCTCGGCCGCACACCTCCATCCGATGGTCCCAATTTTCGATGACGTTGAGGCATAATTGAAGTTCTATGCCGTTACTGTGCCGAATTATCTCATCCTTTAGCTCTTGAATTGTTGCAAATAACCCCAAAGAAAGAAGTCCAACGGTTACAAGTCATATGATCTTGGCGGCCAATTGACATCGCCGCGACGTGAGATTATTCGGCCATCAAATTTTTCGCGCAAAAGAGCCATTGTTTCCTTAGCAGTGTGAAATTTGGCACCGTCCTGTTGAAACCACATATCATCCACATCCATATCTTTCAATTCGGGCCATAAAATGTTCGTTATCATATCACGATAGTGAACACTATTCACAGTAACTGTCTGGCCGGCCTCATTTTGGAAAAAATACGGCCCAATGATGCCGCCGGCCCATAAACCGCACCAAACCGTCACTCTTTGTGATGGCATTGGTTTTTCGGCAATCACTCTTGGATTATCATTCGCCCAAATGCGGCAATTCTGCTTATTGACGAATTCACTGAGGTGAAAATGTTCCTCTTCACTGAAGATAATTTTTTTCACGAAGTGCGCGATATGCATTTTGATTTGAATGCCTGTTTTCATAATAAGCCTGAATAAATTTAGCGCATACCTCGATTGTGTATCTTTTCACTGTTCAAATTGAGTTAGTCTGAAATTGAAAAATGTCAAATAAAATGCAGAAAAAAGCTTGACGTTTAGGTGTGGTTCAGATTCCACATCGGCCCTTAAAGTTTAACCACCCTTTACAATATTATCCTGTTGAAACAACCTGTTAATTCATATTCTAAATTTCTTAAATAAATAGCCTCTCGACAAGCCTCTGACAAAGCCATATACTCAGCTTCACAGCTACTGAGAGCAACAGTCCTTTGCTTTTTGCTCTCCCAAGAGATGACAGATCCAGATTTGTTAAAACAGATGCCAGTATAAGAACGTCTATCAATGCTATCACTAGCCCAGTCTGCATCTGCATACTACATAGTTACTTCACCTTGAGAATTCTGCAATACGATACAGACCGTGGCCAAAAAACTTACCAAATCACTAGCGGGGTTCCCCAAGGATCTGTCGTTGGTTCAATACTTTGGAATGCCATGTGCGACGGGGTCCTCAAACTAAAACTACCAGACGGTGCTACTATCGTAGGCTCTGCAGCTGATATTGCGCTTGTAGTTACGGATAGATTCATAGACCAGCTGGAAGCAAAAAGCAATGACGCAGCAGAAAAGGTTAGGCTATGGTTGGCAAAATCCTGCAATCTGTGCCAATTACCGCGGGATTAGTCTTCTAAATATCGCCTATAAGGCTCTAGCGAGCGTATTGTGTGAAAGGCTGAAGCCCACCGTCAACCAACTGATTGGACCTTATCAGTGTGGCTTTAGAACTGGAAAGTCCACCATCGACCAGATATTCACAATACACCAAGACGTGGAAAAGACCCATGAAAGGAGAATCGACACAAACCATCTTTTCGTCGACTTCAAAGCTGCATTCGACAGTACAAAAAGGAGTTTTCTGTATGCCGTGATGTCTGAATTTATCGCCACAAAACTAATACGGCTTTGCAAGATGACATTGCTCAACACCAGCAGCGCCGTCAGGATTGGGAAGGACTTCTCCGAGCCGTTTGATACCAAACGAGGTTTCAGACAGGGTGACTCGCTGTCGTGTGACTTCTTTAACCTGTTGTTGGAGAGGATCGTACGAGTCGCAGAACTTAATCGCTCAGGAACAAATAGTCGGCGCACTCGCATATCGGCACCCATGTCACTGTTGACAGTTATGATTTCGAGGTTGGTGGTGAAATGGTATCTGCGCTACCTGGAGGAGGGCAAAACGCTAGAAACAGATCGTTAACTTGTGGAGCAACGGCCCAAGAATGTGCCTGACCAGCCTAAGGAAAATCGATGGCCAAGCGGGACCAATACCGCTACAAGTCGGGCAGGCACCCGCACCCGCCCCAGTACAGGGAAGCGGAATAGTAATAGTAGAGCCTGCAAAGTGTAGAAGCGACAGATCACCCCGCAGGTACCCAGCGAGCGCATCTACTGCCGCCTTCAGTATGGCCCAGGGAGCGGCAGGGTATTCCTCCCCCGACAGCCCCGCTGGATAGTAATGGACAGCAGATAAGCTATTCGGACGGCCTCATAGGCATCCGTTTGGCAGTGCAGCCAAAGAACTATCCTGCGGAGACGCTAGGCCAGGAAGATCTAACTGTGCTTCAGGGGGCCATACTGGACGACGTATTTTAAGGACGGACTCACCCACTGGCCTGTTGTGGGGTCTACTAAAGGCCAGGTCTACTGCTGGTAGACTTCAAAGATGAAAAGACCGCGGAGTGCTTAGCAGGCGTGACACCCAAGATTGCGGCATGGAAAGGTCCGCAGCTTTACACCAAAAGGGGGCATGATATACCCCCTATGCACAATGCCACGGTGTACCTGCCGAGGGGCGCAGACAAGTCTGCGGAATATGCTGTAGCATATATGCTGAAAGCTCAGAACTGCGGCTTGAAAACGGAAGCGTGGCGCCATCTGAGAGGCAGCCTTAAGGGCGCAGGGCTCAGACTTAATCTAAGCATTGACGAGGACTTGTGGCTAGCCTCTCAGAAGAGGAAGAGTCGGATGAATCTTCATCGTGCTGTAGCGGTATCAGTCGTCATAGCACGATGGTCTGCCCCGGGAGATCTCGGCATAATATTGGCTCAAGAGCCGTGGGGCTACAGAGGTCACGTAAGGGTCCTCAATAATAACAACAAAAATAAGGTCATTTGGGATCTCTCGGAAGAGAGACCTACAGCATGCGCTGTGTTAAATAGAAACATTAACTGTTTTTGCATTACAGAGTTCTGGAACCGTGATCTGGTTGCGGATCGAGGCACAACTGGCACTGATAGACGGGACGCGCAAATACGTCGTAGTTTTGTCGTCATATTTTGCGGAGGATACCCAAGATGAGGTACCAAGTCTATTAGGCTACTTTAACAGGAGAAAGCTACCACTCCTGTTAGATTGTGCCGCCAATGCACACAAGGACGCATGGGGGAGCACCGACTGCAACAAAAGAGATGAGTCCCCACTTGAATTTATTATAAGCAATGATTTATATATGTGCACAAAATGTTGGATGTACAACAACTTTTGTAACAAGGAATAGACAAGAAGTTCTTGATATGACCCTATGTCCATCTGCAGATGGATAGAGTCCTTGCGACGGACAAGGATAGCTGAAACAGCAACAGCGGACAGTACTATCCAGCTACAAACAAGTAAGCGGTGTCCGCAGGGGGGAGTCTTTTGTGAAGCCTAGTAGTAGATGACCTGCTTCAATTGCTGAAAAACAACGGAATCCGCTGTCAGAAATTTCAAGAATGAGTGAATTGCCATTCTGAGTGACAGTCAGACGGCACTATCGTCCTGTGATATCAAATCCTCATTGGTCCTTGAGTGTATCGAGAAACTTAATCTACTGGAAACGCAGAAGCCAAAAATATGTCAGCATCCGGCTAACGAAATAGCGGACGCATTGGCGAGAGAGGCTACGGCCTCGCCTTTAATAGGACCCGTGCCTTTTCTTGCTATGGGATAACACACCACCAAGGAGAAGCTCAAGAGTGAAGAGCTATAAAGTTTTGTTGATTTCAAGGCGGCGTTTGATAGTGTGACCGTTGAGTTATAAACTTCGATAAATGGGAATATCTAGCAAAATAGTGAAACTGATAGAAAATATCTACGAGTATACTAGATCTGCGGTTTGGACGGGAAAAGAAGTATCCGACTATTTTGAAACCTGTACTGGTGCTAAACAAGGATGTCTGTTGTCACCACTGGTGTGACGGCACCTTTGATGATGTTTCTGACATTTCCGGTTTTAACCTCCTCTAAAAAACGGTCGGTTCTTGCAGCCAAAGAAAGGGCACATACGCTCAATCCAACCCAGCTCTATCCTGAATTTACTTATTTATTTATATATTTATTAAGCTAATGAATATAATAGATTCTTATATGCTAAGTGGACATATTTTAAGGTTAATAGGCAATGAAAAAAAGTGAATACAATTAAACTATTTATTTATTATGTATATATCATGTGTAGGGATAGGATCCAAAAAGCGCAAATTACGCAACGCGAAATGTAAGCATACTTTTTGGATTCGTTCAATTCTAGCAGCATGGCACGTACAATACGGCGATCAAATAAAGGATGCATACTCCAGTTTGGGACGCCGAATACAAAAGCTTCAGCGTATAAGGGTCTCAGAAATCGGAGCTATGACGCCTAACAAAAGCAAGCATGGCGTAATATATGGCAATAAATAAATGTATATGACTAGTAAATGTAAGACTCGAATGAAATATTAAACCCAATTCTTTAATTTCACTTACACGTGACAGGGGTGTTCTTGATATGTGATAAGAGGAGTCAATAACAGTGGAACACTTGGAAAAGGCAATTTGGAACTTATTTATGTTGAGCAATAAACGATTATTGTTACACCAGTTGCTGAAATTATCTAAATAAATTTGCATCAATTCAGAGTCGAGGGAGCTAGTAATCGTCGAATAAATCTTAACGTCGTCTGCATAAAGCAGGAATCTTGCTGACGAGAAGCAAGAGTGAATATCATTGATAAACAGAACAAAAAGAAGCGGGCCAAGAATACTACCTTGTGGAACCCCAGACCCAGCAATGAAAGGAAGAGACCTAAAATTGTCGACGACGACCAAACAATGGCGATTCTGCAAGTAAGATGAGATCCAACTTAAGAAGGTTGAGCGGAAGCCAAGGCAGGCTAATTTTTTTATTAGTATTATATGGGAAACCCGATCAAAGGCCTTGGAGAAGTCGGTATAAACGGTGCCAACCTGGTGCCCTGACTGGAAGGCAACGATACAATCATACGAAATGCTGCTAAATTAGACACTATTGAGCGGCCCGGAAAGAAGCCATGCTGCTTCGGACGCACCATGTTCTTGAACAATTTGTCCTGGATGATACATTCAAAAAGTTTAATAAGCGAACTGGGTCTGGATGAGGTACTGTGATGAGTAGAGGGCACAAAAGACCATGAGGGCAAAGTGCAAACTTCTATGGAAACTATAACCAAAAGCTATGGAGCAAGTTAGCCTTAGCATGCGCGCAGCAAAGCAAAAGCAAAACGGTTTTCAAAAATATAATTGCTTCACAGCACAGCAATATTAGATTTTTTAGTGCTATTCGAAATAGAACTATTAACATTTCACAATTTGTTATCCAAGATCTTCTTCACCATTGAATCATCCTAAAATATTCCTTTACTAAAAGTTTTTAAAATTGTTTTATTGCGTCTGTGTTTTGATTGATATGTAATAATTTATTAAAATGGCGAAAACGTTTGCGGCTACCACAACATTGAAGAAAATTACCCTTAATTACTAAAAAACTAGCAATGACAATTAAAGTACAATATTAAATATCGACAGCGTATCCAGATAATGTAACCCCCGGTGCAATTTCCTCCTCAACGTATGAACCAGCCTCTTCAAATGACTTGGCATCTGTATTTTCGAAACTCTTACCAACCACGGTAGCAGTTTGTTTTAATGGTGGTGCTCGGTTGGAAAATTTTATTTGGTCAGTTTGCATATTATTTGAAGACGAATTTTCGAAATCATCTAAGCGTCGTCCCGTGTGACGTAGTTTCGATGATTGAAAGTTTATGTTTTCATTGTTGTTATTTGGCATGTCGTTATTAAATTCATAAATGGTTGAGTCAGGGCGAGAATAATTAGTTTTACGAAGCATAGCTTTGAAATTAAACGGAGGATTTTCAGAACTCTAACCAGCATACAATAACATGGAAAAAAAGTAAAAATTTCAATTTATGTAGTTTATTCATAAAATATAGTCTGGCCAACCTACATCCTCATCATTGGAACGGCGCACTATGTCCTTCAACTCTCGCACCGGGTCGGAAGGTATAAATGAAGAACGCTGTTGATAGTTCTGATTCATGCGATTCATGTGATTTTGGGCTTGTTGCGCCATTCGCGACTGCATTTGATCATTTTGATAAACCATGTGTGCGGGAGGCATGGGAGGAGGCGGCGGTGCCGAATAACCCTTTAAAGAGTTTCGCCGCGAACCCGCTCGGTTGCTCCATATTTGTGAAGATGCATTGTTGTAATTATTATTGTATTGGCTATAATTGTTGTATGCATTCATATTCATTTGCACTTGATTCCTAAGGAAAAGTAAACAATTTGTACCAGTAATTAAATTATTTCATTAAAATATAAGAATTTGTTTCTAAACTATTAATGGTTAAGCTTAAATTCGAACTATAATTAAAATCGATAATCATAAAAACTGTTATTTGTATGTATTTTCGACGCTCATAAGTTGTACGGAAGTTTGAGTATTCTTCTGATAGGACTTTAACAGTTTTACATCCTGATATTTAAAAGTTTAATTGCTTTCCGCTGAAAATCAAAACACATTCTTTTATAAATCATATCAGACATTATTATATATATAAATATATATATACGTACTTATGTTTAGAAATGGAAACAAATAAGAAAGGAATAAAGCTTTAAAGTTGTACGGGAACAAAAAATTGAAATGTAGTGTTAACGCATTTCAGAGGTAATAAACAGCTTTCTTGCTATTGAAATTTAGCACCCCAAATGTTTATAAAATTGGTCGGAAGAAGTCGATGGAGATACCAATTGATGATACCTAGTATTAATTATCAGAAGGAGCAAAGTGATTGTTTTAACCGTGCAAAAGTTATTAAAAAGTTTCACTTTTCTATTACTAAATACAAGAAAGTAAATACATTTAGGCGTCAAACTTCATTTTTTCTTTTTACATACGGTAATATATGTATTTGAACTGGAGTTTTTAAAAAAATATAAATATTTAGTACGGTAACTATGATATAAAATCGAACCGTGAATTGTATATCGGGAAGAAACTTCTTGCAACTTCGAGAACTGAAATATTAGTTTTCGGGTTAGGTGGTAATGTGAGACGGCCGCCATTTTTAAAGTAATGGGTGATAAGTATTTTGGGTTTATCTCGCGAACTGTAAGAAATGTGCAATAGCGTTGTCATTGGCAATAATGTTAACTACAACTTCTTATAACTTTTCTTTGTAGCTATTATATTAAAAATGATTTAAAAGAAGGGAAGTATTCCTTCAAAACGCAAACCAAACCTATTCATATCTACTTAGTCCTGCCATAAGTTCTGTTACAAGTTAAGTCTGTTATAGATATGAAATAATAATGCTTTTTTAATGAAATTAATTTTATTGCATCAAGTAAATATTGAAAAGAATTTAAATTTACATTCGAAATGGTCACATTCAGCTATTGCAGCCAAGCACGGTCGCTGCTCAAACCAAGGATGTTTGAGACTCTCCAAATTTCTGTGAGGTCTTCGATAGGCTATGCTCTCCCATTTTGACCACAAACTGTAGTCGAATGGATTCAGATCTGGATTTCCAGACGAACAATCTTCTGTGGCTATGTACCCAGGAGTATCGTTTTGAGCCACTGCTGGATGGTTTTTGCCTTATGGCCTGGAGCAGAATCTTGCTGGTAGATCCAACGCTCTCCATTGAAGAGAGTATGGCTCAACTGCTTCACCGCACCCTCTAAGACATCCTCCTGGTATACCTTTGCCCCTTTTTCGCAGATATGAAGAGATGTAAGGCCTTCACAAGACACTCCCCATCAAACCATTACGAAGGCTGGATGGTGGCCACGCTAAACCCTTAGAATAATATTTTTTGTGATTTAGAAGTTTTAGCATAGATTTTGTCGTTTTGCTTATTAAAGAATTCTTCAACAGTAAACATTTTCTCATCTGTGAAAAGAATATTTTCATGGCAGATGACCGCGTGCCACCGAAAAAGCTGTTTGCATCTGTCGAGTCTAATTTTCTTCTAGCGTTGACATGATTTTCTTCTTTTTACGGAGATTTACGCGAACTCTTTCTTGAACGGATTTTATGGCTGCACTGGTTCGAATCACGTGAGGAGGACCACTTCTTTTTCTGTCTGTCATTTCAGACGTTTAGGAAAAACGATTGATCGTGCGGTGAGCAAACATTTTCGAAATATTAAATTTTTTCAGCAATTCGTAAATCTTACTTGCACTTTTACCACATTTATTTAATGCAATCACTGCAATGCAATTTTCCTTAGCTCCCCCGTCCATTGTTAACAAGCGAAATTTGCCACGGAATTGAATATAATTTATGAGTAGGCAATGCTTCCGAACAAAAGCAAAAATAACGAAACTTTTTTCAGCGAATTTGTTGACGCCATATGCATTGTAAGATTTGCCACCGAATAGGTGTGTCGACCGGAACGGCAATTAATATTTTACATGATAAGTTGGCGATAAAAAAATTGTTGGCCCGATAGGTGCCGCGATTGCTCACAAGCAACAACAAGTAGATGCGGCTGTTAACTTTGAAGCAGTGTTTGGAGCAATTTAAGCGAGATCCGAAGGAATTTTTGCGTCGAGTTGTCACCGTTCATGAAATCTGGATTCATTATTACACACCAAAAACTGGACATATATGTATCTTTACAGATACACTTGACGGAAAACGAAACCAAATGTATACAAATTGTTACTAATTTACAAATTAATTAATTAATTAACAAATTTTTCATAAAGTTCATTTACAAATTTGAAATTATATATAATAAGGTCATTCGAAAATTTATGGAATAGCGATATCAGTTCCTCTTTTGTATAATATTATATATTACTTTGCAGTAGTAATTCAATTAAATTACCTTAGTAAGATAAATTTGTATAACTATGAATAGTACATTTATTAGCACATATATTAGCACAATTAATTCACCTTTTTATTAGCTGTGGGTCACGGTAATAGTTTTGGTTGTAGATTACATCACTTTCTCCTATTCGATCCCAGTTTGTCTGGCAAGCTTGCTCCTTTTTATGCGCGTTATATGTAAGTAGACATGATGTCATAGATGGATTTCGCTGCAGCGGACTATCCCAAACCTCTTCATCATCATGACTGATCAAAGAATTTGAAAAATTTTGCCTTGAAACTGAATTCGCCGGGTTAACCATGTACTGAGTATCATAAAAAGGTATCTGGTCTAAACGAAAGGGTAGTTTCTTTGTAGGTATTGGCAATGGCCCAAGTTGAGAAGAGTTGACTTCGCGTGTATTTATACGATCAAACGGAACGTTGCGTGTGCATTTATTTATTCCAGCAAAAAATCGCTGATTGTAAATGTGTACCTGTATAGGAAAATTAGAATTAAGGAACTTGCATATGTATGTATCTATTAAAAATAAGTATTTTCGATATAATATTAGACAGTTTGTTAACTAAAATTTGTTTATATTGGAAACAAAAATTCTTTAAATATAATATATTATATACATATATATGTATGTATATATTTGGGGCGTGCCGAGTTTCTCCCCAAATTTGTGGTGTGTGTATTGATGTTCTTTTTATGGCAAAAGTAAACCCGGAGATTTGCCATTGCCTGTCGAGGGGCGACCGTTATTAGAAAAAACCTTTTCTCTTATTTGGTGTTTCGAACTCGAACCCTGCCGAATGGTCATCACGCGCTAACCATTCTGCTACGGCGGTCGATACTATTAGTAATAGGCTTCTTCTTTTCGCCTAGCGTTAGCAAGTGGTGAATAGATGAAGCATCTAGGTAGTATAAATGAACATGTTATATAATATATTGGCAGCGTGGGAATAGAACTGCCTTAAATTACATGTGTTTGTAAGCAGTGAGTTATACGAGTACCAGTCAGTGGCGAATATTACTCGATAACTTTGTTGTTGCTTTCGCATGCAAAGTTTTTGTCGAGCAAAGATATAGCGAGTGGGGAAGTGGCCAATAGAAGAGGCCTAATAATGATTTATTTGGTAGGACCAAATTTTACTTAATTATTGATGTTTTCTTTTATTTATAAATTTTTGAAGACCATCACAGCTAAGGGCAATTTAAAGCAATTTTGACTTGCTATAGAAAATTGCTTAAATACTCCTTCTGGTATATATTTTCACATTATTTTGGATTTTCTTATGTGTACAACCTTCGTCTTGTAATATAACGTCCCATTTGTTTCTGAATAACTTTTTTAGTACATAAAAAAATGGTTTTGGGTGATGAAAATTTTTATTTGGACCTTTACAATTTTTTCTGTTAAGTGGAAGAGATGGTATCCATCCAGTGGCTGCCGCCAGAGTTGATACACATTTGTATCCGTTTTATCGCACTTTCCATGACTTTCTGCTAGATTACGGGTGATAACTGTTCGCATTCCCGTCGAATATTCTCCTTAAGAGCTTCAATTGGCTTGTTTAAAATGCAACTACAAATAGTCCCAAAGAAAGAAGTATGGGATGGTTAAATCGAGTGATCTTGCTGACCATGCCAAATAGCGTTCGCCAGTTACAGTGACCGTATTCCCGATAACGTCCTCAAGCAATTACGCCACAATCACTCCTTGTGAACGCCGCACGACAGCATGACTTTGAGTAGATGATGCCTTTTTGTGCATCGGACGCGGATTTTCAATGAGTCACAACCGAAGATTTTGCTTATTGACATAATCGCTTAAGTCGACATTCGCCTCGCCGCTTACGGTGATTTTCGACACAGAATTGTCCTCTTCGTTGTTGAGATTGAGGATGGCTTGACAGCAATTCTCATGCGACTGAAGGTCAGCAATCATTAGTTGATGAAGTGATATTCTCGCCCGAACGATCAACCCCATTCAACTGCGTCAACTCGACCGACCGATTATTGGTCAAGAAATTATACACAATTATTCCAGGCCTTTTGCGGAGTATAGCGCTCCATTGCTTGTCTGTTTGTATATTGCAGCTGCCTAGTTCACAATTGTCAAGTATGATTGACGTACGACGCCATTTGCAAAAAATTATAATAGCGGAAAATGTTGATGGGTGATTAATTTTTGTAGTTTGAATAAAGAAAATGTAATAATATGTCCATTTAAAAATTATAAATTTATATACATACATAAATTAAATTCTTCATTTTTTCTAATTGCATCTGTTGCCAAATTTTCTGTTTCTCATAAGAATAAGTTTGCAATTGTTTTCAAAACCAACTTTTTCGTTGGAGAATTCGGTTTGAAATAAAGTTGACCTTACAATACAAATGGCAGACAACATCATATTTACGCGTTACATCCAAGCACGGCGACATTGCGATAGCGAAACCCTTATTAAAAGGTTTTCCAAACTGAGGTGTTATTTTGATATTCAAAAAAAAATGCTATTCTTTAATATAAATGAACGGATCAGTATTTTATTATAAAGAGGAAGGTATGCCGTTAATAGTGGAAAATAACATCAGGCAAATGGCCACCACGACCCCGCTTACAGGACAATATCTTTTTCATGAAATTTTCCATAACTGAATTGCAAAGTGGATGCCCTATGTCCTCGATAGCCTCACGAGTTCCATCTTCGAGGTCTTGAATCGACCCTGGGCTGTTGGCGTAGACCTTCTCTTTCACGTGGCCCCAAAGAAAAAAGTCACAAGGAGCTAAATCACAAGATCTCGGTGCCCAATTGTGATCCCCTCTTCGAGAGATAACACGGTCCGGAAATTTTTCCCGTAAAAGATCAATGGTTTCGTTGTGTGGCACGTAGCGCCGCCTTGTTGAAAATAAACGTTGTCCAGATTAAAACCATCCAGTTCCGGCCTTAAAAAATCGTTAATCATCTATCGATAGCGCACTCCATTCACCCATAACACCTGTTATTGGAAAACCCTTTACTTACTTAATAAGAAGCCAAACAAGAAAACTTGTTTTTTATCAAAAAAAATTAAAACCATATCACAATGAAACGAAACATTTGGAAACATTTAATTATAATTTTATGTCGTCTTGTTGCTTGTTTTCAGCAATTTTTTTTAATTATTTCCAGCTTCGGAGTTTGAGTCTCTTTTTATATAAAGATTTGGTATCCCATTCAAACTGCCTTTCACAGATTAAGGCAAAATATTTTCATTTTGTTTTTGTGTCGTATTTGTTTTTTTTAAGTCGACACCTGTTAGAAACACAGTTTAACAGGAAAAATGCTGGTTGGAATTGGATTTAATATTTCTTAAGGCAAACATCTGACTTGAGGGATAAACTCATTCCCTATGCAAGCAAAGCTCTTCGGCTAAGCGATCTAAAAACAATAGTCATCTTAAGCAAAGAGAGATTCTTTAAAGTGTATTTTTTTAATGCATATTTAAAATTAAATTAAATTAAACCGAAACGTAGTGGCTCGTAGTGGAAGTGATTAATGTTGCCAACGGTGGCAGGAAACAAGTTTCTAAAACGTTAGGGTCTATAGTACATATTATAGGCAATACATACTATGTATGTATATGTAGACGCTTAGCTGGTGAGATATAACTTTTGGAGGAAGATATGGTAATTGCTGACGGTTATTTGTTATTACTGTCAAAATTGGCATTATTTTTAAAAGGTGTATTATTTCTATTAAAAGAATTATTATAAAGAAGAAGATATCAATTATTTCAAAGCATATCACTTTGTTTCTTGTGCTTCGGATAGATTTCGTAAATTGATAGTATCAAAGGCATTACTGCGTAATGAGTGCTCTGAAAGCAGTATACAAAATATCTCCATATTTAATAAGGATTTTATGAATCAAATATTATTGTATTTGTAGGAACACAGTTAAAGAATAATAACATAGAAATAATTACCTGCTGCGCCAAATTAACAAAATCTTGGAATCGCGCCGCTCGGTAGTGTAATAAAACTTGAAATAGAGATTTCTCGCGCCACTTCTTAGCGTAGCCGCGTATAAAATCTGCCGTCTGCTCATTTAACTGGCCGGTCTTTTCATTGACCAAAGGCTGAAATCGTTGTCTCTCATGATACCCACGAAATGCTGTAAGTGAAATACAATAATACAATAATGCGATATTTGTATATTTGTGTATTGTTTATTTAATTAAAATAAAAAATCACAAATCTCCTTATTTTTCGTTTTTATTGATAGGCTGGGCAACCTCCAATATAATGCAATAAACGTACATATGAGAAACTATTTTAGAAAATCGAGGCTCTTATGTTCTTGTAAGTATATTTAAAATGTTTGAAATTTATTTTTTACTTTTCTATGTGCCTCACTTTTGCTTAAGCCAGCACTAAAATATTTGAAATATTGTAAAGTGGAACGAATGCGTCATTCTTTGCGTTACTTGCACAAGTGTTCCCAGTTGAACTAGGAATCATCGAGCACTGGAGGAGTTCGAGAGAATCTTCCCGTACCCCTACTAAATGAGTAATGAGAGAGTTTTGGTTGAACATCTCACTTTCCTCCCAACCGAGCAATGAGGGAGTTTTGGATAACCATCCCTCAAGCCTCCTATATAAGCAATTGAAGAGTAAGTATTGATACCTCTTAAAATAAAGAGTACTTATAAAACCCTTATAAGCGAAGAATAAGATATTACTTTAACAAATCAGAAAAATTACTAATTTGAGAAAGATAAGAGTAACCATATCGCTTTTTTCATTGATTTAATTCAGAGGCAATTTGAAAGTACTCGTTTATTAATGACTTAAAAGGAACAAATAAAGGAGAAATCTCTTCTATTGCTCAAAAAGTATGTCAAAGAAATTACTCTTTTATTGATAACTTGGTAAGACCTTACTTCAAGTTTGTATCACGTTATTTAACACACTTTTTTTGTAGCACAACCAAAGTAACCTCCCTTCAATATAGGCTAAAAAATGTCTTGCCGCTTATTTACAATTTTTTTATATATGTATATACATACAAACAATTGCATGTAAATTTTCCTTTATTTGTATGCATAGAAGTAAATCTGGTATTTTGGTTATGAATATAGCTTAAATTTGAAAAGCAGCTGAAGGTACGAAAATTGAAGTATGGCATTATTTTCATGGCATGTTATTATTAAAATTTTGCTAATTGTAGAGAATATCCTGTGATAATTTCTAATTTTTTTTGTAATTTTGTATTTGGTATTTTTGTCTAATCGTCCTCCGTTTGAGTTGCCTGCTCCACTTCCGCTAAACGTGCAGCTGAAAGTGCCTCTTCCTTGCGTGCAGATTCAAAGAGTTCCTCCGCTTCAGATGGCGTTTCACTGGCATCAAAGTATTCAACATCAAAATCTTTTTCCGAGCGCTCCTTATTACCTTTTTGAATTTTAGCGGCAGCCTCATCATTGCGCGTGATTCCTTTGGCTAAAAAGGATACAAAAAAAAAAATTGTTTATTATTATAAAAGCAAGAAAAAGCATTAATCACATTTAGTAGTTCAGTTCCAAAGTCTTTTTTTTGTATATATGTATGTAAGTTAGGGCGGGTCAATTTGTTCTCTAAAAATATAACCTACTTCATTCCGGTGAACAAAAAGGTCATGAAAGAACATAGCTGAAAAAGAGCATAGGAAAAAATTTGGAGCCTTTCTATTTTTAAATTTAGTTATTAATTCACAATATTTTTTATTTATTTTGGAAAGATACTGCATGCATGTGTGTGGTTTTTGAAGCATATGTTTACCCCAACTTTATATAATATTTAAAACGTTTCATATTCACAAATGACTAACAAGGAACTTAAATATGACAACATTGCACAATTTTCACTCTAGATAACATTTTTTTTTATTATTTCTATTTTTAAATTACAATCTGTTAAATTTGAACAATAAGTAATTATTTTTAAATTAGTATTGGAATTCTTTGCTCTCTAGATAAACATTCAATTTTTCTTCAGATCATGCTACATTATATTATTTTCTAAGTGTTATAATTGTTATTATTTTTTGTTTATTGTTTTTTTTTGTTTTGTTATACTCGTATTGTGAGTTCTGTTAGAGTTTGTCGTGTTAATTTAGGCACCGTAACATTACGTTTGGTTCATCCCACAGCGCCAGTTCTGCTTACCAAAAGTGGCCCACTGGGCACATTATATCATAACCTCAACCTTCATATCAAGAAAGGTGAGGTTCTTACCCATTGAGAAAAGGTTAAAATCGTTTCGACCTTAAGGCCTCTAATCATTCGCTTTACCAGATAAACCACTTTTTCCATAACATAAATCATTTTTATGGAAGTATGAAATCGCTCGAGTTAGTTCGTCTGAGTCTTCGTATTAATCCATAGATTTTAATTAAATTATCTGCTTCTTCATTGATGTGGTTTATTAATTTTTCTTTATGGGCCACTGCAGTTTTTCGATTTCAGTGTTGACGGAGTTTATTTTAAGGTCGCGTTCAATGTCAGAACTTCTGCTTTGACAATGCACCTAACCTTATTTTGGAACTGTTGGATTTGGCTTTTCGTACATTAACTGGCGCATCCCCAAAGCTACGCACCATAACGCCATACTGGTTTTAGTATCTGCTTGTAGATTAACAGTTTGTTTTCTGTAGTTAGAACAGATCTGCTATCCGTGAGCCATTTCATGTTTTTAAGTTTGATGCCCAATTCTTTCCTCTTTTTCTTAACATGCTTTTTCCATCGAAGTTTACAATTAAGTTTCGTACCTAGGTACTTCGCAGAGTTTGAGTGTGGTACCTGTTGATCATCTATGTATAGTGGTATATGTTGTATTTTGGTGTTTGTGATGACAACGTGTACAGATTTTGTTTGGTTTAGCTTGATTTTCCACTGGAAGACCTTATTTAAAGCGGCTGTAATGTGGCTGTTGATTCGTTTTCAGTTTCCCCAACTGCAACAGATAAGGTACAGTAGAGGCCCAAGAGCACTACCTTGGGTTACTCCTGTCTTTATTTGTCGATTGCTTGACTCGAAAGTAGCGATCTGGTACGTACGACTCCAAGATTTCGTAGTATTGTTAGGGAAGTATTAATTTTAGCTTAACAAGCAAACCTGTGTGACAAACTTTATAGAATGCCTTTGCCACATTGAGGAATACGCCAGAACATTTGTTTTCGAGTGCTTTTTTTATTTCGTGCGTGATCCTGTGTACCTAGTCGATTGTAGAATGTTTACTTCGAAAACCCAAACCCAAAAATTATTATTTTTTCGTTATATTTTTTTATTGAGTAAGGTTGTCATAGTTTCCTTTGACATTCTCTAAAATAAATCTCAGACGAAAACTTTTAAATCGCCGATATGCTTATATTTTCCATTAGAAAAACAGTTAAAACGACCACTACGTTGTTATTACGATTTCTAGTTTTAATAAGCTTTAATTTCGTCATCTACATACATATAGGTATGATGCGTTGACAAAATCGACATCAATTGTGCCACGGACCGTAACTGACACGTTTGCTCCACAGTTGGATTAATGTGAAAAACTGCAAGATGTATTTCATCTGCGAGATTAATCTATAGCAGAGGAGAGCAAAGCAAAATAAATATCAACAATAAGTTTCTCGTACCCAAAAACTACATGCATTTGCTTCCGAAAAATTCGAATAAAAAAATGATTGGAGATTAATAATTAACATTAAAAATAAGGTGGCTCGAAATTCAATTCCATTGGCTTTTTGTTCAGAGAGAAAACTTTAACCCGCCCTAATATACACATTCGGGTTTTATACGCTAAACTGAAATTAATAATAAAATAAAAATTGTGAAATATAAAGTTGCATGATTTGTGTAATCAACTCCTCTAAGATTTTAAGAAAAAAGATACTACAAACACTGCATGCACATAAATCGAAAGAATATACTAATATCTGAATTCGTGTGTATACTAAAACTCTTAAAAAATAAAGGCGGAAACAAATAAAAATAACCATAATTAAGTGAGAGTCAAAATCTGTGTCTATGGATTTGTACGCTTGAACACAAGAATGTAGATTGGATACACTTTTGTTAGTTAGTACAGCTTAGTATATTTTCTATGGAATATTCTTTTAGGAGTTTGGATAGCGCTGCAATGCTTAACGCCAACGAAGATGGCTGTGTTGATTTTTTTCTCAAATCACCAAAGCAATTTCAGTTTTTTCGTAAAAAAATCGTTGTCATAACCCCGGCTGCGTCAGGAAATCAGCTGATTTTTTCAAAATCGCTGAGAGCCAGTTGCCGCTCTGATGCTTGTCACACCTCTGCATCCTGTACATCGTACATCGCTAAACTATTGTTGCTTTCACATAAAAATTTTTCGCTGGTGAGCAACGGAGTTCGCGAGAGCTGCGCTCAGACTCGGCAACTTTTGTGTCGCAACTTGTAACTTTTGGTAGAGCGGGCGAAAGGGAAGGTAGAGGGGTACCTAGCAAGAATGATAGAGTAAGAGATTGCGCGCTCCGAATTCGCTGTGTCGTAAGAATCCATGAATAAACAAACAAAAGGAAGAGGAATTACTTGTGTGTGGGGAAGGAGAGTAGGCGAAAGCAATGGAAACAACCAAACACATAAAATTATACGCCCACACACACTTTCTTACCACAGCGTCTTCGGCATAAAAACGCAAACAAACTGTATGTGGAGGCCTTATATTATATTAACTTGTGATTTCACAATTTAGCACTCGACACTTCATTTTCATTAGTTTGTTTAGTATAAATCTCACAAAGCCCAAGTTGCCGTGTGTGAACACAACTTGAGTTGGCGTGTCTAAATGTAGCCTTACGAGCAGAGAGCAACTATTGTTAGTCTCCAAGTAATAGAGAATAGGTACTTAATTATATATTATAGAAACGTATTAAAAAATAAGTATGCCGTTTTTTAAACAAATATGTTCAACTCAAGTACATATTATGTAAAGTGTTAATAAACCAATTTGTAAATAAATAATTTAATTTGGGCGCACTGACTGTTTTGACGGTTCACTCTCATATACATATATACATACAAACATTTATATACATAGATTACCTATATAAGTAGAATGAGGAAAAGATAAAGCAAACAATCACCTGGCAAATTAAACTCTGAGTTTCTTAAACACTCCACTCATAAATACAAAACCTTAAACTCGAGTTGGTGGTGGGAACATCATATGTATTAGGGTACTTGAATACTGAACCTACATGCATTTAAAGTTTGGTTTTAAAAAATGAAAATTCTCTGCACTAGCATTTTTTTACATAAAAAAGTAAGGATTCGTTACCTTTTTTGGGATCCTTGCCTCCTTTCATGCGCTTTCTTGCCAGCAAAGCTCTCATCATTGATTGAACCTTAATGACTTTTTTTACTTGAACTTCATACAGTCTACAAAAATAATTCTATATAAGCATATATAAAATGGTTAATGTGCTTTACCTGGCCAGAAATTCATCATTATAATAACGTAGAAATACTTTCATTTTTCCAATGGCCCACCCTTCCATTTTTAAACGTATCAGCAAAAGGCGGCAGTTTTCCTTAGTAATATCCACGGTTTCATCAAAATCGAAAGCTAAAAATTGGTAGCTGCGTAAACAAATAAACAATTTATTAGATATTGTTGCATACATATTAGGGCGGATCGATTTAAAAATCGCTCATTGCTCTGTGAAAATCGTATTCTAGGGATCAAAATAAGAAACTTTGCCGAAGGAACCATACCTCTGAAACGAATTCTGATGTCCCCCAATTTCAAATTGGCCTTTACATGAAAAAATCAGCTAAATGGCTATGGTTTTTCTTTATTTTTATTTATTTATAATAATACTATTATTTATTTATAATAATATCTATTTTTTCTCTTAAGAAATTTATTTAGTCAGAACATATGTAAATGAAAAAATTAATTTAAGTGAGTTATAGAAAAGAAACTAAAAAGTTCGACCCAAATTGGGGGACATCAGAATTCCTTTTAGAGGTATGGTTCCTTCGGCAAAGTTTCTTATTTTGATCCCTAGCAATTGATTTTCACAAAGCAATGGGCGATTTTTTTGCCTCCCCACAAATCGACCCGGCCTAATACATATTCGTAAGGTCATAATAATCTGGTCAAAATTCTAAGCTAGAAATTCTATGCTATTGTTTAGAACAGAAAGAAATCAGAAAATTCATAGTACATATATTAGATTTTGTTTCTTCTGAAATATACAGTAGCATCCAATGGAGTTAATCCAGAAATACACAAACGTGAGAATAAAGGAGGGTATATTTGAACAAATACTTGGAAAATCTTAGAAAATTTTTAGAAGTCTCATAATCTCATAATCTCTAAGAATTTTTCTGAGATGTTTTTACAAAATATTTGCTACAGTAACTTTTTTAATTTTGTACTACCTCGAAGTTTAAATTTCTAATTTTATATGAGATTCTATATCTGAAATTGTGGTAAAAACCATATCTGGAATAAACGCTATTTTAAATATTTATATGTGAATTATTAAGGGATATGTTGTTTATGTCTTTACCTTTTATTGGAGCTATATAACTTAGAAATCTGCCTAATAACTTTTATTTTTTAGCAAAGCTGTTAAAATACTGTTTTTCCTATGGGGAAAAAGAAATTCATTATTTTCTCTGTAGATGGCTGTAGTGATCAATATCTCGTAAAGTATCGATCAAACAATTTAAAGTTTATGCTCGTAGTCAAGGTGACATTTTACACTAAATAAATTCTTATGCTGTTTTTTTTGTTCCATTCAGTTGTGTTACAGGGTGTTAACAATGGAAATGAACAAAGAAGAAATTAGTTACATTTCACAGTTTTCCTTTGATAAAGGGGAAAATGCAAGCCGGGCCGCTAAAATTGTGAATGGTGCTAATGGTGCCGATACGATACTGTAATAGTTAATTAATTTAATTTTGATGTTAAAGAAAATGTCGATAAAATCACAGAAATATTGGAAGTTGACCGGCATGTTAGTAGCCACAGCATCGCCCTTTTTAAACCATTTGCGCAAAAATATACGCAAAAAGAATGAATTTCTTTTTCTCCAAACTAATAATGAACTGTGAGATGCTACAAACTTTATATTCCACTAGTGCAGGGGGAGTTGTAAGAGTAAGCTTTCAAGGCATGACTGGAGTGCTGAGAGTGACCAAAAGACGAACCGAAATTGCCATTCTAGTGACACAAATGTACCGCAATCACAGTGGGTACCCACAAAGTTATTAATCTATATTCGTTCTGTCCGAGTCCGCTTTTTTGCAATATATTGCAATAATGAGTTCTTTCTATGGATCTATGAGCGTATTCTACGTATTGAAGGATATTCATGCCGTTTGCAGCCACTGCATGTTCGGTATAAGATATGGCTCCGTTAAGTTTTCAACAAAAGCTCTCTCAAGCCTATTTCGCTCATTAATGAACCGAGGGTAATGAAAAAGGATATACTTCGCCGTTTCTTGCTCTTCGGGGCACTGCGGGTACTAAGGGTTGGTCTCTAGAAGATGTCGTGTGCAGTAAGCAACTGCGTGATGTAGAAACCCATTTCGATAGAAATCCGAATGTTTCGAATCAGCTTGAAAGTCCACCAACCTTTTTCGGATTGCTCCCACCGCATGCGCCATCCTGTCATTGTTCACAGTCTTTCTTCTTTACTACTGTTATCAGAAGTAGTCTTCTCTTAGTTGACATTGCTACTAAGCACTAACTACCGAACCATGCACAGGTATGTAGATATGTACTCGTACATATATAACACAACATATGTAGGTATAGCAAAATTCAACTCAGTGCACAGTATTTAATAAAAAAACTGGTTTTATTGTTTCGCATAAGATTAGGTGACATTATGTGTATAGAAAGCATCGCGCTACTTATTGCCGAAATATAATATGATATAATATAATTTTTTTTGGGTTAAGTAATATTGACACTCGGAATTATTGTTTTATTTATTAACAAGATACATTATTCAATATATATGCATATGTAATTCATTATATAAAATATATAGTTTGTTGTAGTTTTTTGGTTTATTCTCACGTTTTTTTCGTAAATCACTATAATACTTGGTAAACAGGGCCGAATAATAAAAAATTGTACATTTCTTGAGTACGCAATGCTCTTCCCTCTTTGATTCCTCAATTGATTACTATAAGATGTGATGTCACTGGCTAGAAAATGGGAGTAAATGCACAAATGAAACGACATTTTCAACGGCCGCTGCAGTAGAATGCACTTATGTTTATTCTATTTCAATGCCTGGCCTCTCTCACCACAATGACAAGTTTAAGACACCTTTAGCCTGTTATTGATGAGAACCGCCTGGGTCACATTCTGGCAATGCTTATTTTTCCATATTTGTAAATGTTTTATGTAACTTTTTGTTATACCTTTTTGATTTATAAGTTTAGCAAAATAGTTTAAAAGTAGACTTTTAATGAATTTTAAAGTACTTCAGTTCAGTGAAACAAAAATGTTATCCCAGGAAGTACAACTTTGGGCAACTGACTCAATGTGAAAACGACTTCGGAACTCAAATAGCCATTAGATCGAAATATATAACTCCTCATGGCGCCCAAATCCTGTCTAAGAGACAGTTGTTTCGTGAGTGACAATCATGAGAATACCGAAACCAATAATTGCTTCAATCTTATTTCAAAAGCACTCAAATCTCAACATGCATTAGCAGTAATATTCTGTTATTAGCGATTCATTGTTGTGTAAGTGAAGCGAAAATTTGGTAAGTTCCCACGGTGCGCAGTGTCCGTGAGAGCATACCTTTGAAGACCTCGACCAGGAATGTTCAGCAGTTTAATTTTGCTTATGAGATCTCTTATCCTCTCAATAGCAAAATGATTAGTCCAAAGATCAAGCTTCTCAAATTAAAGTGAGTTTTGTATAATGATGGTATTCTTTACTTAAATGGATGTTTGAAGGAGGCAAAAATGTTGTTCTATTTATATTATATATACTATTCGTTTGTTTGCTGCCGAAAATTGATTCTGTCTGCACGTTACTAATCGCTCAAGTTCATGACTATCCGTTGCATGGTGGTGACTTCTTAAGAAGACAATATTGGATGATTGACGCACGTTTATCAGTTCCTCCCTGGACGAGATGCTTTTATCGCAGAGGTGCTCCATCAATCCAAATAACTGAGATCCTTCCCAATCTTGTATGCTTTGTAATATAGCAAAACCTCTGAACCACTTCCGGTTTAGATTACGGTAGTTCTTATCAAATTTGCGATGCGAAAGATCGAAGTCACTACAGCTGCAAGAGGCAGGTTGCACTATTCGTATGCTGAAGCACCCGAGCAACACATTTGAGCTGATTAATATGATACCTTGAACACTGCAGCGTTTCTGGCAGGGCTCCAAAGGTTCTTTAGACAACGAGAATATAGCTCGGACATCTACAAAGGCTTTGCAACTTTTGTAGGTGCCAATGTGGAACTAAAATCATATCATTGCACACAACCCCTTTGGTTGATTACGATCAACTTTTTGACCACAAGCTCACGACATTCTGAATATGGTTTCAAGACACGGAGCCAAGATAGTGAGTTCAATTACTAGTCCAACAGGAAAATCAATAGCCCCAGAAAGGTAGCTGTTTTGATTGCACTTTGGACTCCAAATGCCATTTGCTGTAAAATAAGTTACTGTTTAACTTAAACTTTTAAATATGGAGGGTGTCTTGGGTATGTTGAATTAAAACAAAAATTAAGACCTACTCTAAATAGACCTAGAGGTCCTGAGCATAGTATCATAGATTCACAATTTCTTCTCAAGGTGAATGCGCACAGCTCGCAGCCAATAACTTAAAGCCAATCTTAAAAAATATTTCTTTAGCAAGAGCTGCAAAAAACAAACACGCTCAATTAAATTATGCTGCTTCGAACAGTGATATCGGTTCCTCTGCAGTAGAAAATTCAATTATCCAAACTTTTATTCAAAAGATGGACACGTTGTTTATAGATTGGGTGCAAATATGATGACCAACGTGTTGCAAAGTATGATGCAAAGTCAAGTATGCCATTGGAGTGCAAACAGCTTAAGCCAATACATATTAAATTGCGTTAGGTACAAAAACGACATTGACATTATGTTAATTTCGGAAACGCACTTAACACAGAAAAATTATGAATGGATACTCCTTTTGCGCCACTAAATATCCTGATGGCAAATCCCGAGGAGGTACTGGAGGCTTCGTTAAAAGCACATTATCTCATTTCGAATTGGATCAAGTACGTGAGGCTTACCTACAATCTACCTCGATATGTGTCAATGTGGCAGATTCAAAAATAATCATTTCTGCAGTGTATTGCCAATATTCAAAATAACTTCAGCACAATTTACAAGACATTTCAACAGCCTCGGCACAAAATTTTTAGCAGCAGGTTGTTTCAATTCTAAGCATACCTTCTGGAGCTCGAGACTTATCTCACCAGGAGGTCGGCAGATCTACTCGGCGGTACTAAACAATTCAGATGTCATATCAGCTGGACAACCAACACACTGGCCTTCAGAGAAAAGAAAAGTTCTTAATGTAATCGACATATTCAGAAGCTCGAAACGAAAAAGCATTACAGCCGAATCTTCACTGGAACTGTCTTCTGATGACTCCCCTGTTATACTAACTCTCGCCAGCTTGAGCTCGGCCTGACATTGATTGTAACAAACACCATATTAATGGCAGAACTGGAGCTCGAGACTTATCTCACCAGGAGGTCGGCAGATCTACTCGGCGGTACTAAACAATTCAGATGTCATATCAGCTGGACAACCAACACACTGGCCTTCAGAGAAAAGAAAAGTTCTTGATGTAATCGACATATTCAGAAGCTCGAAACGAAAAAGCATTACAGCCGAATTTTCACTGGAACTGTCTTCTGATGACTCCCCTGTTATACTAACTCTCGCCAGCTTGAGCTCGGCCTGACATTGATTGTAACAAACACCATATTAATGGCAGAACTTTACGGAGGTAATCCAGTGCAACTCTTTGTGTTATGATCCATTCGGTACTGAAAACGAAATCGACAAAGCTACCAACTTTTTCAATAATATCATACAAGATGCAATAGAGGAATCAACAATAAATAAGCCAACTGCGTGGCAAAGAGATATATTTCAGTCCCACACCGATTCTTTGATCTGAGCCAAAGGAAATGCTAGAAGAGAATGGCAAAAATATCGCTCACCGCGCTGCAAACAAGTTGTCAACGAAGCAAAAAGAGCGTTGAGTGCAGCTTTATGGATGCTAAAAATCAGCTGCTGCAGAAATATTTGGAAAATCTAGACTCACAAAAGAAAAACAACTATTCCTTTTAGAAAGTCGCAAAGAAATTTAAAGCTCCCATTGCTAGCTGTCCGCCGCTTCGCAAAGCCGATGACTCATGGGCTCGAAGTGACGAGGAAACAGGTTCGCTACTAGCAAATCATCTCATCAAAGTTTTCCAACCAAATCAGAAAATTATGAACTATGCGTCAACTGTGTTCATTCCCAAAACTGTGAAAAATCCTCCAGTTGTTAGTTTTTGTGAATTGAGTGATTTCATCAAAAGTGTACATACGAAAATGGATCCAGGTCATGATAGAATCTCTCGCAAAATGATTAGAAATTACCAAACAACGCACTTCATTTCTTACTTGTTTTGTTTAACAGTTTTTTCGCAACTGGGTATTTCCCAAGATTATGAAGATCTTATTGATAAAAATGATACCGAAACCGGGGCACGATCCCACAAAGGCCGCCACTTACAAACCAATAAGCCTTCTACCGCAATTATCAAACATTTTCGAAAAACCTCTTCCTTGCAAATTATCGCCATATGTTGATGAATTAAAAATTATCCCTGAGCACCAATTTGTTTTTCGTAAAATATACAGCACAGTTGAACAAGTGCACAGAATCGTTAAAGAAATACATCCTGCTTTTGAAATGAACCAATTTTGCACTGCCATTTTTCTGGATGTGGCACAGGCTTTTGACAAAGTCTGGCACGAAGGCCTTATGCTTAAAATGAAGCACCTTCTTCCTGATAACGTTCACAAGCTACTGAAATCAGAACTCTTTTGAAAGAAAATGCTTAAGACATCAAGGCCGGTTTTCCACAAGGCAGCGTACATGGCCTTCTTTTTGGACCTCCACCAAAGAAGGAATGCGTGAGCGAGTAAGCGGCAAAGAAAGAATTCGGCGAGGAGCCGCTATATGTGATGGGAGAGCGAGAAGTGAGTTTATTAGCATGGTGGACGTGCAGAGATATATAAATATGCCCATGAGAGACCTGGTGAGTGAAATTGATAGGCAGCATCAGTCTAGCAAAGCCACCCACTGTGCGCACCAATAAAAGCAAACAAACAGAAATAGCTGAGAATGATACCAACAGGCACTCAAAGAGAGTCCGTGCAGCTTCTGGTAGTGGGCGAGAGGTGCACCAAAAGTTAAGGAATGTCCGTTTGGAATTGCCAAAAGTACCAATAGACGCGAAACCCAATAAGCAGCAACTATATCCCAACCAATTAAAATGTGGGGGGGGGGGAGGCTGATATAAGAAAACAAAGCGCGGTGACTACACTCATTAATGCGCTTATAGGTGAGAAAGCCACCCAATCACGAGCAAACCAAAAAAATCAGACACGTATTGAGGAAAGTTGGTGAACTTCCGTACGCGGGAAATTTTGAAAAAGATAAAATCGGAAGCTTAGTCAATGCATAATGGGCATCCGAAATAAGGCAAGGGGCGAACTCTTATTTGAAAAAGCTGATCGGGCCACCGATAAACTTAAGGCAGCAGCGGAAGCTGTCCTCGGCGGTAGCGTTTGGTCTGCTCCCTAACTCAAGAAACTACCATCGAAATAAAAGACATCGATGAGGTTACTTCCAAAAAGGAAGTCTTAGAGTCTTATGAAAAAGTCACGCTATCTGCAATTCGCTCAATGCGCAAAGCATATGGAGGCACGCAGTATACACAATTTGTCTCCCGTCAGCGTCCGTTATAAAGGTGTTAAGCTTGACCAAAATTCGAATTGGCTGGGTTTACTGCCGGTCAAGCGAAAAATAGTTGTAACAAGGTGCTAAAAATGCCACGATTTTGGTCATGTGGCAAGAAATTGTCAAAGCGATAAGCTTTAGATGTAGTAGGCAAGGCCACCATGCCAAATGCTGTACAAACGCGCCGAGGTGCGCATTATGTCTTAAGCAAGGGAAAAGCGCCCCCAATCATGTTTCAGGCTAACGAATGTGCTCCGTATTCTAGAGGGCAAAGGCTAAACACATGGTGACAATTCAGCACAAAATATGAAGTTCTTGCAACTAAATTTTAAGCACTGCGAAGTAGCACAAAACCTGCTTATTGATGCTGCAATACTAAGTGAACAGTATGACAAAAAATGCTAAATCAAGTTACAAAAATAGTAATCTGGTCACGTTGATCCCCAATTGGGCTAGTGTGACGACATGAAACTCAGCTGATAGTGCCAAATTTGCTGATAGCAAAGTAACGGGACCACGGTAGGCGCCATCTCATTATTCTATCCATCGTGGGTAAACTCTAACTGTTGTTGCGTCAAATACAATTCAAATTCGCTTAGACGTCAAAAATTCGTATGGAAACATATTCCTTAGTTGATTCTAAAGAAAATACCTATTTACACTAACCGCCCGAAATTTACAGAATCAATTAAATCAATCTATCAATCCTGTAGAAGGAATTATTTTTTGTTGTAGATCTTACTTTTGAAACATTACCCATACCCAAAAAAAATCCTACGCATTTTGGTGTTCTAATGTATTTATATACTATAAGTATATGTATTCAACATATAGAAGTGATGGATTCTTATTGTTCTTTCCTCACATGAAATACGCAATATTCTTTCTCTGTGTACAAACCGTCTAAGGAACTCTTGGAATGTGATCCGACACGAGTAGCCGCGTTGCCTTCCGATGACTGTATCCAACACACCAAGAGCCTTCATTTGTTGTTGTACCATGTCAGCGTGGAATGCTCGTGGTTTGTATTCCAAGTCTGCTCTTATGCATCGAACAAAATGCACACCAAGATTGATATTGCCTGTCAAAGTCTTTAATAAATTTAAACACGTGAATCGAAAATTTGCTGCTAAAGTTCGTAAGTTGTTCACTTGCGAAATACACCCGGCTGATAAAGTATTTAGTGGCTGCAAATTAATGCGTCAATACGTTATGGAAATATGCATATGTTTATTAGTTTAACTAGTCGCTTACATATGATTTCCTCTGTGAGTCTTCCGGCTTATGCTGCACGCTTTCAAATGGCATTGTTAAGTTACCTGCTTTCGTGAGTTGGTTAGTAAACATCATCATGATATTTTCATCCATCGACGAGCGAAAGGATTCTATCATTTCCGGCGGCACAAAGTCACGATTGATATCTGTGAAGGCGCGCGTATCATATATGATGCGCCCTGTATAATGAGCAACAGAAATTTCGGTAGCTGTATGTTTTTTAACAAATTGGCTGTGCTTTTCCACAACGCGATCTATAAAAATATATATGTATACCTGATGTTTCTAGTAAGGTAATTCAAAATTCTCATGTTATACAAATATTTATGTTATACACTTACCCATAATAAGGTCTTGGTCTTGACTGGTGCGAGAAGCATCATCAATAATGTAAAATAGTCCATCTGGTTTTGTCAGTAAATTATCAAGTGCTATTTTATTATCGTAGAAATTCAAATTGTCAGTGGGTATATCATCCGCTTCCTGGACATAAGAAATAATGTCAAAATGTTTGTAAACTTTATAAAGACTATCAGTCTATTAAAGGAGAAAAATCACTATGATATGAGCTGAATTAGTTTCTGCATTGAGCGTCTAATCAGATTCGTTGCAAAAGAACGAAAAAGAAATCGGCTTGTCAAACTTTAAACCATATTTTCTTTGTGATGATTTGCAGTGCATGCTACTGGTCTAATACATTTTTACGCACGTTGTACATTCGGAGGCGTAATATACCATTTTTAGCATAACAAGTAAGTAAGAAAGTGCTAAATTCGGTTTGGACCCAACTCTATATCCCTTCGCACCTATTGGTAATGTTGGTTGCCTGTTAGTTTGCCAAATCAACTTGCAACAAGACGAAGTTTTAAAAATTTGTTTGACATGAATCGATATGAAAAAAAAAATTGGCATTTCTGAAAAAGCCTGTTTGACTTCAAGATAAAAATTTTTATCCTTGACTTCCGTTGTGTTGTAATCTGTTGTACAGAGAAAACAAATATATATATATAATTGGCGCGTACACCCTTTTTGGGTGTTTGGCCGAGCTCCTCCTCCTATTTGTGGTGTGCGTCTTGATGTTGTTCCACAAAGAAAACAAATTATACACGAATAAAACATGAGAACATTGATGAGTTATTATAAAGCATATTATAATAAATTAATTTCAATGATTGAAATTCAATCTTTTTTTGATTATTATTTAACCTTATCACTAATCAATGATTCATCATATCCAAAACTGTGACTTAAGCGTGTACTATGTTATAAATTTATAAACACAAGCAAAGTTATATCAGACTGCAACAAAAGTTGGAACCCCATGCCATGAAAAAGCTCCTCATAAAAAATACCGTAGATCCCTCCATTTGTAGAACAACATCAAGACTCACGCCACAAATAGGAGGAGGAGTTCGGCCAAACACCCAAAAAGGGTGTACGCGACCATTATAGGTATATATGTTGCGCTCCGAACTACAATAAGATTCTCCAGGCAGCTGTCGTAGTGCTGAGTAGTTGAATCATCAAAACCTTTGAATAATAGTTCTAATTTTTTAGCAGCACTCTGAAAGCTGGTGCTGGAGTTTGTTAAGCCTTCTTTGGACATTTCATTCACCCACGGAAACGTATGCTAATTGGGAATATGTTCCGTCAATCCCGACTTTCTTATAATGAAGCTTGCAATATATTCTATCGCTATTCTAATGCTAACTTATTGCAAAACCTGAATTCCATTATAATCCGCTCATTGTCAGAAAGTTTGTTAATGATGTGTCACTTGTTAAAAAGCCTACCTTTCGCGCGCATTACCCAAAAAAGAGCTCTATTATATCTTAATTAAACGGTATTTCTGGATACATTCCATTTCATAGCATTTCATAGTTCTTGCTCGTAAGCACACCATTTTGTACATATTTTTCTGCAAACTTTACTTCTCTTTCACTTTTACTCCAAATTTCTAGAGTTAGCAACACAGTTTCTTGTTAAGTGAGACGATTTGTCAAGAGGGAATGAGAAAGTTGCTCCCTGAGGAAAACTTTTTGAAGTGAAACTTCTTAGGCGTCGATGGACGAGCGAGAATGGAGAAAAAAATTTCAACGCCATGCCACGTTTTGGGCATTTTCGTTCCACGAGAGAGAAAAAAGATATAACGTAGAGGAAACGGAGAGAGAGAGCTATACCTTATATATATCTTAGATACACTTTAGGCTATTTTTCCTGAGTTTTTCCTTGTGGAAAACTACTACTTTTTGGCGCTTGTTTGTTGGTACAAACTTGTAGGAAATATATTTTTGGCGCCTACTTTTTGGCGCTTATTTCAGTTTCCTGGCTAGTGCTTGTGCGTACTATAAAGTGCTATCCATTCCGATGTCGGATTTATTGGTATTGTCTTGCGGTAATTTGTGCCGTTGCTGCGGCCCTGGAATCGCTGAGTTTGTGCAGGTGATAAACGCTCGGAGTAGTGCGCGTTGTTGCCAGGGTTTGTGTCCGGCGTTTACCTACACCGGTCGATCCTTCTCCGTTTTTTGTAAATTTTGTCTATTTGTGTTCTCTGCAAGTGTTGTGAATTTATTAAGATATATATTCTTTCTCTCTCTCATTCTTTCTCGGGTCTCTCCCTCTTTCTTTGCCTGCCTTGAAAGTTTCACTTCTGTTATGCGTACTACGCTACACGCACTTGTTATTATTGAATCACGTTTTGTAGGCATATCTTTATTATTTAAAGAACTCAAATATACATGATCCACTAAATTATTAAATTGCGGTACTGTCTTAAATCATTATATAATTATTTTTATACTTTTTTTAAATTTTATATTTTTTTATATTTTCATAATTTTTATACGAAAAAATATATATTTTCATATAAGAAAAATGTTATTTACTTTTCGGTTTTAGGATAAAAGTATAACTCTTATTATGTTTTAATATTAATATGTATTTATAAACTTATTATAATTACTGAATATAAATATTTGTTTTGTGGAAAATCTATAAGCTTGATGGATTTAGTAATGAAGAACGTGAACTCGATTAATGCGATATACTTACCATTTCAAGCATTTCATTCACGAAAATACGTTGATTATAATGGTACTGCATTTGCTCATTGAAAGTATTTATCATCAGTTGTTCTAGACCATTTCTATGAAAGCATTCGAATCCGTACATATCGTGAATTACAACAGCATTGGTGTCGCCACTAATTATAGACAGGATATAAATAACGATCATTAATTTTGGTATGAAGTCATTAACTTTATTAGTAATAACTTATGTTAGCTGAATGCTGAATCGCAGCATTTGCGTTTGTTTAGGTAATAAGGAAAAACTTCTCTTCAGGAGGTTTCACGGTATTCACACAAAAGGTTTATAGTGTAATGCTTTTTTTTAAACGGTAAAAGTCACACTACACTGGCTTCGACAAGTGTGTGAGGTAATATCAGGCCTTAATCTTGAACAAAAATCGTTATTTTTTCTTACACAACTAACATAGAGGGAGAAACTGGGAATGGCAAAAATGTTTACGGATGGTTCAACAATGGACGGAAGAGTTCATCAAGAAGTTGATTGCTTGCTGACTTGTGCAATTAATATCAGGAAGCCAAGCAGCAATTAGGACCCGAGCTGTTGGTTGATGCACAAAGGTGTAATGTCGCGGGATCCTCCTGGCCACGGGTAGGTCGAAGACATTTAAGGAAACTTTTAAGGTTAACAAAGCCGCTGATCTAGAACTTTGTGGGCGTCCTTACCAAACAAGGCCCATTAGGTATTCATGCGGTGAAACTTGGCATTGTTTTGAGTCCTTGCTGCGGCAGCTCCTTCTTAAGGAGGTTTAAATCAAAATGTCAGAAACATCTCAGAGGCGCCGTCACACCCATGGTATGTGGGGGATGCTCCCACTAATACTATAACAATCCTTCACCTCAGCTAATTCTACCCTGGCACCACAAAAGTATAACATCTAGGTAGAGCCGCGTTTATGGCCGAAAACACAACCGGTACCTGTGTCCAGGTTCTTCTTCTGCAGGCATATGAAGGCTATACATCGTCGATAGTCCCAATTACTCCCACTGTGTTTATAGCTGGTTCCAAAGTAAAGGAGACATCGGAAAACTTGCAGTAGTGTTATATTAACTCACTACCGTCTTGTCTTCTGTACGATACTGTATTGAGTGTTTTACTCAAAAGTCTGTGCTTGTTGTCGGTTTGTCAGAAACTGTCCGCCTTCTCTATTGCTGCATAGAGTCGTTACATTTCATCTGCCAAGTAGTCCTGGGGTATTTTTCTAGCTATTACGCAGATTGCATCATCAGACACCTATACGAGGTGTGTTCAAAATGTATTGCGCATTTTGAATTCTCGTAGGTTATGTATATTCGAATTTCGGTTTTTTTGTGGCGATATGTTGGTACTCATGTCTCTCACTCCATTCTAAATTTCGAAATATTATTCTTGTCGAGTCAGCTTTCAAAGATTTGTGTGCGAATGAATTCCAAAAGGCTTCAAAACGTTTAAAAATACGTGATTATGCTAGGGATAGAATGCAAATTCTGTATTTACTTACTCGAAACTCTGGATACAACCATAGATGGGCAGTTTTAGTAGCAGTAAATATAATTTTTTAGTTTTCAGTTTGCATTACCACCTAACTTTTACTGATTACTGAAAAAAATTTCAGTAAAAATATTTATTTACTGTTTATTGGGAAAAAATTGCAGTAACAATATTTTTTACTGATTACTGAAAGAAATTGGAGTAAAAATACTGATCATGTAATTTGATTTGCATTATCTGTTTATGGGTAGTCAAAATGTAATGAACTCTCATCGGGGAAATCAACTCATTTATGTACTCAATAAATATTGTTAGCACACCCTTATGGATATTCTGCGCACAGCCTTCTGGCAGTGCAAGGGTGGAAAAACGTGGGATCTTTCTCCTAGCTAAAACCCTATGGATCTACACGGCTATAATAATACCTATTATCACCTATGCATCAGTTGTCTGGATGAGTAGACTCTCTCTCGTGGGAGTCAGGAGGACCTTATTAAGACTGCAACGCACTGTGGCCATCTGTTGCATCGGAGTCTTTCCGACTACTTCAGGTCCGGCATTGGATGCTCTGGTTAGTCTACCATCACTTGATGTTTTCATCCAAGGAGAGGCCTTGAAGGCCATCTACAGACTGAAACACAATGGGAGTTGGTACAGCCCCTGTCCGGCATTGGACAACAGTGTCGGAATGAACTTCGATCCAACGATCCTCGCCATGCCCCTTAAGTCCATGCTACCCAGAGCCGTACTTGACAAGAGATACAGTGTGGTGCTTCCAGAGGTTCAACTGTGATCAAACTCAGAAAATGAGCCCGGCAAACACTGTTCTCGCATTTTCACGGATGGCTCCACGACCGAGCACGGTTCCAGCTCTGGTATCTTCGTGGAATCAAGCGGGACAAAACTATACTTCGCTTTTGGATTGCATGCATCTGTGTTTCAAGCGGAGGTGTATGCTGTTCAAGAAACGATGAACTTTGTTGTGGAAAACAGATGGAGCGACAGATCTATATGTGTATGCAGCGACAGCAAAGCTCCATGGTCTTATCCCTCCAACCACTTCAAGGGCGGTTGAGTACTGTAAATCCAGGTTAAACTATGTCGGCAGATCTAATATCCTGACGCTAACATGGGTCTCGGGACCCGTGGGTATCGCGGTTAACGAGATCTCTGACTCTTTAGCTAGAATGGGCTCTGAGACCAACTTCCTTGACCCGGAGTATGTGCTGTCACTTGCTTCTGCAGCTATCAAAGCCACGGTTAGCAAACGGGTTACTCTAACCCACAAGCGAAGTTGGCAGGCTGAGAGAGGTTGCAGATGGACAAAACTGAGCAGAAAGAGAAAAGCAGAAGAGACCATAGTCTGTCCAGACCAAAAAAAAAGAAAAAAAAAAAAAATTACTCTGAAAATAAAGCTCCCGGGAATGAATCTTAATGTGATTGGATAATCAATATGTTACAAAGGTCAGACAAAGTTTCAATAGTTTTGATAAAATTTTAATGTCAGGTCTAAAGTCACATAACTATAACACCTACATCGCGATTGGAAAAAAAGTATATGTTCTTAAAAAAATTGCAGTAATCATATCATAATCATATCATGATCATAATCTCTCTTCAGACGATCTGACAATGGTGACGGTAGAGGGCTGCAAGGATGGGACTCTTTGGGTCTTGTTATATGCCACGTGATGAAGAAGCATCACAGACGGAACTTCGGAAGTTGGTAGAAACAGCTGCCAGAAAGAAGCACGCTCTGGTGGTAGGAACGGACGCAAACGCACGTCACATGGTCTGGGGTAGTGCAGACATAAACGACCGAGGTGAGGCACTATTTAACTATATTGTTCAGGGTAGCCTAGAAATAGCTAATAGAGGTGAAGAACCAACATATGTTGGACCAAGCTCGAAGAATGTACTTGATTTAACACTTTACACAAGCAAGCATGTTATGGTACAGGAATGTGAAGTGTGGAGTAGGCCCGCATTCTCTGATCACAGATACATAAGCTTTCAGGTTATATTCCGCTCAAAAAATAAACCTATATCCGATGAAGCTCACTTTTGGTTGAATGGGCATGTCAATAAGCAAAATTGTCGCATTTGGAGTGAACATAATCCACAACCCATTGCTGAGACGCCGTTACATCCTCAAAAAGTCACTGTTTGGTGTGCTCTATGGGCAGAGGGAATCATTGGTCCATATTTCTTTAAAAATGAAGCCGGCCATAATGTTACAGTCAATGGAGAGCGCTATAGAGCCATGATTAATGACTTTTTCGTACCTGAATTGGACGATGTTGATGTGGACGATCTTTGGTTCCAACAAGACGGCGCTACATGCCATACAGCCAACGCGACAATCGATTTATTGAAGGAAACTTTTGGTGAGCGCATTATTTCGCGCCGTGGACCTGTGGCGTGGCCTCCAAGATCGTGCGATATAACACCGCTGGACTATTTCTTGTGGGGCTATGTGAAGTCGCTTGTCTACGCAGATAAGCCCGAGACGATTGACGTCTTGGAAGAGAATATTCGGCGCGTTATTGCTGACATACGGCCCCAATTGCTGCAAAAAGTGGTCGAAAATTGGGCCTCTCGGCTGGAAAGGTTAAAAAGGCCAGTAACGCGTTGTACGCATGTAAAAGAATGCTGGGCGTTACTTGGGGTCTATCACCCTCTCTGATGCATTGGTGCTACACGGCAGTAGTTAGACCGATATTGCTGTATGGGGCCTTAGTATGGTGGACTGCGATAAGAAAACTAGCATACTTAATTCCACTAGAAAGGATTCAACGACTCGCTGCTTTGTGCATAACAGGAGCAATGAAAACCACTCCAACGGTGGCGCTGGAAATGATGCTCAGCATGCCACTTATTGACCTTATGGCGGAAAACCAGGCAGCGAAATCCGCGAGAAGGTTGGTGGCTGAGGGGGGATTCTCCTGCAGAACCTTCGGTCACAGCTCAATAGGAAAGTGAAGCTCACGTTGCACAGACTACATGACTCCGTACTTTAATTGGGAGACTCCGTGCTACAATTGAAGAGGAGGGATGGTACAAAGGCATGAAGCCTGGCCATATAACTTTTCACATCTATACAGACGACTCTAAAACTTTAGACGGAGTGGGAGTGGGTATTTAGTGCTCAAAACTAGGTATAACGCAGCCTATCAGGCTGCCAGACCACAGCAGTATTTTCCAAGCGGAAGTTTTTGCTGTGGGGAAAGCCGCGGAGCTAGCCTACACTAGAACTAGAAAGAACTCAACAATTAATATTTACGGACAGTCAAGCAGCAATAAAAGCAATCAGCTCATATTTTGTTAAGTCCAAAAATGTTCGAAAGGCTAGCCGCAATCAGTAGACTGCATATCAATTGGGTGCCTGGTCACAAAGGCATTATGGGGAACGAAATAGTAGATGAGATAGCAAAAAGTGCTGTTAGACCACCCTTTGAACAAGAGAACGACATACCAAAACCGCTAAATACAACATACAATGAAATGGACGACAACATGAAAAGGCGAGTGGAAGATAGGTGGACTAATGTAACCACATACAAAACAGCAAAAGTCATGTGTAGAACTAACGACAAAAAACTGACTCAATTCGTACTTACGCTCTCGCGAAAGGACTGCAGAACTATGATAGGTATGCTAACAGGTCATAATCTATTGGCTACAGATGCGTACAAGGTAGGGATTGCTAACACGGCCAAATGCAGGAAATGCCGAGAGAATTTTGAGGAAACTTTAGAACACCTTCTGTGCGTTTGTCCGGCATGATCAAACACGCGTTTGAAATGCCTGGGAGCCCTATTGTTTGAGGGTCTGGAGGACGTCTCAAAAGCGGATCTCCCAGCACTGCTTAGATTCGCCAAAAGCGCTGACATCCTACATGATGTCTACTTTCGGTACCAAAAGGTCTATACGTGGCTTATTGCCAACCAGGCTAACCTAACCTAACCTAACCTAATGTCAGGCGATCAAACTGGCCCCAATATTTGAAAAACCATTATTAATTGTGTCGCTTTAGCAAACAACGTTATTTTGTTGAAACTGCAGTTCGGATATATCGATGTTCTCGTGCACTTTCCATTGGAAGTCATGCCATGCCATAAACTGCACCAAACAGTCAATCTTTGTGGATGCATTGAGGCTTGGTCGAACACTTTGATCACTTGGTGTTTGCTTAAATAACGGCAATTTTGCTTTTTGGTATAGCGCTTAACTAAAAATTGGCCTCATCCGAAAAAATGATTTGATTTGATATGCTTTCATTTAATAATGCTAATGTCCGTAGTTACAACCAAGCCGTAATTTCGATATGTTTTAATAATTTCATACGGCCGTTAGCTTGAAACCATGGATTATGAAATAACCAATCTTATTGAATGTTTTGACAGCTGAATGTAATTGGTATTTTATTTATTTATTTTAATTTTAATTTTTTAATTATTTGGCAGCTGCTGAAATATAACGATTGGAAATAATATCATGGACACATTGTCATCCTCTAGATGTATGTGAAACTTCATTCGGGTTACAACAAAAATTCGGACCACAAATATGATTTTTGAAAATATTTCGATGGCAGAATAGGAATAGACTCCATCTGTCAGTGAAAGTCCAGCCGGATAGACAAATCCTTGCTTACAAGCACATATACGTACATATATTGAATCGTAGTAAATTATAATGTACTTCCTAATTTCGTTTTGTGGTGTTCTTTTTGAACATCGACTTTGTCTGCTTATTATTTCAAAAGTGCATTTGGCCCATCGCTGCCTTTTGCAGATAAATCTAAAATTTTGATGCAAAACACATAATATATAACGCATTGACTTCTGGATTTTTTGGTATGGAATACAGCTTATGAAAAAAATGATTTAAATGACACTGTGTTTTTTCAGTTTTCTAGATTATTTATATTGGTACTTACAAAACTGCACGAGGAAATGACAAATTCATATTAATCTTATTGATAATCCAGTCGACGAGGCGGCAGTAAATAGTCGATGCAACAGCATCCCGGGCATCGCGTGCTTCTTCAGTGCTATACTGACGGCGTTCTGCTATTCCACCTTTCACCATAATGAAGTTAGTTAATGACCACATATACTTTTTTTCATCCACACGCAACAATTCCGCAATGCGCGTAACCATTTCGGTATTTTCCACTTCAGCATATTTACCAGAATGTCGGAAACGAATGTTGCCAATATTTAAGATAGCTGCAAGTACCTGTTAAATAACAATATTATATTAGTTTGGTATTAGGAAACTTAATGTAAATAAGATTGCTTTAAATAAAATGTTATTAAATATTTATTCGCACATTTTAATGAGGAATACAAAATATATTTTTTTCAATAGAGATGGGTCTATTTTGTGCGTTTCAATTGCAATTGTACCATTTTTAATCGCTGTGAATAAAAGGTAGTTTTTAAGCGCCACTGGCACTCTAACTATCTAGCGATATATCCTAGTTCAACATAGGTCTCGTGATATCTAAATTCAAATAGAAACAGTCAAATCCTTTATTTCCAAGGCAGCCCGTTATTTTTTATACCCGCGCGCATTTGTGAAGAATGGTTTTAAAATTTTGTTCATAAAATGGTTGTATGCAACGTCTCTACGTGCGTACCAAATCTCGAGCAAAAAATCATATATTTCAATGAAACTTGTTATACGCGTTACTCTTAACCGAGGTATTTTGGTACTAAATCAGTGATAAGCCACCCTCATCTTCCACATAAAAAGAAAAAAAAGTAATATCTCTGTTACAAATGAATTAAAATTACTCATATTTTATACAAATGACGAAACCAAAACAGAAACATGACACACGTATTGCGCCCAATCTCATTTAGATCCCACGTAAATACTACTGAGATCGGGCGAAAACCACGCCCTTATAAAGCAAATCTTTTTCTAATTGTCATATTTTTTCAGGCCGAGTGTTTTTTGGAATCATTCATACATACATACATACCTTCCGTAACGTTTCCAGCTGTTTGTGGTTAAAGTCCAGGTCTTGCAAAATAGATTCAAAACGTTTATAATTTTCCACATTTCCAATGGGGTCATCACGATGGTATTTTAATTTAGTGGTTTGGGTATCTGCAGGAATACGAAGGTAACGATACCCACGGTCATTCTTTAAATGATATTCCTTTAGCAAATTTCCACTGTTCATGAAATCGTAGAAATAGTAGAAGATATGAAAATTGTGCTGATTCCTGGAAAGAAAACGACTATTTGTATTACAAAGAATGAATATTTATAACAGGGACCCAACCAATTATGACTTTACAAATAAAGGTCTAGAAAGTTTGTTAATATAAAATTATAGTAAAAACTTGAATTATCTTGTCTCAGTCAAATGGCAAAGTTAACCTAAGCCAAATATTTTGTTTGCCGTAAATAAATGGATTGATCAAACAACGAATAAATCGTGAATTTAGTGGCAATACATTTGCCTTATCTTCAAGAAGTCAAAAATATAAATATACTTTGTTTGAGTTTCAATTCTTGGCACAAAATTAACCAAAATAGAATAAGTGGGTTTTTTGATAAAAAGAGACAGTATTAAGTTAGTACTTTTTTCAAGAAAATTGGATAAATAAAAATATTTCGTGAGAATATTACAAGGATGGCAAAGATTTCGAAAATTGTCTTCTATTGTACACAATTTTGTAGCCCTGAATTTTTAGTTTTTGAAAACATCATAACCGTTATTTTCGTCCCCTATTTTACAATTTAAAAACTCTCCTACATATCGGTTGTAGAAACTCGAAGCTTCTCCAGCATATACATGTTGAAAACGGCGCCACTAAGTTTTCCGGTTTGACCGAAGGTCAGGAAGTACTGCAATACACATCTTGTGGATTCGTTGTTAATGGGTGTACCAGCGTTAACCAGCATTTGAATTGCGTCAATCGAGCTCTCCACTCGTGTAGTAGCTCCACGATTGCCGGATCCCAAGTAGCATAAATGGTTTATAAGTAAACGGACATTGGTTGATTTACCGGAAAAGCTCTCCCCTGAAAATACAATATGTTGGGGCTCCTTATGATGTAACATATCCTGGTAAGCAATGTCCGCCACAGCAAAAATGTGTGGGGAATTTTGTGAGCGCGACTTAAATTTATATTTACTGTGAAACTGAAAAGAAATCATAAATATTGAAATTATTTTAATTTTGCGTATAATATTTTTACCTCTTCATCGAAATCTTTTTGCAAATCGTTCGAATTTAGTGATAATAAAACGTCTCCGATAAAACTATAAGAACCACCAAGCTCTATGCGATTTCGCAGTGACTCCAAAATCATTTCTTCTGTAGCATTCTCGATAGCAGCCAAGTCTTCTGGATACATTCGTTCTGGCTTTCCATCGAATCGTTTTATATAACCTCTATCAACAAAGATTTCTGGTTCTTTGTATATCGCTGGTGCGTCTCTACAGAAAACGAGTAGTTCACGAATATCTGCTTGCATCTAGTTATGATAATCGATACATTTTATATTCGCTTTTATTTCCTATACTGCGAGTGTATAAAAAATTTCATATACCTCTTCATCATTGTCGAATAGTTCATTCAGAAATGGATGTTCGATCATTTCCACCATCATTGGCCTATTTTCAACATTTTTTTCCAAACACTCTGATACGAAATCATTTATTTGTTGAGACCAATTCGTTGGCCGTAATAAAGTAGGCGGAGGGTTACGCACTATTTGGAACATAACACGTGTGGGATGCATATCAGCAAAAGGTGCTTGGCCATCAGCCAATTCAATTGTTGTAATACCTAGCGCCCATACATCTGCCCTTGAGGTGATTTCAGGTTCCTCTAAGCATTTAAAATCGTACTTTAAGTATTGTTAACAAATAGCGGTGTATGTATGTATATACATATTTATATTCTTCTATAGCAAAACAAAAGCATATATCGTCCCCTTAGTATTAAAATAGCCTATAAATTTTTTGATGTTTTGAGAAAATGAATTTCAAACTTTTTGTCGAAAGTAGATCTCACTCAAATCTCGTTATGTCTGTAAATATTTATTATTTTTTGACTGACGTTTTGACGCACTTTGTGGAACTAGAATTTGACAAAATTTTGACCACATATAAAATCGACTATGGAGAATCCAAAAATTCAATAAAAAAATAATAGCCTATTAGCACATAGGCTATTGTTATACTAAGTGGACGATATATGTATGTATACGTATGTATTCCAATGTGCATAAACAGAGTTTTTCAATAAGAACGGGTCGAAATTGAATAAAATGAGCAATCTGGAGATATTAACTAAAATGGGTTTTATTTGAAAGGCCTGTGTATTCAAATGTGAAATTTTCCCTTACTCTGCTACATAAATCACATAAATCTAGCAGCATAGAAAAAGCCTACCAGGTCGAATCTTGCGATTTTCGAGGCCAATTCAAGTTACCTGGGATCTGTTTCCAAAAAAATAAAGTCTTATAATAAAGGGTGATAAATTTAGGAGTATCGGATTTTAAATTGAAATAAAACAAACAAATTCAAATTGAAAGGGCAACCTTTATTATTTTTGTGCAGACCCATTCATGACAATTATTTTTTAAAGATAATGTTGGCTGCAACTGGGCCGTAATTCGGCCCTAGCTGGCCTTGACTCCCTGGAGGACTTTGGTCGGTATCTCGTGAATAACTTTAGTAATGTTGGCTGGTTTATCCACAATGCACTTAGACTTTACATATCCCCATAAATAAATAAATAAATGTCCAAAATGTGATATCACACGATCTTGGTGACCCATCCACTGGTCCGAGACGAGAGATAAATTGCTCACCGAAACGACGCAGTAAATCCATTCTTTCACGGCCATTCGCCATTCACTGTTACATTGGCGCTAGCAGCGTCTTTGAACAAATAAGGACCGATGATTCCTCCAGCCCATATACCGCACCAATCGGTTGTTTTCAATGGATGTAATGGCTGTTCTTGAATGGTTTTGGGTTGCTCCTCCACTCAAATACAACAATTTTGCTTACTGATGTAGCCATTAAGCCAAAAATGAGTATCATCGCTGAACACCATAAGCGCGCGATAACACTTTCCACATAGCGTCGATTTTTGTAGTGAAGGCGTCTTTCCATTACTAAATGCCAATGAATACGGAAAAAAATTATATATTTAGTTTGGCAGTAGTCACGCGCGATCTGTCACTTCCAAGTACCTCCCATCTGATCACCCCTTAGAAGTGAATTGCTTGAAAATAGTAACTTATTTCACAAGTTCGTGTTTTTTCAAAACATTCTTGTAAGGTACAAGTTTCAAGTCGAAACTTTAATTCTCATCTTAACATATAAATTTTGAGCGGTGTTTTTGCCGGTCTCAAAGGTACGTGGAGTATAGTGGTGCTTCTGGGTATGCAGTTACCTTCTGTAATCAAACAAGCAGTCGACTCGCTCGAGTATCGGCACCCACACCATTGTTGACAGTTTCAATTGTGAAGTAATAAGAACTTCGTTTATTTAGGAACCAGAATTAACATCGATAATAATCAAGGAAGATAGATTACAAGAATGCCACTTCCGTGAGAGTATTACTAGACGTAACAAGTAAGCAAACAAGAAAGAGAAAACGGGGTTATACTATAAATTAGCTCGTTAATAACAATAAAAATGAAAAACAATATAATTCTGTAATTCGGGATAGGAATTCGAGAATGTCGCTTATTTCTGTATTCTCTCCAAGTTCATACTGAGTTGATAAAGTGGTGTAAGAAATTGAAGAAAAAGAAACTTAAGCTTTAAATTGAGGATAATGATCTTATGGAATTAACAGCAACAATGTTGCATTCTGAACAATTTTTGGTCCTCAGTAAACTTGCGCGAAATGAAACGTGCACAGACCCTTCGTAAACCCAAATCATCAGTTAAAATGCGATAAATCGATGTTTTGGAGATATTCGACTCTGATTCCATGAATTTCAACGATGATTTAGGTGTATTCTTATAAATCTACGAACAATTTCGATGGAGTTTTCGGTGATTACTGATTTTGGGCGGCCTCTATGTTTATTATAATTTATGTTCTCGCAACCATCTCTGAAACGCATAAACCACTCATGAACTCTGGCACGAGATAGACAATTATTGCCATCAACTTTTTTCATCAATTCAAACGTTTCGGTAAACGTTTTACCGATTTTAAAACAAAACTTGATATTAGCTCTTTGTTCGAAACTCATTTTTGTACCGATGACACAAACATACCGACACTTTAGAGGCAATAACTTCGCTTCCACTTAATCGAATGTTACCAAGCTTTCACTGGAAGTCAGTTAGAAATGCAACTTCCAACGCATTAACTCATTAAAAAGATGGCGCCATCAAAAACATTTTTATGACGCCAGTCTTGTTTATTTTGTACTTCACCTAGTATAACATTTCGGCATACGAGTATTTATGATTGTTGCATACTCGTCCCCCCAGCGGTGCAGGGGTTAGAATATGCCTGTCGTAAAAGGCGGCTAAAATTTAGGTTTACCAGTGCCTGAGTAGTATGGGTGCTCAATTGGCAGTGTCTTCGGGCACGATGTCTTACCGGAGACCATAACTCGGTACCACGGGGAACAGGAACCCTCAGAGTTCGCTCTGTGGTTAAGACCTAAACGGCAGAACGGCAGAGGTATGGGTAGGCCTCGAGCCCTACCAGGGCGGTTAGTGTGTCCATGCCACACTGCCAATTGGTACCTTAAATGCTTTTTGCATTTTGGGGCGCTGATCAACGCATTGTTTTGATCCGTGTGCCTTTGGGTATCGTGGGTTTAAGCTGTCGCAAGCAGGTACTCACGTAAAAAACACTGGACGCTGTTGCATACTCGTACTAGGTAAATAGTTTTTAATTTTTGGAGAAGTAATATTAAAGCTTGGCGTTGAGTTATCTAAATTTGTATACTCTTTATAACTTATCATAGGTATGTGGTCATGGACAAATTGACGTGGCTGAGGGGACTCTTCCCGCCATTTGATATTATATATGTACATATTTTGAACATTTTGGGGTATATATGTACGTTTTGTGTATGCATACTAATACTAAATGTTAGTGCTGGAAGGCACATCGATATAATATCGATACATCCATGTTTTTAAATTAACTTCAAACATCGATGTTTTCCCCGTTTTGGGCAAACACCGATGTTTTTCCAGTACCACTAAATATACTGATTATGTTAGACTGTTCTCTTATACATACATATACATACATAGTAAAAACCGAAATATAATCTTACTTGCACTCATCGCAGTTACAACCTCTGGCGCCATCCAACAGGGTGATCCGATGCATGTGCCCCGCTTACCGAATGTTGAATCTACTTCTCGCGATAAACCGAAATCACAAAGTTTCACTCGCCCATCCTTTGTAAGTAGGATATTATCACCTCGTATATCTCTATGAATTACGTGATTTCTATTTAGCTCAATAGCTCCCCGACATGTTTCACGTATAATGTATGCGATATGCTCTTCTCGCATGCGACGTTCAAGTTTTACCAATTTATTAACCATATCCACAGCTGTGCCACCACTGCAATACTTTATATAGGGTTATTATTTGCAACCTCATATTTACTTATTAACGTATTGGTCTTATTCTTAATTACAAAATTATCACAAGAGATTAGGTAGTTTAATTGTGAAGGGGTTTCTACATTTTTAAATTTTATAAATAAAGATGTTATTATATAAACAAGTAATAACTATTCACTTTTAGGAAAGTGGTTGGTTACGTATTTAAATTGTGAAATATCCAAATAACACTGAAGCAATAGCTTTCGACTTCTGCAGGCAATCAGGCGTAAGCAATATGAGAAGAAGAATCTTTTCCGAAAACACCACGTTGAGATACCTGGCCTATGACGATGACATCTGTCACGCAAGTTTTCTGATCTTAAGGCTATGGTAACGTCCGTGCAACAGCAACTTCGTTCGACTGGACTTAAAATTGACGTAAATACCACCTCTGAGTCAATGGACATCGATGGACAACGGTTCCAGAGCGTGGAGAAGTTTTGCTACTTTGTGAGTATTATCGACGCAAGTGGAGGCTCTGACATCCTATAGATGTTGAACAAAGAGTATGCAAAGCGAACCAAACTGAAAATATTCTATGCATGCGTTCAATCTGTGTTTCTATATGGGTACCCTACTTGGAAGGTTACAGTGACAATTACAAAACGACTTCAATTTTTCATCAACCGCTGCCTTCAACGCACGCTCCGAATCTTGTGGCTCCGTAAAATAAGCAACTCCGAGTTGCTTAGGATTACCAATCAGGTCGAGATGGCCTGTGAAGTGCGGAGAAGGAAATGGCAATGGATTGGTCACACACTTCAAAAAGACGACAACAACGTGGCTAAACAAGCGTTAAGGTCGAACCCGTTCCAACAAGCAGGACCTTCAATTGGAAGATCTCGTACAACCTGGCGAAGATCAACCGAATCCCAAATGGCAACTCTTGACTTATCATGGAGCGAATTGAAGGTTATAGCGCAAACCCGTACTCGCTGGTGATCTGGAATTGTTGACGCCCTATACTCCACAAGGAGTTAAAGCAACACATATATATACCTATTATATATTATATATAAATATTACATAATTAAAATCGCTAATATAATCGTATTATTTTTAATTAATTTGTATTTTAGTTTTAGATTATTCTATTCACATATTGTTTATATTAACACTAAGCCAACAGTCAGTAAAAATCTTTGTGTTTTTTAAATAAAATAAAATAAAAAAGTGCCTTACCTCCATGACAAACCATATTTCATCAGGCGCATTTGGCTTTACAAGCTTATAGACGCCATAAAATTCTGGCAGGTTCGGGTGGTTGCAATGATCACGCAGGGTGCGGTATTCTTCTTCGATTGATACTTGATGATCTTCATCATAGTGTTGAATTTTTAAAGCTACCATCCGATCATTCTCCAACTCCTTTGCTCGAAATACCTTTGCGTTGACACCTTGAGCAATTTCTTCGTAGATTTCAAATTTGTCTGTCGGATCCGGCAGTTGTGTGTAAGGTAAATACATTTTTTGTGTTTTTCAAAATCCTGAAAAAGTAAAAAATATCTTATTAACTAAAGTTCAGTATTTAATTAAATCATAAAAAGAAGTATTGTCATTCATATAACCAGCTCTTAAATTATACCTATTGTTTACCTTAGCTTCAACTCTGCTAACTTTGAGGGTCAGAGACCTCTGTCAGCCATTAAATGAAGTTGGCAAAAACGTGCCTTTAAATAATTAAAACAGCATAGCAAGAATTTGGTGAACTCAGACGAAGGGTGCTAAATTCGCTCTGCATCAAATTTTTATAAAATTTAATTTGAGCTCTGACCTCATTTCTCCTGAAAACGTTAGAGAAGATTCTAGACACATACATTAGACCCACAATTGCGCCAGACGAATTATCCAAGGCGCAGCTCGCTTACACTAAAGGCAGATCTACTGAAACTGCACTTCGCTCACTTGTACTAAACATAGAAAAGGCGTTAGAATATAAGGAATGTGCTCTAGGAGTAATTCTAGATATATCAAGGGCCTTTAACAACATGACAAAAGATGCTATTTTAAATAGTTAGTATAGATTCATTTTATGTACAACCCGCGGTTTATCTATGGATAAGGCAGCTATTAGCTAGCAGAAAGATAAGAGCGGAGTGAAACGATGCGAGCGTCCCAAATATGCATGTAGAGGCACTCGGCAAGGGGGGTGCTATCGCCGCTATTATGGTTACTTGTAGCAATTACACCAAAACTAGTGGTGTAATGAATAACACACTTAAAACGGTACACCAATGGACACCTCGCGCAGGGCTAGGTATAAACGTTGGAAAAACGGACATGGTAGGTACTTTTTACCAAGAAGTACAAGGTCCCGACGTGGAACCTCCCGAAGCTAGGCAACAACGAACTACTTCTCAGAGATCATGCAAGGTACCTTGGAGTAATACTAGACAGTAAATTGCTGTGGAAGCACAATGTTGAGGAAAGGGTGAAAAAGGCCAGTAATGCGTTGTACGCATGTAAAAGAATGCTGGGCGTTACTTGGGGTCTATCACCCTCTCTGATGCATTGGTGCTACACGGAAGTAGTTAGACCGATATTGCTGTGTGGGGACTGCGACAAGAAAACTAACATACTTAATGCCACTAGAAAGGATTCAACGACTCGCTGCTCTATGCATAACAGGAGCTATGAAAACCACTTCAACGGCGGCGCTGGAATTGATTCTCAGCATGCCACCTATTGACCTTATGGCGGAAAACCAGGCAGCGAAATCCGCGAGAAGGTTGGGGGCTGCTAGAGTATTCACCTGCAGAACCTTCGGTCACAGCTCAATAGGAAAGTGGAGCTCACGTTGCACAGACTACATGACTCCGTACTTTAATTGGGAGACTCCGTACTACAATTGAAGAGGAGGGATGGTACAAAGGCATGAAGCCTGGCCATATAACTTTTCACATCTATGCAGACGACTCTAAAACTTTAGACGGAGTGGGACTGGGTATTTAGGGCTCAAAACTAGGGATAACGCAGCCTATCAGGCTGCCAGACCACAACAGTATTTTCCAAGCGGAAGTTTTTGCTGTGGGGAAAGCCGTGGAGCTAGCCTACACTAGAACTAGAAAGAACTCAACAATTAATAAACCTATATGTGGACAGTCAAGCAGCAATAAAAGCAATCAGCTCATATCTTATTAAGTCCAAAAATGTTCGAAAGGCTAGCCGCAAACAGTAGACTGCATATCTTTTGGGTGCCTGGTCAAAAAGGCATTATGGGGAACGAAATAGTAAATGAGATAGCAACAAGTGCTGTTAGACTATCTTTTGAACAAGAGAACGACATACCAAAACCGCTAAATACAATATACAATGAAATGGACGATTACATGAAAAGGCGAAGCTAGGTGGACTAATCTGACCACATACAAACCAGCAAAAGTCATGTGTAGATCTAACGACAAAAAACTGACCCAATTCGTACTTGCGCTCTCACGAACGGACTGCAGAACTATGGCTAACAGATCATAATCTATTGGCTGCACATGCGTACAAGACAGGGATTGCTAACACGGATAAATGCAGGAAATGCAGAGAGAATGCTGAGGAAACTCCCAATTTAATGATATTCGCATTGTTATCTTTCCCTTGCCACAATTTTAACGAGTTTGCGGTAACCCGTTTCATACCGAAAATCGATAAGATAAAATCAGCTGTAGTGGAATTCATTAACGATATTCGCTTTGTTATCTTTCCTTAATCACAATTTTAACGGTTTTGCTATTCGGTAACACATTTCATAATGAAGATCGATAAGACAAAAACGATTGATCGTAAAGTAAACAAACATTCCACAAATATTAAGTTTTTTCGGCATTTCGTAAATCTCACTTGCACTTTTACCACACTTATGTAATGCAATCACTGTAAGCGATTTTCTTTAGCTCTCCACTTAATTGTTAACAAGCGAAATTCGCCATGAAACTGAGTATAATTTATGACTAGGCAATGCATACGAACGAAAACAAAAATAATGGAACCTTTTTCTGCGAATTTTCCTCGCCGTATGCATTACAAAATAAGTCACAGAACTTAAAACAGCAAGACTAAGTGTGTACATATGTATATGTATATAGACGAATAAGTGAATGTCTTAAGTAAAATTGGTCAGGGTCGGTCGAAAGATAGATTGCCCGAGTTTTGGCCATTATGTATTGTAATATTTCTTAGGAGCGCGCGTAGTAAAAAATACGCAGTCTCCCGCTTTTACTCATAGCGAGCGTTTCATTCTTTAGTTTTGTGTGTTTTCTGACTCTTCGCTATCTACATAGCCTACGTGGGTTTCCATTTGCACAACCTTTTTCTATCCATACATTTATTTCATTTATTTACATCCAGTGCCAACACCTAATTAAACTACTCCTTTGGTTAAGTGCTAAAACCATGACCGATAGCTGAATAATAAAAAAAGAATTTTGAAAAGTAAAAACAAGTACACATCTCTGAACACCCTTTTCATTAGTTTCCCCAAGCTTCCGACTACCAATAAAGCAATTCCTAAATTCAGAGTTTTGGAATCTGCCGACAAAAAAAGCCTTTGTCTCACTACTCTTGCTTTGCGGTTCATGAATCCTCGTATATTCGCGCAGTGAGTAAAGAATTCCAAACAGTTTAAAAACTGCATGACGGTAACGTTTCATTATTAGTGAACAGCAAAAGCATTTCTGAATGATTTTTCTTCCTAAAAGAACTTCACGGCATATGTCGTATAAAAGTAAAATATCTCGAAAATCCCAACTACAGCAAGGGAACAGTATGTATATGCACCATTCCTAATCAATGTACCAGATGAAGAAATTGTGAGTGAACTTAGACCCCAAGCAGTGGTCGCTGTGTATAAATTCCAAATAAAAGGTAGAAATGAGAAAATGTTTCCTACTGTCGTTATATTACAAAAATTCGACCTCCTTCATACCCCCGAAAAGATGGAGATTGCTTGGCGAAATGTTCGTGTTAGGCAATACATTCCTAACCCCATGCGTTGTAAGAGCTGTCAATCGCTCGGACATACATACGTACAGCCAAATTCTGTATGTGAAAATTCTAACTTGCCCTCCCATTCGCCCAAAGCGTGTAAGCGCACGTATTATGCACTCTGATCACTCTGCCTCCTCTAACAAATATGAAAGATCCACACAAGCAAAAAAAATAAAAAAAAAATAAAGGTAACTCAAAAGTGCACCATACGAGAAGCCATAAAAACACACGAAACAATCACTCCAAATTTCTCTGAGAATTCTCGTTCATTTGTTTCGATTGTTTCTAATTCAAATAACAATATTGAACTAAACAACACTCATCCACAAAATAAGACTATTGCCAGCTTACAATTTGACATGCTACAAATACAGCCGATCTGCTTTACACAATCCTACTCACAGCTAAGGCAAAATACTCACTCTTTTATCCAATCTCTCACTTCACATTCGATACAGGCTCTATCGCAAAATCAAGACAGCAATCAAGCTGTTGATATTAATTTTCTTTAGCAAGTGCAAACATTATACGATATATAGTATTACATATATGTAAGAAACAACCCTATTGTAACTTTAACTTGACCTATAATAATCAGACAATAGAAAACGTTACTAACTTGAAAATATCAAGCATAAGTTTTGATAAGACTCTTAGCTTTGAGGAACATTGTAAATATCTAAAACGTAAACTTAATAATACCTTAAATCTCATTAAATACTTCGCTTCAAAATACAGTAATGTTCTTCAAAATTCTTTAATAAATCTAACAAAATCATTAATAATATCTTGAATTGATTATGGTCTACCAATATATGGAGAGTGTTCAAAAGGTACTCTACCATTCAGCGATTCGAAAAAGTCTTCGAGCTTTCCCAACCTCCCCGTCAAAAAATATTTTAGCCAAAGCTTGACTTCCCAGACTGAGTGATAGAGTAATGTCTAATACACTCTGTGGTATCTAATAAGGGATAAAATTCCTTGGAGTGGTTTTCTATTCCCATGCAGTTCGATATTTACCACCGAGACAATTGCCAACGCCTTCTCTCTATTGATAACGCCTTCTCTGCTAAGGGAAAATATAGAATCTGCACAGATAGTAAATTTGTCATCGCAGCTCTGGCGAGTGCAAACAGAGTGCATTCGAAAGAAATTGTCTCAGCAAAAGGCAAAAATAAAAGTTATGTGGGCCCCTGGATGCAGCAAAAGGTGTCAGCAATATGCAGACATTAGGTTTCGAAACTTTTGTTAAAACCGACATTGGCAGGATAGCCGATAGTAGCTATTACTCAACTATAAAGTAGAAATAGATTACATACAACATTCAGCAAAATGCATCCATCAATAAATCCGTGGAGCTAACCGGTTGTGCTGGTTAAAAAGAAAGATAGTTTTGTGTAGATTACAGAAACCTGAATAAAGTGATGAAAAAGGGCATCTACACATTACACCTTAACCGGTGCAAAATAGTTTGACACGCTTGATTTAAATCGTGGTTACTGGCAGACGGAAATAGAAGAATGCGCTGTGCAATGCTCCAGCAACCTCTGAACGCTTGATGGAACATGTACTGATGACATCATCATTATGAATAAACCAGAAGTGTGCATTGTTCAAGACAGAAGTCTTGGATATAAGGTGGCAACCGAAGGCGGTAAAGCAGACGAGGGAAAAAAAGGCAGTGAATAATTCGCCACGACCAATAAATGTGCGCGAAGTTCGTCACATGCCCTTATCGCCGTCGTTTTGTTTTTCGTTTCGCAAATATTGCGCGGAGTCTCTATAACCTCACTAAGAAGAGTTGCGATTTTGTTTGTTACAAGGAGCAAAAGGTATCGATCCAGCAGCTGAAAGAGCTTCTTTGTATTGCATACGGAATAGGAGGAGTACTGACACAGATCCTCAATGGCACGAAAAAGTGATTGCATACTATATCAGAATCTTCGGAAAGCCGGAAATGAATTACGGCGTAACGAGATGTGAACTGTTAGCTGTGGTTTATTTTATTTATTTTCCAAATGGTGCTTTTTAAAAACCCTTCGCCAATGTGAATGTGTGTCTATGAATAAAAAATGTATGAACATTGTTAAAGAGATTACAAAAAACGAACCTAATACGGTTTGAATTTGGGTCGGTCTTGTGCAAATATGCATAATGCATAATGCGATTACTAGAAGGAAAAAGTACTGAACTAAAAAAAAAAAATAATTGGCGCGTACACTTCTGTTAGGTGTTTGGCCGAGCTCCTCCTCCTATTTGTGGTGTGCGTCTTGATGTTGTTCCACAAATGGAGGGACCTACAGTTTCAAGCCGACTCCGAACGGCAGATATTTTTATGAGGAGCTTTTTCATGGCAGAAATACACTCGGAGGCTTGCCATTGCCTGCCGAGGGGCGACCGCTATTAGAAAAATGTTTTTATTAATTTTGCTTTCACCGAGATTCGAACCAACGACCTCTCTGCGAATTCCGAATGGTAATCACGCACCAACCCATTCGGCTACGGCGGCCGCCGTACTGAACGAGAAGGAACTAATTAGTGTAGGGGAATCTGCACTAAAATTAAGTGCTAGGAACTAGTTAGCTGGTTAGTTTGTTACTAGTTTGAAAATTACTGTTGCATGCAAAGTGATTGATCATTCACGTGAACTCTCTCCCATACTGGCTCAATAAGCGCTTACTTCACTTGTGAGAAAAAATTTATTGCTGGGCCATCTACCGACAACCTTTCCTGGGCAATATGCGTCTTCATTTTATTTCCGCACTTCCAATGCATTCCAAGCCTCCAATGCATTTAAAAGTCCTTCATGTACACATGTCGGCTACTTTAGAGAAGTACGGATGGGCAAATATTGCCTACAGATTCAGCAGCACGTCTCCCCACAACCATTACTCAGCAAATCTGTACAGCGTAACGATTGGCAAACTGTAGAGTCGAAAAAGAGACAACTCGATAGCCCAGGTAAGCCCCAAAGCCTCTCAAAAGCAAGCTAAACTTGATGAATATTGGCTGAATAGCACTCAGCCTACCCTACTTGAAACTCATTAATAGTAACCAGGTCAAAATACAACCATTTACCCCAGAAGCCTACAAAGTTATTGTGACTCTATTGGAGAAAAAACAAATGAAATTATATTCTTATAAGTCCAAGCAGGAGGTAAACTTTATACACCCTTCCAGAGCCACAGATAATATTTCACAAGTGCTCAAAGAGCTTGGTCATTCAGCAGAAAATATGTACAACATCAAGCATTGCCGTGCTAAAGCGAAACTCGAACGAGAATTGTCTTTAAACCCCCACGCCCGAAACGCGAATTGCCAGCCAGACACTGAGAAACAAGAATGAGAACCCTGCACCTCTTACCCAGTCACAAAGTTCATCTAGACCCATTGCTGCCACTCACCCGCCACGAATTCGCTTTCATATTCTCAAGTTATCCCAAAAAATATAAGAGTCTCTCAGTCTCCCAGACCCGAAGCCCAAAGAAACAACACCCAAGACATCAAGTGAAATACGATAAATGATGACGCTTATCAGGCAAGTCTTGCAAGAAGCCTCCGAAATGATGAATCTACTCGTTACTCTCACGACACAACCCTGAAACCCTTTAAACCCATGAATATTCTTTGGAATGTCAATGGGATTTTTAAACACATACTAGAAATAAAAACGCGACTGAAATTTCACGACATAGATATTCTCCTAATATACAAAACTCATTATAAGCTACTTTCAAACTCCAAATTACAAGCTATATAACACAATGCACGCCGATGAAAAAGCTTATGCTGACCCTGCTATTCTCATTATAGGCCACATTAGACACTACAGCTTAAATTCTTACTGTACAGAAGCTATTCTAGCGACAAATATTGTTGTGGAAAACTCGAAAGGCCCACCCACAATCTCATCAGTACGAGTATACGACTCACCCAATCATGCTATCAAGGCAGAAGAGTATACAAAATTCTTCAAAACCGAGAAAGTATAATCTTATCGCCCCATCAGCTTTACGCCCTTTGTCTCTAAAGTTATGAAATCCCTTTTTCTCAAAAGATTGATGCCCATAATTCAAGGCCGGAAATGAATCCCAAACCATTAATTCGGCTTCAGAAAGACATAGGCTACCATCGAACAAGAACACAGGCTCGTAAATAGTATTTACAAAGTTTTTGAGTAGTGTTGCCTAGCCACAGTTTTCGACATATTCCAAGACTTCAAATAAATAATAATAATATTATAATAAAATAAATAATTGGCGCGTACACTTCTGTTAGGTGTTTGGCCGAGCTCCTCCTCCTATTTGTGGTGTGCGTCTTGATGTTGTTCCACAAATGGAGGGACCTACAGTTTCAAGCCGACTCCGAACGGCAGATACTTTTTATGAGGAGCTTTTTCATGGCAGAAATACACTCGGAGGTTTGCCATTGCCAGCCGAGGGGCGACCGCTATTAGAAAAATGTTTATATTAATAATAAATAAATACAAGACACTCTACCTATGGATTATTACATTTCTATAAGGTCCTTCCTCAATGACCGACATTTCTTTGTTAAGCAAAACGAAGAACACTCTGAACTCTGTGAAAGTTTAGCTGGCGTGCCCCAGGGCAATATAATTAGTCCAATCCTATACTTGCTTTACACGCACGATTTGCCAGTCTCTGAGGAAACTATCGTTGAAACTCTTGCAGATGACACCGCTGTTCTCGCAATTGACTTTAACCCTCAGAAGTTTTCATTTAAACTCCAAAAAGGACTTGATATTTTAACACACTGGTTAAAACATTGGAGAATACAATCCAATGGGACAAAAAGAGGTCAAGTAACGTTCGCGCCGCGACACTGATACAGTGTGATGCGATATCCGGAAATGATATCTACATTTTCACTGATAGCCAAGCGGCGATAAAATCCCTCATAAAACAGTCGAGAACCTTCAAGGTAGCCATTAAATGCCGCACATCTCTTAACGAGATGGCTGAGTCATTTCACCTAAAGGTAACATGGGTTCCTGGCCATCGCGACATTGAGGGTAACTGTAGAGCCGATGAACTAGCAAGACTCGGCACTAAATTGTCTGACGAGCACATAGATAATGACATAGGGATACCCTTACAAACATGTAAGCTACACATCCTTGAAGAAATTGTAAAGAAGGCAAACGAAAGATGGCGAAATGAAGCAACCTGCAAAATCGCCCGTCAACTTTGGCCGACTCTAAATGCTAAACGCACAGAATCTCTGCTAAGCCAAAATAAACACATTCTTAGCACATTGATCTCAGTCATAACGGGGCACTGCCTAATGGGCAGACACGCCCAAAGGATGGGTGTGCAAACACATGACTTCTGTAGAAGTTGTCTAGATGAGGACGAGGAAGAGACAATCTCGCACCTACTGTGCCACTGCCCTGCTCTATCCAGACGCAGGTTTACTATTCTGGGTAGACAATTTTTTAATGAGCTAGAAGACCTCAGTACTATAGAAATCAGAGATATTTTAAAATTTTTGAAAAACACACACTGGTTTTAGGAGAGATAGGGACAAGCTCCCCACGCGGCATCACAATGGGCTATGAGCCTGAGTGTGTCCCACAGGACAACCGCTTCAACCTAACCTAACGTTCGCGCTCAATCGAAGCGCTTGCCCTCCCGTAAAACTCAATAATATAATCAGACCCCAAAATTATTTACGAAATATATTGGTATGCTCCTCCACAGCAAGCGTACATGGAAAACACATATTTGGACTAAACGTAAGGCACTTGGAATCAAACTCAAAAATCTATACTGGCCACTTACTCACACTCTACACAGCCATATTAAAACTAATATGGACCTACGGCATACAGCTCTGGAGCACTGCAGCCAATTCTAACATCGAAATACTTCAAGGATAACAATCGACAACATTTATAAGTATAATGATTACAAACGCACCATATTATATCATAAATGCCCAAATCCATCGAGATCTCAAATTTTCCACAATAGCTCAAGAAATATGATAAAAAAGCTTGCCACATCACACAATATAAGACTCCAATCGCAATCCAATCTTTAGTTGCAGAAATAACTCTCGAATCTATCTCCTTTAACAGACTGAATATTAAGTCAATAGCGGATTTATTATATATATTACTAAGCAAAAATCTAATAATCGTTCCACCACTTCCATGCATGATTCGAGATATGCTATGTTTGTTTTCCAAATCTTTATCTGATGGACCTATTTTTTGATTTACAGAGGATGCCAAGTACGGTTTTATTAATTTTTGTTGTGAAGTGATATGAAACATATGTGAGTACTTTAATGTACCCGTGTACGTAAATATTGCATTTACGTTTACATATGCACTTGTATATATGTATGTAAGTAATAATTTTCAAGAGTATAGTTATTATAACTCGAAAACGTATACAAACTTAATAATTTTATTGTAATATGCACAACAGGAATTTTGAAATAACTGTTTGATAAACATTTTACATATTTTTTATACTTTTATGTTTTATGCATGTTTTAGAATTTTAAATATTTTTTAAATACAAACCTATAGATCTTAATTTTTACTTATTTTAAATTATTAAACTAAATTCACACTTTTACTAGCTTTTGAAAAACTTTGCTTCACCGTAACAGCCTGCAGCTCCATACGCTGCATAACGCGCACTGAAATTGTATTGGAAAGGAATTGAAAATTCGCATAGAAACCTTTCAACAGAAACCTTTTAAGTTATTTGCGAATAAACGGTTTAAAATTGACTAATGGGATGAACATATTTATATAAGTAAGAGTAAACGTAGATATGTGAGTACATTAGGATGGGACTAGTACCACAAAGAATAAATAAAATATTAATTTACTGCGTTTGCTACAAATATTAATGTTTTCAGAATTTGGTGAAGGAGATTCTTTTATTTTGCCAAACATATTCAAACTCCTACTAAACTTGTCCAAAGTTCCTTCCATTACACATATAGTATGTAGTTATGCAAATAATTGGAGTCTGTGAAACTTTCGTTTCATTTTTGGGACTTATAAACATGTTTCAAATAGAAAATTATTAACAGGGAAAAAAATTGGTTTATTTATTGTGTATTATTTTATTTATTAAATAATTAATGACTTTTTTTTACCAATGAAACACACCATCCCATTTTCACGTAAAATCGGCTGCTGAGGCCGACAACCCACATAATTTTGTTTTTGTTTTTATCATATCTTAAAGCTATCATATATACAAAAAATTTAATTTTAAATTTAAATTTGCCTTTTGGAATAATTTGAACCTGAAGGCGCTATTTAAAAAATGTTTTTCATCGAATACATGCCATTTTATAACGCATTTCCATTTCGGCTCAATGCCCGACTGTATTAAAATAGTTATTATAAATTTTTGACTCTGTCATCTGCAAATACACAACTTAGTTGAAATAAATACGAACAAATAGTTGAAAATATCGTTTCGCTGCCCGCCATCCCACCGCGGCGAAATGAGTACTAATAAAACGAGGAGAAACTACATTTTTGTGGAAATTCAGTGAATGACTTGGTGATATTGTGATTTGTGACATTTAAATAAACAAACTAATGAAAACGAAGTATCGCGTGCTTCCAAATGCAGTTTTTTTTGCGTTTTTATACGGATACCGTCATAGAAAGTGTGTGTATTTGCGTATAATTTCTTGTGTGTAGTTTTTATTGCTTTCGCCTACCCTTCCTCTTTTCAAAGAAGTAATTCGCCTTCCTTTTGTTTGTATATTCTCGGAGCATGACGTCATTAAAAAAAATTAAGCAATTATAACGGTTGCAAATATCCTAACACCCTTAAGTACATTTTGCGCTCTAACAGGTCATGACTGACAGTAGGGGACTCACTATAAACCCCACAAAAACTGAAATAGTTCTCATTACAAGGAAACATATAATCTCCCCGCTGGCTATTAAGGGTGTGAAGATTCCTTTGAGAGAGAATGTCAAGTACTTAGGACTCATATTAGATAGGAAACTCACGTTGAAACCTAATATTGAGGAAAGAGTAAAGACGGCCAAAGTTGCATTACATACTTGAAATAAAGCGGTCGGTGTTAAATAGGGGTTAAATCCTCGCGTTACACATTGGCTCTATCGTCTTCTTAATTGCACGAAAGAACTTAAACATCATAAAAATTTGAAAAATAAGTTTTTTAAAAAGTTCAAGTTAACTAACGAAACCCGCTATTATGAGTCTTTTATCCTCCACAGGAATACATTTCGTACTTTAAATAAGTCTTTGTATGAGGAATACATTCACAAATTTGAGCTTAATATAAAAAGTAATCTGAAGAATTTTTGGCGATATATTAAATCGATTAAAAAGGCCTCTTCTATTCCTAATTCTGTTTTTTATAGGGACGTTACTGCCGGCTCTGTCAGTGAGGCAGCGAATTTATTTGCCGATTTCTTTTCATCAATCTTTGTGTCTGATGAAGATATTCAGGAAGTACATTTGGCAGCCATTCGCCATAATTTCTTGGGGAAAGTGTCTTCCTCAGTAGACTTCGGTACACTTGTTGTATCAGATGATGATGTCATTGAGGGATTGTTAAAGATTAAAAACTCTGCTCATTCGGATGTAGATGGGCTTTCGGTAACTTTTCTTATAAATTGTCGCTCTTTGGTACAACCTCTTAAGCTAATTTTGAACAAATCTTTGGCCGAAGGAATATTTATTGATTATTGGAAGCTGACTTCAGTCACTCCTATTTTCAAAAGCGGTAATAAAAGCGATATTGCAAATTATAGACCAATTTCCAAATTATCTGCTGTATCTAAACTTTTTGAATGCATTGTTAAAGACAAGTTATATTTCAGCGTTAAACATCTAATTAGTCCTCGACAGCATGGTTTTGTTGCTGCAATAACTACTATACGTTATCTAACTTATCCGTTTTTTCTGATGATTACCACACAAGCTTCCAGAATGGTTTCCAAACTGACGCGATTTATACGGATTTCTCTAAAGCCTTTGATAAAATCTCCCATTCGATTTTAGTAACTAAATTGGCTTGTCTCGGTTTTCATTCTTCGTTCCTTTATTGGATTCGATCCTATTTAATAAAGAGATGCTATACTGTAGTTATCGATGGAGTTTCTTCGAAGCAGTACACTGCCCCCTCTGGTGTACCTCAGGGTAGTATTTTAGGACCTTTGTTATTTGTTTTGTTTATTAATGATATTTGTTCGTGCTTTTTGTACGCTGAAATAAGAAATTCTAGTGATTCAGCCGCCCTACAGTCCGAGTTGAATCATTTATTTTCCTGGTGCCTCATGAATCGTCTATTTCTTAATATTGAAAAATGTCATAAAATCTCATTTTCTAAGCTTCAAAACCCCCTCTATACCTCTTATCATATCAATTATACATATCTTGCTTCGTCTGATGTGATAAAAGATTTAGGGGTCTTCTTTGATTCTAAAGTTAATTTTATCGCGCACCTAAATTGTGCCATTTCCAATTCACTTGCTATGCTCGCTTTTGTTAGACGTCACTCATCGCACTTCACTGATCCATATACTCTTAAGATTTTATACTCTGCGTTTGTGCGGTCCAAATTAGATTATGCCTCTTTTATTTGGAGACCTTATCATCAATTTCTCAGACCCCAAACCATCATACGACTCACGCTGTGGTTTGATTAGTCTCTGTCCATTAAGTAACATAGGTACGTTTCAGGCAGTTTCTTTTATCTTCGATCTCGTTAATGGACTAATTGACTGCCCGTTTCTTCTAGAAAGAATACATTTTAATGTTCTTTGCAGGAATTTTCGCCGTTGCAAAAGTTTTCATGTTGGCTTTAGGAGGACATTATATAGTGCCAATGCGCCTCTTGTTGGAAAGCTGTCTGACGTTAACTATCTCGCCTCCCTTTTGGATCTAGACTTTTCCAGGGCGAAACATGTACATATTTAATACCCAATTAAAAAATTTCTTCCTTTGTAAGAAATCTAAATAATTACCAAGTATATATTTGTTAATTTAGTTTCCTAAGCTTTAATTTTGTTAATTACTTCTACTATATATAAATACTCTTAGTTCTATGTAGTCTGTAAGAAACTTTGTATTTCTTGACTTACTAAAATGAATAAATGAATAATAACAAACAAAAAAAGAACAAAAGGAATAACACTACTTTACAAACAATTGAAAACAGCAATGATTTGGCAATGATGTAGACGATGGTGTTTTATGGTTCGTGCCTTATGGTTTCCACAGCGATTCGCATTATTCCATGGACATACCCGTAGAATCGGAAAAGCGCAAGAAGAGAGTGCAAGTTAAGCACGCAGATTGGATGAGCATTCAAAACAAATATCGAAGACAAAGTGGAAAATCATATTATGGAAAAAGAAAGAAAATCACGATTGGTGTTATAAAAAAAAGGAGGATGCAAGAGAAATAAAGCAGCGATGTAAATGCATAAGTAAAACTGCCAAATCAACCATGCAATGCGATCAAATTACTGACGACGTGACAGGTAGATTATTTAAACAATTTTGGAGTATGGATATAAAACAAAAACGAATTTATATAAATACCTTAATACAAAGTGCACCACCTGTTAGACGTGCAAAACGTAACGAAAACGAACCACCAAAAAGATGTCGAGCTTTGAAATATTACCTCAAAATAGATAATAAAAAAATGCGTGTGTGCAGAACGTTTTTTTGAAACACATTAGACATTGGTGGGCATTCAATGTTGAATTGGGTGAAGCAGTCTGTAACCAGTAACAGAAAATCAAATACAATACCGATGACAAAGTTTGTAAGCCAGCGAAATTTCTTAAATTCTTTTTTGGAGTCTTTGCCAGTCATGGAGTCGCACTATTGTCGTGCAGCAACTCAAAGAAAATATCTTTTACCGGACTGGAATTCCAAACGAATGATTACAATTTTTACGTAAAATATTGGTGTCCGAAACATGAAATAAAGCCGCTTTCAATTTCAGTATTTTATGAAGCATTTGAAATAAAAAATTATGCATTATTTTCGCCAAAAAAAAATCAATGCGATATTTGTGTGCGCCATTCTATGGATAGCATTTCGTATGAGGGATACGCTCTTTATCAGGAAAAACAAGAAGAAGCCCAAAATGAAAAACAAAAGGACAAAGCTGAAGATTTGCAAGCGGTTTAAATGGCTCCAAAATCGGAAGTAAGCAACCTATACTATCGCACAAAATTGCAAGTGCACAACTTAGTTTTCTATAATTTGATAAACCATAAAGGTTACTGCTTTATTTATGGAATGAGGTTGAAGGTGGCGTATCGGCGGAAGAGTTCGCGAGCTCTTGGGTATATTTTGTTGAACATAAAATTCTTTCTTATCTCAATGAAACTGAAGTGCCGACAAAAATTATATTTTACAGCGACGGATGCTCATACCAAAACAGAAATGTGACTATGAGTAATGCTTTACTGAATGCAACTGTTAAACATCAAATAACAATAGAACAAAAAGTTTTAGAAACTGGACACACGCAAATGGAGGCTGACAGCGTTCATTAACTCATCGAGCGTGTTTTAAAGCATAGGACTATAGATGTACCTGCAGAATATATTGATGTGCTCGAAAGAACCCAGAACCATATGAAGTGGAATATTTGGATAACACTTTCTTCAAAACATTTAGAGACCTTCAATTTATAAAAAACATTCGTCCTGGTCGGGAAAAAGGTGATGCCAAAGTCACTGATATTCGTGCGATAAAATATACAGCAGAAAAGGAAATGTTTTACAAATTGAGATTCCCAAATTCATGCAACATCATCCTCAAAGAATTAGTAAAGCCATTTCTCCATAAGGTTGGTCTGATTTTCCGCAACTCCACAGTGAGAGAAAAAAAAATTACAACTAAAAAAAATTAAAGTATGACGATTTGCAATATTTAAAAATAACCTTACCAAAGGATCACCACAAGTTTTATGACGAATTACCTCACGAATAGTATACTTATATCTAGCATATAAATTGTGGATGCCCATATTTTTTCATAAAGGGTGTTTTTTTAGAGGTTAAGTTTTCAAGTTGGCACTACTTTTTTCGTAGATGGCCTTTTTGACAGCTGTCACTTGATTTATGCTCAGTTTGGTTTGCCATGTCATAATGAATAGACTTACACGTGAACAACGTTTGCAAATCGTGCAAATTTATTACGAAAATAATGGTTCGGTTCGCGCGACGCATCGCGCGCTGCGTCCAATATTCGCTCAACATAATCGTCCATCAGAGTCACTAATTCGATTAACCATGGATCGGTTTCGCACCACGTTTGCTCTAGTGGATAATACGCATCTTCAGAGACGTCGTACAGTGCGCACCGAAGACGCTATTGCTGCTGTGGAGCAGAGTATCGAAAAAGACCCGAATGAGTCCATCCGTGCCTGAATTCGACGATGTTGATGTGGACGACCTTTGGTTCCAACAAGACGGCGCTACATGCCATACAGCCAACGCAACAATCGATTTATTGAAGGAAACTTTTGGTGAGCGCATTATCTCGCGCCGTGGACCTGTGGCGTGGCCTCCAAGATCGTGCGATATAACACCGCTGGACTATTTCTTGTGGGGCTATGTGAAGTCGCTTGTCTACGCAGATAAGCCCGAGACGATTGACGTCTTGGAAGAGAATATTCGGCGCGTTATTGCTGACATACGGCCCCAATTGCTGCAAAAAGTGGTCGAAAATTGGGTCTCTCGGCTGGAATTTATTTGAGCCAGCCGCGGCGGCCACTTGCTCGAAATAATTTTTAAAACATAATGGCAAACCCTTATCTTTATAATAAAGCTAAATTCTTGGCCATAACATTAAATTATATACGTTTTATTTCATCTTGAAAACCTAACCTCTAAAAAAAACACCCTTTAGTAGCCACGACAACTGACTCTCCGCCGATAAATAACGAACTCAACGAAATTAAAAAATTATGAAGCAACTAATATCCCAAATGTCAAACATGATGACTATTACCACCCTGCTTGTTTCGAGAATATATGGACAAAATAAATAATCTGAAACTAGCTCTATGGAATGCAACTGCCTTGGTCGGCATGTCTTGGAACTTAAAACTTTCCTAGTTGAAAATAGAATAGACATCCTCCTAGTTTCAGAAACACACTATACGGAAAAGAGCTATATACAAATTCCAGACTACAATATATTTTTCACCACAAAGGCACATGGGGTTCAGCTATAATATTACGAAAAACAGTCAAATGTGTTATAATGGACCCGTACAAAAAAGACAACTTTCAAGCTACAACTGTCCAAATTGAAGACCAAATGGGGCCTCTGATGATATCAGCTGCATATTGTCCACCGAAACACAACAACTCGACGAACCAATACTTCGACTATCTCTCAACTCGCGGCAGCAGGTTTATTTGCGAAGATAACTATAACGCAAAAAACACAGCATGGGGATCAAGACTGACAAACACCAAAGGAAGAAATCTAATGGATGCAATACAAAAAAGGAAAAGCGACTACATAAGTACAGGTGGCCTTACCTACTGGCCCGCCGATATGAATAAAAATCCCGATCTTATCGACTTTTTTATGTACAAAGGTGTATTTAGAAATCAACTCACAATTAAACATAACTTCGACTTGTCATCAGATCATTCGCCAATATTTTTATGGTATCAAACAACTATTGAGTCCTAAGTACATTTCTCAAAATTATACAATAAAAACACAGACTGGGAAATTTTCCGAGAAACTATTAAAAGCGCAATTGACTGCAATGTACCACTTAAGACTGAAGAATAAATCGAGGGCGCTCTTGCGTTTTTCACCAATACAATCATTCACGCAATAACCTTTTCAACACCAACAGTCAAACGCACAACCAAAAGACATTACACAGAAGATAAAACTTAAAAGAAAACTAAGGAAACAAAGGCAAACAATAAAACATCCAGACGACAAAACAATCTTAAACAAAAGGATTAAAGATATTAAACAGATGATAAAGGAATTTGTAAATAAAAAGTTACAATCTTATCTGGCAAATTTAGACCCTTCAAAAAATGACAAATTCTCACTATGGAAAGCGACGAAGAACATTAACAAAACAACACTTCACCAACATGCAATTCTTACCGAAAATAATACGTGGACTAAAACACATTTGGATACTTGCGAAACACTTCAAAAATACCTTCTACAATCCAAAAAATAGGCAACAAAATAACTTCAGAAAATCAGAAAAGTGACCATACATGAAATACTGACAAAAATTAAGAATATAAACAATAAAAAATCTCCAGGCTACGACAGAATTAATGGACAAATTATAAAGAATCTACCCGGCAATGAAATTGAGTATCTAAGAAATATATTTAACTCGTCAACTTTGCCTTGGAAATTTTCTGAAATAATTGTTCTGCCAAAACCACATAAAGGTGCCAACAAGCCTTCATCATACAGGCCTATTTTGTCGAAGCTATTTGAACTGATTTATGACCGCCTCGATCCCCTAATACAATCTAACGACATCATTCCCTCTCATCAATTTGACTTTCGGCGAAAACATTCAACGATACAACGGGTACACAGAGTAACAAACGAAATACAAAAGGAAATTGACAAGAAAAATTATTCCGTCGCAGTCTATCTTGACGTGGCTAAGGCCTTTGACAGTGTATGGCATTCCGGACTATTGCACAAATTGAAAAAAAATACTTTCAACTGTTATCTACTTTTGCGGGGTTATCTTAATGAAAGATATTTTATGTTAAATATCAGGACAAATGCTCTGATGTACTTACGGAAGTAGGTGTTCCACAAGGATGCGTTTTGGGGCAACTCTAACACATTATATATACACATGATATACCCTGCCCAAGTGACGATCGCATGATTGCAACTTTTGCTGATGACACCGTTTTAATGACCTCTAACAAAAACATAAATGTTGCCACAAATAAACTACAACAGCTACTTAATACGAGTACAACGCTGGCCTGAGTATGATCCACAAATATTGACTACAAATAATTAAGTCATTAAATAAAAAAAGCCAAATATTTAGGCATAATAATTGATGCAAAACTGACTGGGAAGGAGCATATACTTCAAAAGATAAACGAAGTTAAGAACAGATTCAGACAATTCTACTGGGTACTACGAAACGGCTCGCGACTTTCGCTTGGTAATAAATTGTTAATCTACAAAACTCTTAGAACTCCGATCTGGAAATATGGCATCGAACTATGGGGAACAGCAAGCAAATCAAACATTAAAATAATGCAACGACTACGGTCAAAAATTCAAAATTAAATTTATGGATGACATCATACGAGAATGCAGCACAAAACATATTCACAGACACCTAACACACACAAATGAAGATATGCTGAAAATTCCACATTTAGAACTGCAAAAACGAAGACTAAAACGAATAACTCCGACAGCCCTAGCAGATAATTCATCGCTAAAATGAATATCAACCTGTTCTTCGTTAAACAAGAAACGACGGGACGCCTGCAGACTAACGGCAGTCATAACTGGCTTTTGGTCTGTCGGAGAACAAGCAGCCAAAATGGGCATCCCTCAAAATACTTCCTGTCACAGTTGTAAACAACCGGGGAAAAAAGGAAACAATCTTCCACTTCCTCTGTGAATGCTCTGCTTTATGGAAGGACATACAGGGTCTCGAACAACTGTCTGGCTTAGATGTCAACAATCTAATAAGGTTCTTAAACCGCACAGACTGGATATAGTCATGCCGTAAATAACTGGTAAATAAGTTGGTAACGAGGATGTGGCAACAAAATGGTGCGGAAGCGCTTGTTGGATTCTGGATGAATCACCACTCTAACCAACCAACCATTACATCGAAATTTTTAAGTTTATCTATTTCGAATAATTCAATTTCATGTCATTTAGGTTAATTTTTCTTTTGTGTGCTATTATTGAGCTACCATGCAAGGTATTTGTTTTTATAGGTTTGTTCAGTAAAATGCATTTAGCATATTTATAATCTTTTTTTCACATAATCACTTGTGGCACCTGTATCTATTAATATTTTCACGGGCTTACCATCTGGTGCTGTCCTTTGGAATGTGTTTAATCCGTGATGCTTTATAAAAAATGATGTTGTACTTCTTCAGCATCGCTGGCTGTTTCATTGTGTAGCTACTGCACCTCCTGTTGTTCTTCTGAAATTCAATTTAAATACTTTTGGAATCAAAATTTCTGATATAGTTGTTTTTTGAAGGTAGATTATAACTGAAACATTATGTGACCATGGGAACGTATGTTATTATTATTTCAGGTTCTTCAAACAATCGTAGACCTTTGGCAATCATTTACATTGCCTATTCAACGGCGGTTGACACTTATTGGAGTTAAGCAGTACTTACACATATTTCGTTTAGTGCCCACAATTTTGAAATGTTTCCATATAATATTTCTTTTGCAGGCAGCTGAGAATAAATACAGAAATGCGTACGCAATCTATGAACGAATTATAGCGCAAAATACTTACAATACTCCAAAAACATTAATGCTTACGTTTTGCGGCAACATAAGCAGAAATGGCGCAGAATATGATTCTTGCCGCTGGTCAAATACATATATCAGTTACTCATACCTTATTTGATACAGATACGATTTTTTGTAAAGTGTTCTACATTTCACAATATTATGCGAAAATGGAAAACCAGAGTATACAGATATCTTATATATTTTGCTCTACTTCACTTCTCAATGTAAAATACAAAAAAGTGTCCACTCAAAATGCTATTCAATATTATTCAATATTGAAATGCAAAAAAAAAGAAATAAACAACCTACAGAAATCACGCCACAGTTTAAATTATACAGTTAAAAGTACCGCAATTATTTATTTTAGTATGCGAGGTTTTGTAGAGTTAGAGACTAAAGCAATATTATATTTTATGTACGCTTGTTTTTTTATCCATGGGACCACGTACTTCGGTAGAAAAACAAGAGTTAATTTTGGAGCATTTCAAAAAAAGAATGTCGTATCGTAAAATAAATGAAAAGTTCGCCAAGTAAAACTTCCTATCCAGAACCTGTTCAAAACATACTGAGGGAATTAAACTTAAGTGATAGAATATCCCGTAATAAACCTTCGTAAGTGCAGGGAATAGAAGTAAGAGATTGCAGTTTGCGCGTGACCATCTGAAAAGAACTCCAGCATTTTGCAGGACCGAACTTTTTGTAGACAAGGTAAGTTTAACTTATTTGGACTAGGTGGCAGATCTTTTATATGGCGTGAAGTCAATATGGAGCTTAAAACCCAAAATTTGCGAGCTACTATAAAACACGGGGGTGGCAACGTATGTCATAAAATGGAGTTCGAGATTTGACCTTTATGGAAGAAACAGTGAACAAATATGTTTATTTAAAACTTGTACAAGAAAATTTGGTTCAAGGCGCTTAAAATTACAAATTGAAAATCACTTTCGGTTTTATCAAGATAATGACCCTAAGCACAAGCCACAAAAAATATAAATATAGTTAATATATAAATGTCCCCGCATTGTTGAAACTCCTGCACTATCACCGGATTTGAACAGTACTTGAAGAGTGGAGCCAAATTAGTCCAGAATACACAAAAAAATTGGTTGACTATAAAATATTGAAATAAAACAAAATATTTGCAGCCAATTGAGTACTCGGTCTGGCCCACATCAATTGTGCCGGTTTCTAAAAGCGACGGAACGCATTTGTGGCGATTATAAGTTGATACTCAACTCTCTATAGGACGCAGTATTTTTGCCAAAATTTACCTTGCGCAGGCATATGCAATTTTTATGTCGCCAATTATTTACCAAATAATCGTCACTCCCAAAGGCGCCTTAGAATTTACGGGGCTCCAATTTGGAATGTCTTCAGCGCCAGGAAGTTTTCAAAATTTCATGGCGACCGCCTTAATGTTTTTCAACGATATTGTGCTAATGGACAAAACAGAGGCTGATTTCACAGATCGGCTGCAAGAAGCCGTTTCGACAACGCAGGCTTAGACTACGAAAAGATAAGGCTTGAAGTTGAATCAATCAATCTTCCAAATTCATGGACCATCGGATGAGATAGTAATGGGCAACGGGACAGCATTCACATCCAAAGAACTTAAAATATTCATACAAGACAACTTAATTCCTCACATTCGCAGAGCTCCGTTTCACAATTTCTGTCCTCCCACTCCACGACGATCAAACCAAGCTCAACGTTCATTGAATTTTTACTGCTCGCGGACGTTAAGGGGTGTAATGTATGAGCACAATTCAAGCACTCAAAATTTCTAGTTGCAATCATTGCTCTGTTGACACCTAATCATTAAATAAAGCAAGTATAGACTGTTAATTTGTAATCGTAAGTTTATAATACCACTTATTAGACGAAAACTATATATTTTTATGGCTCTTGAACTACATGATTTTAAAAGTTTATATAATACATATTTATTTACAACATACGAAAATGTATTTGCTTTTTCTTTACCAATAAATTCTGATTGATTTAATTAACGATTTTTCTTTGTGCAAAAAAACTTTAAGTTGAACAAATGTTAATTGCAAACACTTATCCATTCTTCAACTTGACATTCATCGCATTCTACGTTGCAGCACCAGTGAAACTTGCAGTGACAACGCTCAGCCCGCTCTTCCTTTACCAAACTGTAACCGCGGCCACAACACAATGATGTGCAACCGTCGCTGACAGTACTGTTTAGATTGCACCTTCGTCCCGATGTACCTAAAAAAAAAAAGGAAAATTAAGTTATATATACGTGTGTATGGATTAGACAACTTAAATTTTTTATATTTTTAATAATTAATAAAAAACACACAAAAGCAAAGTGAGTGAAAATGCCTAATCGCTAATTTAGTCTTCGTGAGCTTGGCGGCATCAGCTACTTTGAATGAAGTCAGCACAGAAAATAAACAAACCTTTGTCTGCAAGTTATTTGTTTGCAATTTTCCGTAACTTATTCCTCCGGTTCTGTTCTATAATATTTGTTTTCTTGCTGTACTGATGCCATGACCCTTGGGATGGCGCAATCTTGTGTTCTATGCAGGGTTTAAAATTGCTTGAATATTTTCTACAGAAAGAATTGTATTCGCGTTTTGGTTTTGAAAAGAAAATGCGACAGCATCGGCATAAGCATTACCTTTCAGCGCGAACAATAGGCCGTTGCTTTGACCTCGAACAAAACGCATAGCAGAAGCGACGTAACATAACATCGCGCAGCATAAAGGGTGACTTTTTAAGAGCTATAGAAAAGTTTTTCAAAAAACACACGTTCAGAAAAATGCATGAAATTTTTATTTAATTCGATAGTACAATCCATATAATTTAATGTTTGAAGATTATTTCATGCTAATGTTTCCGCGACTGCGCTTCAAATGGCCCATCCGCTTAGTGCAATTTTGGCATACTCTTTCCAATGTTTCGGCCGGTATCTCACATGTAAATGCTTCAATGTTGTCGGAAACAAATAAAACATTTTACTGTTGGAAATATAGGCTTATTGGGATTGTTGAAATCCTTCGGAAAAATAATTTTAACAGTCATTTTATACTTAATTTCATCGCAAGTTTAAACGAAAAACAAGGATTCTTCGTAGTCTAGCTCACTAAGAAAAAAATTTTTATCAAAATTCAATAATTTTTGCCCACTGTTTATATTGACCGTTTGCTCTTTGTGTTTACGAGCAAAGTCATCATTGGTCGCCACTATTACTCGAAGCGATGATTTGTGTACGTTCCTATTTTTATATATGTACCTGACCTTATGTAAAATGGCGGCCGCCGCAGCCGAATGGCTTGGTGCGTGACTAACTTTCGGAATTCAGAGAGAACGTGGGTTCGAGTCACGGTGAAAGACCAAAATGAAGAAAAAGTTTTTTCTAACAGCGGTCGCCCCTCGGCAGTCAATGGCAAACCTCCGAGTGTATTTCTGCCATGAAAAAGCTCCTAATAATATCTGTCGCTCAGAGTGGCTTGAAACTGTAGGTCCCTCCATATGTGGAACAATATCAGGACGCACACCACAAATAACGACCAAACACCCAAAAAGAGTGTACGCGCCAATTATATATATTTATATATATATATATACAGTGGCCGACAGAAGTCTACATACACCCCTCCCTTTCGTTGTTTACAAAGTACAAACACTTTGCTACAGTTATGCTAAAAAAAACGCAAAAACAGCGTTGACAAAATTGTGCATACAGAACCGGTTTCCTAGCTTGTACCCTATGTTGTGATAACGGTAAAATACCGTTTGTCTATTTTTTCCTTTTCTTATATTTGTTGCAATTTGAGTACTTAAGTATCTACAATGGCTCCTCGAAAAGAAATATCAGTTGACCTTAGAAATTTAGTTATTCAGCACAGGAAAGAACAAAAATCGTATGGCGAAATTTCAAAAGCCTTAAACTTAAGTCGTGCAACAGTCCAAACCATTGTAAAAAACTTTAAAAATAATGGTTCCACCGAAAATAAGCAGCGCAGTGGACGCCCGAGCAAACTATCTCGCTGAGACGTCAGCTTCAATCTAAAAGAAGTGGGCAAAAATCACAAAAGGTTTCTGCTCCGAAATTGGCCGACGATATAGCAAGCTCATCCAACAAGTGTGTTCATGCAAGAACAATTCAAAGAGCTCTGAACAAAAACGGCTTTAATAGTAGAACACAAAAGTTTTGGTTACACATTATTCGAAGTTTAATATATTCGGTAGCGATGGAAGAGCAAAAGTGTGGAGGAAAAAAATACTGCACTGAGTCGAAAGAATTTGGTATCAACAGTGAAGCATGGTGGCGGCAATGGAATGGTTTGGGGAGCTGTTGCTGCATCTGGAGTTGGAAGATTAGTATTTATTGAGTATGGATTGTTATAAATACAAATCACTATTGAAAGTCAATCTGAAATCTTCGGTGGATGATTTGGAGTTTGGTCCAGGTTGGGTCTTTCAACAGGATAACGATCCAAAGCACACAGCACATATTCTGAAGGATTGGCTGCTTTACCATGTTCCAAGGCAATTATATACACCACCGCAAAGCCCAGATTTGAATATTATTGAACATGGGATATTTTATATCGAAAAATTAGAAAAAATGCGATTTCAAGCGCCTCAGTACTCAAAAAGCGACTAATAGAAGCTTGATGCTAATGGTGGACCAACTAAATACTAAGGAGCAATATTACTTAGAGTTAAGTAAAGTTTTTCACACTGGAGTAAGATATTTGTGTACCTACTGTATGTAGACTTTTGTCAACGCTGGTTTTAGGTTTTTTTGCCATAGCTTTGCTATTTTATGTTAATGTATGGATTTTTTTAAGTTTATAATGATTAGAAAAAGCTTTCAAATAAAACTGTGTAAACACATTTTTCACTAAAGTTTTTGAACTTTCATTCCAGTGCAAATGGGGGGTGTATGTAGACTTTTGTCGGTCACTGTGTATATATATATGTTGAGCATATGCCTGATTCGGTGCAATTAAAGTATAGAGAATTCAAACTATATAAAATGCGGGAACACAAAGACTTATGGCGATTTCGTTCTCCCAAAACAGAGAACAGTATTATAAAAAGTAAGAAACGAGAAACCGGAATACGCGAGTGCGAGGAGCTTGAGATGCTGGCCAATAGGAACAACGCCCGAAAATTCTACCCGAAAGTTCGGCGGCTTACAGAAGGTTTTAAGACCGGGGCGTGTTCCTGTAAGAACAAAGACGGCGAACTGGTGACTGACATCCAGAGCGCAATTAAATTATGGAGGGAACACTCCATGAACTCTTTCAATAGTGACAGCTACGCATGTGATAGAGAATCTGAAGATCCCGATACCCCAATCGTTGACGACGGAACTGTTGTTCTGCTACCCGACCATGACTAGGTGAGAATAGCGATGACACTGCTAAAGAAAAACAAAGCTGCGGAAGCCGATGGACTGGAGGTTAAGCTATGCAAAATATGATCGGATGAAGGTATGCCTGCCGACTGGAACTTAAGTGCGCTCTGCCCAATCTATTGAAGGGTGATTCTGCAATCTGTGCCAATTACCACGGGATTAATCTTCTAAATTTCGCCTATAAGGTACTAGCGAGCGTATTGTGTGAAGGACTGAGGCCCACGATCTACCAACTGATTGGATCTTATGCCCTGAAAAATCTACAAAATACGTGTCTTGGAAAAGACCCATGTAAGGAAAATTGACAAACACCATCTTTTTGTCGATTTTATAACTACATTCGACAGTACGAAAGGAGTTACTTATACGCCACGATGTCTGAATTTGATATCCCCGCAAAACTAATACGGCTCTGTAAGGTGATGTTGCTCAATACCTACAGCACCGTCAGAATTGGGAAGGAACTCTACGATCCGTTTGATACCATACGAGGTTTCGGACAGGCTGACTCGCTGTCGTGTGACTTCTTTAACCTGATACTGGAATGGATTGTTCGAGCCACAGAACTTAATCGCTCAAACACAATTTTCTATAAGATGTAGGTTAGGTTAGGTTAGGTTTGGCAGCCGCATCGCACATAGAGACAACGATGCCACTTAGACCACGAAATGGGTCCGTTGTGAAGCCGCGGGGGCTGAGCTACATTTCCCTCTCCATATTAAACCATCCTGAGCTTTTGACAAAGCGTAAAAGGTTGTTGATACCTAAAATGTATAGATTATCTATATTCGTTAAGAAGTAGGATTTTAAAAATCGGTTCCTGCTTCTGGCTAGAGCTGGGCATGTGCAAAAAAGGTGTTGAATTGTTTCCAACTCCTCCTCATTTCTGCAGCTACGACAGAAATCATGCGTGTAAACGCCTAATCTCCTTGCGTGATTTCCTATGAGACAATGTCCTGTGAGGGCCCCTACTAAGGTCCTGATTTGAAGTCTATTCAGTTTTGTAATGCTCTTGGACAGACGTAAATTTAGCCTTGGCCATGTTTGCCTAGCAATTTCACAGGTGTTAGCGCTAATCCATCTTTGATTTGCAGAATTGATTAGTGCGTCCTTAATGAGAAGCTTACAAGTTGCGAGAGGTATCTCCATAAAATTACTTATGTCTGGCAAACAGGTACCTTCTCTTGCAAGTTGGTCGGCCCTACAGTTCCCTGGTATATCTCTGTGGCCTGGAACCCAGCACAAGATTATACGATATTGTTTGGCCATCTCATTTAGAGATTGGCGACAACGTAGGACACTCCTTGATGTTGTTTGGAATGCATCCAGGGCTCGTAGGGCAGCTTGGCTGTCTGATAGAATGCAGATATCCGTTGATGATATTCTGTTTATCTTTAGCCATTTTAGGGCTTCATGAATAGCGTTTATTTCCGCTTGAAAAACACTACAGTGATCCGGTAGTTTAAAGGATTCACTAATAGAAAGCTCTTCGCAAAATAACCCTGATCCTACACCGGTATCCATTTTAGACCCGTCCGTGTAGATCTTAACGGGTGTGTTGGGTGTTGGATCTTCTTCCAACCATTCCAGTCTAGAAGGGATTTTCATTAGGAAATTCCTTTCGAAGCAGAGAATGGGAGGATGATAATCGCAGTCACTGGGTATATCCGTGTAGGAGTCTAAGATGGTCGAATGTCCCTGTGTGACAGTCTTCCATTGTGAGCTCGCTTTGAGCCTTACAGCGGAGCAGGCCGCTAAGTATTTGCAGAAGAGATCTAGGGGTGGCAGATGTAGTATGATATCCAAGGCCATGGATGGCGTGGTTTTCATGACGCCACATATTGCTAATTCCGCTGATCTCTGCACCTTATTCAATAAATTAGAATAGGTTTTTTTCTGCATAGCACACCACCAGACAACATTTCCATATAGAAGAATGGGTCTGACGACAGCAGTGTAAAGCCAATGAGCAACCTTAGGTTTAATTCCCCAGGTCTTACCTAAAGCTCTCTTACAGGCATAAAAAGCTAGGTTCGCTTTCCTGACTCTTTCTAAGATGTTTGACTTCCAAGTCAGCTTCCTATCTATGATTAGTCCCAAGTACTTGGTTTCTTCCGAAATCACAAGAGCTTCCCCCTTGAGCATAATTGGACTTAGTTGAGGGATTTTGTGTTTCCTAGTGAACAATATAAGTTGTGTTTTGTCTGGGTTGACTCCTAGACCACACTTTCCTGCCCACCTAGAAAGTATTTCTAGAGCATTTTGTATTAGGTCTCTTAATGTAGATACAAATTTACCAGAGACAGCAATGACAACATCATCGGCGTAAGCTATCACCTTACAGCCCACCGATTCCAGTATTAACAGAAGTTTATTTACAACTGCGTTCCATAGAAACGGTGAGAGGACTCCGCCTTGCGGTGTACCTCTACTTACCAATCTCCTGAGCACCGATTCTCCTAGTTCCGCTTCAATGATTCTGCTATTTAGCATTTTGCTAATGAAGCCTACCAAGCCCGGTTCTACCCCAAGATCAGTGAGTGCTGCAGTAATTGCCCCCCTTCGACATTGTTAAAGGCCCCTTCAATATCAAGGAAAGCGGCTAAAGTAAATTCCTGTTTGTTTAGTGAACTCTCTGCCGTGTAGATAAGGTTATGTAGAGCCGTCTCTACCGATTTCCCTTTCGTGTAGGCATGTTGTGACGTAGAGATAAGATTTCTATCTATAGTTAGGCTTAAGTGAAATTCTATCAACCTCTCCAAAGTTTTCAGTAGGAAGGAAGAAAGAGATATCGGTCTTAAGTCTTTTGGACGGGTATGTGAGTTTTTACCCGCTTTTGGGATGAAAACAATTTTGACTTGTCTCCACTTAAGAGGTATGTGACCGTAGAGAAAGCAACCTTTGAAGATTGCTAGCAGCCAGTGTGCTAGATATCCGGCGGTCTTTTGCAGTTCCACTGGGTAAATGCCATCTGGACCCGTATAAGATGTAAGATATTGACATCATCGGGCTTAACAACTGCGCTGTTAGTTTCGCCTTTTCCAAACTGGATAAAGAATCAAAGCGAATGGATGCAAACGTCCCGGTGTTTGTATTATGTAAACAGATAGATACATCTGAAGTACAACTGGCGCCGGTTAGCACGAGAAAAAATCGACTGGTGTGCTTTGTTAAACTCGGCCAAAATCGCCTAAGTGGTTATCGCGCCAATCAAGAAAAAGAGGAATAATGTTACAAGAATCACAAGATCAGCATTACTAAGCAAGCCAGGAAATCAATATCCGCCACGAGCTGCGTAAGTGGAACGTTGCAAAAATCCGCAAATTGCTGACACTGGTAGTTTAGGACTTCATTAACAATAGGTTTGATTGTTCTAAAGTCAGTGGTTGTTAGTAAGATGTAGGTTAGAGTTTAAAGAATAACCATTTTGTGACTTAAAACTAAGTTTCGGTCTGTGAATTAAAGCCCCGATAATTTATATACATACATAAGCACAGGAAAACCGACGCATTGGCCAACTGACACTAAAAAGCTTCCTGACTTAATCGACTTTTGTATTACGAAAATCCTGACTCATGAAAACATTGCAATAAAATCGTGCTTTGACTTATCAACAGACCACTTACCAATTATAATAACTCTCCACGGTAGACCTGTTGGAAAAATCATCACTTCGCTATATAACCATAGGCGAACTGGAATATATTTCGTGATGTCATAAAAGAAAACATGGAAACCAGAGTCTCTTTGAAATCCACCACCGAACTGGATTATGCAATTGTATATTTAAATGATGACATAATAAAAGCAGTAACACAAGCCATACCAATATTAGACACTTCAACAACAAAGAAAACCCCTGCTTTTATTTTAGATCAAAAACAAACAAAAACGCACACTGAGAAAATAATGGCAACACTCCAGACACCCAGTCGATAAAACTAAACTAAACAAATCATCAAATGAACTCAAACAGATTCCCCAAGAACATAAAGACAATCAACTGAAGAAGTACCTTAACAGCCTCGAAACAACAACGGCTACCAACTATTTTCTATGAAAAGCACATATTCACAATATTTTCAAATAGCATGGATAATAAAAGCATTGAGTTCCCAAACTCAATTGAAAATGCAGATCACGCACTACAAAACATGACAAAAGAAGGAATAAAATATTATACATATAAAGAAACTCAAAGACAAAAAGGCACCGGGACATGACGAAATAAACGGGAAAATACTAAAGGAACTACCCGATACTATAATAAACTACAAACGAGACCTCTTTACGGAATAATTAGGCTACAATACTTTCCAAAAGCATGGAAAGTTGCACAAGTTATAGCGATCCTCAAGCCAAACGTGAAACCCACTGTTGCAAGCAATTACAAAATACTATTTGATAAAATTGACCCAATTCTAAAACAAAAAGACGCTATCCCCTCTCACCAGTTTGGTTTCCCAAAATAACATTCAATTGTGCAGCAGATTCACAGAGTAGTATACCAAATTTTCTCCTCATTTTGTTTGTTTTGTTCGTTTGTTTTTTTGTATTATTAAGGTGCTTGACGTCATAGTTGCCAAAAATAAAAATAAGGTAAATTTTTTGGGAAGACCCCACCTTCTGTATTCAATTCGCCTTGTGCGGCAGCAATAGAAGCGGTAACAGTGACTGAGCGACAGCGGGAAGTGATTCTCTTTAATTTAATTTTTTATTTGTGTGATCTGCACTCTTTTTTAGAGTGGTAAACTGTAATTCTGTATTATAACGGCACCTGAAACTCATTTCTTTCGCATTTTCGTTTTGTTTTTCCTTTAAAAATGTTTGCCTAACAACTGGTCGGACATTCATTTGCACCACTGTGCCCGTTTTTGTATATACCGCACAGTTTGACCCAAGGATGATAGAATACCAGGTTTGGCCTTTAGCTAAGGAATTGAGTGAATTGCCAGGCACTCGGCAGCACTATTCTGCGGGCTCATTTCACACGTACTCCCACTCTCGTCCAATCAGTCGTTGTTCAGACGGCAAAGGCTGCTGTGTTGATTTTTACCGTATATCACCAGCCCAATCTCAGTTTTTACATAAAGACCCCTCTGTCATGACCCCGGTTACGTTAGCTAATCAGCCGATTCTTTCAAATTCGCTGAGAGCCGGTTAACGGTCTGTAATTGGCCACATCTTCTTAATTCTTTTCACCATATGTTATCCGACACGATCTAATGTGGGATCTTATATTGCGGATTTAAATGTGCAAGACAACTGCGCGTCTAAACTTCTCGGCAGCCTTCAAGAACTGAGTGGCGCGAGCACGTCACAAAAAAATTGCACTTACTGAGGACAACCCTGCACTCCGCAATATCCACACAACTTTTTCCAATCGCACGATATGCATTTTGCAATTTTGTGTGGTTATCCGGTTATCAGGTACCAGCTAATAAAACGACCACCCCCTTTGAAGACATTAACGAGCTGTCCATAAGTACAAGCAGATTGTACTCAGCTTCTTTGATGATTAATCTAGCGGAATCTGCTGATAAGCCCAATTTCGAAAACTATTCTCCCCATGCATTTCTCCAAATATGCATACATATATTCTATGCGTGGAACTGGGTACTTTTCGATCATAAGACTGGGCTTCAGCATTACCTAAACATCGCCGCTTACCTCTCCATTTTTCTTTGCCACTGGAACTATTGACGTCGTCCATTCACAATAATTAACCGGCTGTAATTAGTGATTAACTGCACTGCCGAAATAAATTAAATACAATTTGTACTTAAGATACGTAACTTACCTTGAATATCTGCGGTCAAGTCTCGTTCACAAAAATTCGGGGATCTTTGGTAATAAAATAATGATGTTTCGAGCGACCCTGCTGACCTTTCTTCATGTTTATTCGTCTTTGTTTTACGAATAGGCCGGTCATTGCCTTCCCGTTCGTCTACTCGTTCGATTTTTTTAGCTGAATTAAGCTTTTTATTGCGTGAACGCTTTAGTACGACAATCGGTTCTCCATTTCCAAAGTTCGATTGGTCAACTAATATAGCTCGTCGAAACTGATGTTTTAGGACTTTGCCTACTATGTGAAAGTTAGGCGCAGATTTCCAGCATGTTTTCAATTGGCAACTGCCGGACATTCCATGACATTTACATCGCAACTCCATGTTGTTAGAAACGGCCTTAAAAAATACAAATTCATTACATCAACTAAATTGAAGTAAGTGCAGAATATTTCGGTTTTATAGATAATTAGGTATTGTTTTAAATATTCGCTTTTTTCATAATTTGCTTTAGTGGCATAGATTGAGCCGGATTTCATAATGACTTTACTCATAATTTGAATACCTCTGAAATATATTTTCGGCCATTTTTTGTTTAAATTCTAATTAAAAATTATTTTTCTTGGTTCCGACATATTTCTTATTTTCAAACTATATTTTCTTGATTTAACAATGCAAAAATTAAAGAAGGTATCATAGTAGAATTTATTGAAAAAATTGGAATCTTAAAGTGGCAAAGACTTTGAATGAATTTCAAACAATTTCCTTGACTATGAAGGAGGCAAAAATTATGGCATCATAGTTGAGTAGCCTGTGGTATCCACTGAAATTCATTTTTAGATAAGCATTAAGGGGAAGAACCAAGATTTGAGGGTTAGAATAATTTTTTTTTGGGGAAAATTTTATATTATGAATCCACCTGAAAATACCGTAAAAAATATTAAATAAAAAAAAATATCAAATGTTAGGTTTCTATGGTTATATGTATATTTTATATACATATATATATATTAGGCCGGGTCGATTTGTGGGGAGGCAAAAAATTGCCCATTGCTCTGTGAAAATCATATTATATTTTAGGGATCAAAATAAGAAACTTTGCCCAAATTGGGGGACATCACAATTCGTTTTAGAGGTATGGTTCCTTCGGCAAAGTACCCAATACACAAAAAATACTATCGACAAACAATTACCTCTTCTAGGGCAGGTACCTTGACGCATTGCATGGAATCGGTTAATGTAGTTGGGATATGATTCACCCTCATGTCTGGTACCACTTGAGAAATATGACCACGAGCTGCCACCCAGGCTGTTATGGTTATGTTATGCTGATCTTACAATGCCAAGCAAACGGTCGCACGAACCAAATGAATACGAACACAACAACAACAGCAAGAATAAAATATTTTGAAGGACAGTGGTAGAAAGATAAGTAAAAACCATCTCACGGGGCTCTCAGTAGCGGGGGTTTCACACTTCGAGGACCACGCCCGTGAGGATGATAAACCCTTTACCGGCCGAGGAGTTTACCGCAGAAGGGTCCTACATACTTTGGGATTGAGTGGGCTAGTCACCATGCAATGCGCATTCAAAATAAGTGGTGAGAAGACTCTCGGTCGGGCTAGCTACCAATTGAGCAGTTCACACCAGCGATCACTGGTTGATACTGGTCGAGCTAGTATCCGATCGGGAATATCCCAGCAGCGACATGAAGCGCAATCCACAGTAAGCAGCAGGCACAAACCCCTCCGGCAATCTGAGTCTTGGGAATGGTGCGACTCTGACAGAGGAATTGTAGGCGGAGGAGGGGTAAACGCCCAACTCCGTTTATCCTAGTGCATTGGATGATCCCAGAGAGCCTGGGTTAAGCGGCGCGGGAGTGAAATGGTAGCTGTGTTACCTAGATAGGGGCAAAACCTCAGAAACAGCTAGCCAGCTTGTGGAGCAACGCTCCAAGAATATGCCTGATCAAAGCTATGAAGCATCAGCGTCTGAGCGGGGAAAGTACCGCTGTAGGGCAAACAGGAAAACAGTAACTGCATTTGATAAAGTTGTGCTATTAAACATCAATAGGGTTTTCTAGTAGAGACGGTTAGGTACTGATAGGTTGTAGCCGCCATGTTTTGATGGTGTCTGTTCAATCTATGTTTTAATTCAGTCAAATTACCACAGCAAGCAAGGGTTTTCCAATAAGAGATGTTATTTTGATAGTCAAAGATAAATTTTATTTTTTAATATAAATGATCGGTTGTTCATTTTATTATAAAGAGGAGGGTATGCCGTTAATAGTGGAAAATAACATCAGGCAAATGACCCCTACGACCACGCTTACAGGACAATATCCTTTTAATGAAATTTTCCATAACCGAATTGCAAAGTGGCTGCCCTATGTCCTCGATAGCCTCACAAATTCCATCTTTGAGGTCTTGAATCGACCCTGGGCTGTTGGCGTAGACTTTCTCTTTCACGTGGCCTCAAAGAAAAAAGTCACAAGGAGTTAAATCACAAGATCTCAATTGTGATCACCTCTTCGAGAGATAACGGTCCGGAAACTTTTCCCGTAAAATATCAATGGTTTCGTTGCTTGTGTGGCACGTAACGCCGTCTGTTGAAAATAAATGTTGTCCAGATCAATACCACCTAATTTCGGCCATAAAAAATCGTTAATCATCTCGATAGCGCAATCCATTCCAAAGTAACACTTGTTATTCGAAAACCCTTTTGTACGACTGAGCAGCACGACTAACTGATAAAAAATTCATTATTACCGATTTTATTGTAAGATATGATTATCTCTCACGGAGGTGACCTGAATTGATTACAAAGATCATGTCAACTAACTTTCATGCGGAGTTTTATAAATTCATAATACTAGGCCAATAACCCGGTAAATGTTTTAAAACCTATATAAAAAACCACAATTAATCACAAACCGAGTTTTTATAACGGTGCCCATCCCTTCTGTTCGCTTACAGAAGAACGACAAGTAAAATACTTCTGTTGTGGGAAAAATGTCCCTGTCCTGTTATGGGAGGGTTGCCCGCCAATAGAGATAAAGCTAAAAAATACCATAAGATTTTTGTGGTACTGAAAAAGTATTCGTTTACGGCAAGTGCCCATTTAAGGAGATGGTTGCTAGGAGGGAGTACACTGTACTTAAATTATTCTAAATGCTTCAAACCATATAACTTATTTACACTTTGCTCACTTTGCTTGGCTCATTTCAGATATCCAAAAAGTAGTTTTCCAAGCATTAAATATAATTTATGCTTTTTTTGATTAAAGCTGAGAAGCTTAAATAGCTCAATTTAATACTGGCTGTGTAACTGTCGAACAAAATTTGCCATAGTAGCAAACGCAATACAGAGTGCTAACAATGGGAAAAGGTAAAAATATAGGGTTTTTCAATAAGGGCGGGTAGATGTTGAGATGGAATAAAAGGGCGTTTGCTGTGTGGCACGTAGCGCCGTCCTGCTGGAACCACATGTCGTCTAGGTCCATACGGTTCAGCATGGGCCATAAGAAATTGGAAGGGCCACCACGTCTACCGAAAAATGGGCGCAATGCGCGCAACGTTTGCGTTAATGAACACTCATTTTGATAATAAAGTTGTATCATTTGAACATGCTGTTCAATCGTGTAATTTGCCATGATGATTTGGCATAAAACAAAAGATTTGACTGATGTCACCAAAACACAATGGCTGCCACAGGGCGCCAAAATCGACCCGCGCCAATTGAAAAACCCTTTATATATATGCAAAGCGCCAATTTTAATAAGATTTTCTTCTTTATAACGTTGCGATTTCGAGTATTTTCACGTTCGTTGCAGATTCTCCCAGATTAAACAGTACCAAAATAAGTCGAACATTTGTATTATTCTTACTGAACTCCCCAAACACTTTTTATTTTTGACTTACGCGATAAAATATAAGGAAATCTTAGAAGCCAAGAGTTAAAGTTAAAGATTTAATTTAAACATAGCTTTAATTATTATATTTTACTCACAATCCTTCCAGCATTGTTATTATGTAGGTTAATTTTTGATTGAACATCTCCGGCTTTTTCCCGACAATCCAAAAATAATTTAGAAAATTCAACGCCGAAGTCCATATTATGGGAACAACCTCCCCATTTCCAACGGCTGGTGATTTTCGCACGTTCGTGCTTTTTTTCTTCTTCGGGTGTGAGTATTTGATTTGTTTCTAAGTACTGAAGAAACAGCTTTTTTTCTTTATCAAGGCTTCTCCGAAGATTTTTACTCAGCGTTTTGCGATTGATTGAAGGATCACAACCGCAAGATACCAATCGACCTTGGCTACAAGCCCGGGCAACATTGTGGGCTACACCTGCTGCCGAGATCGCAAATGCAAATGCACTTTCTCTGTATCCTGTAAAAATAATTAAAGAAATGTTTAACAAATAGTCAAAATCTTGAAATCGGCTTATTATAAAAATTCCTGGAAAAACAAAACGTTTAAGAAAACAGTTCAAAATTAGAGTTGTAGTTCACAAATTTTACGAACAGATCATACATGGTATTTTGAGAGATGACACCAGTATCATATGTATATTAGGGCGGGTCGATTTAAAAATCGCTCATTGCTCTGTGAAAATCGTATTCTAGGTATCAAAATAAGAAACTTCGCCGAAGAAACCATACCTCTAAAACGAATTCTGATGCCCCCCAATTTGGGTGCCAGTTGGACACATCAAGTGAAGCCAAGTCCTTCTCCACCAGATCTTTCCAACGCAGAGGAGGCCTTTTCTCTTACTCTGCTACCACCAGCTGCTACCGCATCGAATACTTTCAAAGCCGGAGCGTTTGTATCCATTCGGACGACATGACCCAGCCAACGTAGCCGCTGGATCTTTATTCGCTGCGCTATGTCTATGTCGTCATAAAGTTCATACAGCTCATCGTTCCATCGTCTGCGATATTCGCCGTTGCCAACGTGCAAAGGTCCAAAAATCTTACGCAGAATCTTTCTCTCGAACACTCCAAACGTTGCTTCATCGGATGTTGACATCGTCGAAGCTTCTGCGCCATACGTTAGGATGGGAATGATGAAAGTCTTGTAGAGTGTTAGTTTTCCTCGTCGAGAGAGGACTTTACTGCTCAGTTGCCTACTTAGTCCAAAGTAGCACTTGTTGGCAAGAGAGATTCTACGTTGGATTTCAAGGCTGACATTGTTATCGGTGTTAATGCTGGTTCCTAAATAAACGAAGTCTTTTACAACCTCGAAATTATAACTGTCAACAGTGAAGTGGGTGCCGATAGCCGAGTGCGCCGACTGTTTGTTTGAAGACAGGAGGTACTTCGTTTTGTCCTCGTTCACCACCAGACCCATTCGCCTCTTCGCGTTTGGTATCAAACGGCTCGGAGAGGTCCTTCCCAATTCTGACGGCGCTGCTGGTGTTGAGCAACGTCATCTTACATAGACGTATTAGTTTTGTGGGGATACCAAATTCAGACATCGCGGCATACAAGTAACTCCTTTGCATACTGTCGAATGCAGCTTTAAAGTCGACGAAAAGATGGTGTGTGTCGATTCCTCTTTTCCAAGATTTGGCATATTGTGAGTATTTGGTCGATGGTAGACTTTCCAGGTCTGAAGGTCCAATCAGTTGGTTGCCGGTGGGCTTCAGCCTTTCACACAATACGCTCGCTAGAACCTTATAGGCGATATTTAGAAGACTAATCCCGCGGTAATAGGCACAAATTGCAGGATCGCCCTTCTTATGGATGGGGCAGAGCACACTTAAATTCCAATCGGCAGGCATGCTTTCACCCGACCATATTTTGCATGCACCTGATCATGCACCTTACCAGCTCCTCGCGCCATGTTTGAATAGCTCAGCCGGCAGTCCGTCGGCGCCCGCGGCTTTGTTGTTCTTTAGCCGCGTTATCGCTATTCTCACGTCGTCATGATCGGGTAGCGGACCTACAATTCCGTCGTCAACGATTGGGGTATCGGGATCTTCACATTCTCGGTGACATGCGCAGCAGATTGTTCTGTACGTAAGTCACCAGATCGCCGTCTTTGTTCTTACAGGAAAACGCTCAGGTCTTAAAACCTTCGGTAAGCCGCCGAACTTTCTGGTGGAATGTTCGGGCGTTGTTCCTATTGGCCAGCAAATTACTTACATATATAAAAAATTACTCTTTAACCGAGTTCATTTTAATGAATTATATTCGTTGTCACAAAATGAAATATTAATTTAAGCTTAAAGAAATTAGGGTGGGCTGAGTGGGAGTTTATATCTTTTCGTTCGTCTGAATTCCCGTTTTTCGATAGAAATATGACGAAACTATTTCTTAGAATAAATATAGGGAACAGGATAGGAAGTTTAAAACAGTGCTCCTGCTACGGCAGTCACCTAGACGCAGTGCAGGGACTTCATCGAGTCTCCAAACAGATCCAGGCACCTGGAGGAATTGTTGATAGCTCATTCTGATGTCTGGTACCACTTGAACACGATGACCAAGAGCTGACACCTCCTAATCTAGGGGTTATGTGTAACCTTTCCCATTCAACGATCTGCAGCCAGGAAGTAAATTCAGCTGTACTATAACAGCGCCTCCTCAACACCCAGCCGAATTGAGGAGCGGCGGATCTGTTGAGATCGTCAAGAAAATCGAGGACTGTCCAGCTTGCCTTGTCGGGGAGACAGTTGTAGGAAAAAGAAAGGAAAGTTGTAGGAAAGCCCTAGATGCTGAGAGATAGGGTGGGTCAGTCATCACAGACCCAGCATCAAAGATAGTTAAGCGAGGAGATCTTCAAAGAGAAACAACTGCAACTCGATAGGCGAGGGCATACGCCCAACTCTGGCGCCACCTGGAAAACCCGACGCATTCACCAGTCCTGTAGGACTGCACTTGTACCCGACCCAGAACAGGGAAGCGGGAAAGCAGCAGTTGAACCCGTTGCAAAGCGGAAAGATAACCCCGCAGGCACCCAGCTTCCCCCGGCCAGGGAGCGGCAGGATTTTCCTCCCGCGCCAGTCCCGCTGGATAGTAACGGACAGCAAATAAGCTATTCGGACGCTCTCATAGGCACCCGTTTGGCAGTGCTGCCAAAGAACTATCCTAGGGAGACGCTAGGGCAAGAAGACCTTACCGTGCTTCAAGAGGGTATAATAGATCAGGTCTTCAAAGGATGGGCGCTGGCCTTTTGCCAGGTTTACTTCAGGCCGGGTTTTTTGTGGACTGCAAGGAGGAGAAAGCCTCGGACTGGTTGGCAGTCGTGGACGTGCCAGAGATAACTGAACAGGAATGACACCACAAATCTTGTCAGTAACCCAGATCAATCCATATATATCGTGTGTTAGTGGCATCAGCCGCTATTGCACGCTGTTCTGCTTCGGGGGACCTATGCATAATACCAGCTCAAGAGCCGCGGGCTTACAGGGGCCTCAAAAACAGCAACAATAAGGTAATGTGGGATCGCAAGAAAGACTTAGAATAAGCGTAGTGTTAAATATTGGGTATGTGAAAAAGTTTCCGTCCTTTCTTAGCCAAAGTTACGAATTATTTAAACAATTAAATAATATGTGATATTATGAGATGCATTGGAAGCTACAACTCTATCTTTCCGGCAGCATACGGATTCTTCCGACGAAAAATTCGGGTTCTTTTGACTTGATCCAATCATTGAGCCAGTTTGCAATGCTCTACCCAATAAGGGCTGACTGCATTGACCGGAACAGATGGTAGTCCCAAGTTGCAATGTCTGGGAAATACGACGGGTGGGGTAAGATTTTCCACATGATCTCACACCAAAGCAGTAACAAGTCAGACTTGAGAGAGCAAATGAGTTGCTACGAATGGCCGAAAGCGGTCAATTTTCGAATATTGTGTTTTCTGACGAGAAAATTTTTCAAATTCGTAAACTCCCACAACGATAGGGTTAATTTGACTGACCGCTCATACGAGAATTTGAGTCATCGATTGGTCACCAGGAGGCAGCACCCGCCACAGGTAATGGATTGGGCCGGTGCTTTGAAGCCATGGGCAGTTTGCTTTGAAGCCATGGGCAGACACAAATTTCGGTGGCAGACCCTGGACGTTTCAGCAGGGCGCAGCATCGTTTCACAAAGCTCGAGTGAACCAAGAATGGCTTAAAATCAAGATTCCGAAAGACGATGACGTTCACACAATGGTTCTCAAATTCCGCAGACGCGAATCCGATGGATTATTCTCGTTGGGCCATTTTGGAGAGCAAGTTCCGAACTAAGTTCTCGAGGCGCTGAAAAAAGCCATTGTCCGCGAGTGGGCTAATATACCTGCAAGTCACATTCGGGCAGCTTGCGATTCGTTTCTGGACCGTCTCAAGGCCATAGTCAAGGCAAAGGGTGGTCATATCGAGCAAGTTAAACTTATTCTTAATTTTGTATTATTTTCACACATTTTTTACTTTGAATTGAATAAAAGTAATTTTCCAAACTAAATTTATGGATGTATTAACAAGGCGAAAGCAAGACTTGAAATGGCCAAATAAGTTTCGAATGATCATATTCATAATGGGACTTATTCGAAAGCATAAGTTGGTTTGTTAGAAAAATGAAATCAGTTAAAATTTAATATTCATACTTTGTGTGAATAATTTTGTCCCTTGAAAATATGAGGAATTGTATGATTTTCGTTAATATTTTATTTATGGAGTAAAGTTTTGTTAAGTTTATGTTAGTTTAAATGAACAATATATTTGTGTATTTTTCTTAGAATAACATTTTCAAATACTTTTTCTCAACATACAGTTTCTTGATTCCAAAATTGGTTGTTGTGTGAATAATTTTGTCTGTGTGTATGAGCCATGGTAAAAAAATTCAGAAGGTGTGACCAATATCAGACCGTTAACCGGCTCTCAGCGAATTTGAAAGAATCAGCTGATTGGTTGACATCACCGAGGGCATGGAAACGATTTGTTTACGAAATAGCGGAGATTCTGTCAGTGATATAGGGGTAAAGCCAAAAAATCGATGCCGTTTGCACAACGACTGATTGAAATGAGCGAGCAGAATTCAAGGATGATAGAATACAAAGTTACGCATTCCAAATTTGGAGTGTCGTCAGGCTCTCTTAATAAACAGACAAACAAAAAGAAGAGGAATTATTTATTTGTGAAGATAAAAAATGGTAAAAAATGTGTAAAAATAACACAAAATTAAGAATCAATTTACTTTTGCTCGATTTGACCACTCTTTGCCTTGACTATGGCCTTAGTATGGTCCGGGAACGAATCGCAAGCTGCCCTAATGTGACTTGCAGGTATTTTCGCGAACAATGACTTTTTTCAGCGCCTCGAGAACTTAGTTCGGACCTTTCTCTCCATGGTTTTGTGAGACGGTGCCGAGTCCTGTTGAAACGTCCATGGTCTGCCACCGAAATGTTTGTCTGCCCATGGCTTCAAAGCAGCCTCCGGAATACTTTCCCGATAATATTTCGCATTTACTTTGACGTCAGGCTCGATGAAAGTGATTGGAGAACGCCCATCTGCCTTTACAGCAGCACAAGCCATTACCTGTAGCGGGTGCCCCTCCTGGTGACCAATCGATGACTCAAATTCTCGTATGAGCGGTTGGCCAAATAAACCCTATCGTTTTGGGAGTTTACAAATTATAAAATTTGAAAAACTTTCTCATCAGAAAACACAATATTCGAAAACTGATCGCTTTCGGCCAAGCGTACGAACTCCTTCGCTCTCTCAAGTCTGACTTGTTACTGCTTTGGTGTGAGATCATGCGCCTTTTGGATCTTGCAAGGGTTGACTTTGAGATCATTTGTCAGTATGCGGTGGATGCTATGGTCAGATATTTTCAGTTCTTTCGCCATTTGATTGGCATTTTGTCGGAGATTTCGCTCAAGTTGCTTCTTAACTTTTTGAACCATTGTACGCGACGTTTCGCGTTATTTATTTTAAGGTGCTCACGAAGGATCGCTGGTTGTGATTTTCTAGCCAAATATAATGCAATCACACTATTATGTTTAACCCTAGAACACACACCCGGGTACAAATGTATCCACTTCAACTTTGAAGTGTTGTAACTTTTAAACCGCTATACCTCTATACCGCTAACTTCGGATCTTGGAAGATTATTTAGTTTTGAGTTCAAATTCAAAATTTGAACCAGATCGGACCATTGGTTCAGGAGCTACAGCCTTCCAAACACATTATATACGTAAACACACACCCGGGATACGTTTGTACCCCAATAGTAAAAATCCTCATAATAATCAAAAAAAAAAAATATTTTTTATATAATTTTTTTATTTCAAAAATTAAAAATATTCATTTCACACATTATATTATTGACTTTTATTATAAAAATTATAAAAATGCATCTTATATCTAAGGGAAATCATGGCAAATAGAGCAATTTGTTGATGTGACCGAATGTTCAAGACACATTGGCTTCTTACATTTGAAGCACAGCTTTCTGGTTTTTCTACGGCGTTTTTCCTCTTGTGCGTAACATAAATAGCAAGATCCGGACACAGGTTTTGGCGTGCGCGCTGCGGCAGATGTTGATGCTGCTGTTGACACCATTGATTCCAGCGGTCGGTTGAAATATGCTTCAATAGCAATTTTAGTCGAAAAATCTCGCGTCACTTGACGATTTATGGCTCTGGCTTCAATAATGGGCATACACAATGCTTCAGCCAAGCTGCGCAGGATCTGCTTACGCTTGTTGTTTGTTCTCCAAGGCAACATAGGGTTATTCAAATCGTAGACAATGTAGGCTGCAAGAGCTGTAATGTCCAACATGTTGAACAACATCGCTAGAGTCCATCGTTTTGTTTGTCTTTGTGTTGGATATTCCGCAAACATTTGGTCCATTCGATCAACACCACCTTTGGTACGATTATAATATTCAATTATTTCAGGTTTCCCACTGTCAGCTATTTCAGCATCATTATGCATGGTCGAAAGCAAAATTACTGCTTTATTTTTTTTGGGAACATAAGAGCACATTTTCACATTATTTTTGAAGCCAAATGTAGTTGAACCAATTGTCCTGTTTTTGTTCTGCTTCATTTCTTGAGGAATATATGATTTGTTTTTGCGCAAAGTTCCAACGATCGTGAGTTTCCAGGTGAGAAGCAGTTCTGCAACTGGCAAGGTCGTAAAAAAATTGTCCATTGTAATGTTTCGGCCACTTCCTTGGTATTTGGCAGACAAATCCTTCACCACTCGTTCGCCTTGGTTCGTTTCCCTACCCATTTCTGGTTGGCCAGTATATATTTGTCCATGCAGTGGATATGCATTTGTGGCATTGCAAATCCACCAAACCTTGACACCATATTTAGCAGGTTTTGACGGTATGTACTGCGTAAACCGTGTGCGTCCACGGTAAGGAAATAATTGTTCATCAATCGTCAAGCATGAGCTGGGCTTGTAATGTGTAGCAAGATTATTGTTCATCATCGTCCACAACTCACTGATCGGTGCTGCTTTATCAGTTAGTAAGCGTGTTGCACGAGTGTTTTTATTGTCAAATCTTAGGAACCGCAATATCGAACAGAAACGGTTGACTTCCATTGTGGCGCGATATAAAGGATAGTTTTTGACGCTCCATAAATCTCGAACATGTTCTCTATTGCTATGGTTCGCACCAGTCATAATAAGTATGCCAAAAAATGCCTACAGCTCTGCTAGCTAACTTATTTGTGTGGCGCATAATTATATCAGCCATTTCAACGTTCATGAAACATTTGAATGTTTGCTCTATTGACAACATTTCAGTGCATCTAGCTGGTCCAGAACGTTCTCTTATAATATTTTGTCTGAGTACCTGACGACTTACATTTGGTTCTTTCATCCACTCAGTACCATCACGTGCAACAAATTTTTCGCCACTAGCAGGTAATTCATTATTTTCTTCTACTTCTTCTTCTTCATCGTCTTCTTCATCATCCTCATAGTCCGCATAATCAGGTAATACTTCTGCGGCACTTTGCGAAACTTCAGCATCGTCATCAGCAATTTCAATGCCATTCGAATTGAATTTCTTCTTCATCTTCTGAGTCAAAGTCATAGGGAGCGTCATCGTCACAAATTTCATCAAATAAAGATTGTATATATGATTCTCGCTGTTCCTCAGTTAGCCTGCATAATAAAAAAAATTAGTATATGTTTACATTGTTGCTTATTTTACATTTTTTACCTTCTATATGCTGCACTTGATAAATATTCGTTTCTTCTTGAAGTCATTTCGTATCCAGTTATTTATAGTTTCAGTTATATTTATTTTCACTTATATTTTCACTTCTTACACTTTTGAGCACCAAAACAATAATGAAAATATCAACAGGCAGCATTTATAACAACACCTCGTGTGAAAACAACCCTTGCAGCTGCATATAAAATACAAAAACCAGTTATACCAGTGTATTTGCTACCTACGTACCCATGCCTCGCGCGACCTTTTTCCACATATCTTTTGAACCAGGTAAAATATTTCAATGAAATAAAAACCAAAATGTGTATTCGTTGTTACTCTACAAGTATATTATTATAAATTATATTATTTTGTTTTGCATTCAACAACAACAAAAATCCACTGTTGCATGTCCTGACTTTATTTGCCCATATCGCTGGAACCAGTAGGAATATTCGAATGAAACAAAAGACAAAATACTTGTTATATATTAAAATATACATTTCAAAAAAAAAAAATCATAGAAATCGGTTGAATAAGCATTAAAAAACCGCAAAATAAGGTCCCGGGTACAAACGTATCCCGGGTGTGTGTTCTAGGGTTAAAATCCATTACTCCACGTTTACTCTCTCCAAAATTCTTCCGCGCGCTTGCAAACAATACTCTGGGCTGTCATTTAGCCAACCAATAGAAGCACGGGCATTAGCTGCGCAAGCGGTCTGAAGTTAATTACGCCTGGAGTACCGGAACCTGTATAGACAAATTCAGCTGCTCTGAATCCATTCCTTGGGAGTATTATTTTGTTTTATAGAGTTTACTGACTTAAATTTAGACGATTTTTCGGCATATCGGCAGTAGGCTTTTTATTACATTTGATACATATTGAATTCCGACGAAAAGTAGAGCATGATTCATAGAAAAAGCTCGTATCGAGTTTGTTCAAAAATGTCACATCCGCTGATGAAATATTTACACAACCGGTGAAAAAGAATGCTCTGCATTTGGCGCAGTGCACTTTAGGTTGATTGCGCTCAAACCTCTTGCCCACAAATATAATGCATTAGCTGGTTATTTATGAGTTCACATTTATAGTATCATTATTAAAAAAAATTATAAATTTCTTTTGTCATCGAAAATTTCACCGAAAGAATCGAGATCTGGAATTTCGTGTATTACTTTTCAGTTTTTCTAATGGCCGTCGCTCCTCGGCAGACAATGGCGAACCTCCGAGTGGATGTATTGCTGTCATGAAAAGGATCCTCATAAAAAAACATCCGCCGGTCGAAGGAGGAGGTGTAATGTCCCTCCATTTGTGAAAACAATATATGTACGTAATTCAGTGTTCTATAATTCATTTAAATAAAGTAAACCTTCCGGTTTAAAATTTTAATTAATTGAGTGCAGCCTTTGTGAAAATTGTCATGCATATAAGTCATTAGCATTAATCTTGAAAAATATAATTTATAAATCGGCTGAATTTATAAAACTTATTAAGTACATGTATTTCAGTGTTTCTTATTTCAATTAACTGGATGTTACAGTATTTTTAATTTCCTATTTCGTTTACATACGTTGGCTGCAATTGCAATTCATCGACGCCTCTCATCTTGATAACTATGCAAATCAAACTACCCCACACAACATTCATTTCCTCGGGCTCAAGTAATTGTTTATGACAATATCATGCTAATGTTATGTTTCAGTCAATACAGATTAAGACATATCTGTCGCCCGCAAGTGCAATCGTACAACTTGTCAACTGTCACTCAAAAGCACAGCCAGCCATCAATATACATCCAGCAATCGCTGATCGCTGAGCTTCAATTTGCATATATATGTATACACATGTATGTATATGCTTGGCTAATGTACGACCGTACAGAAAAATTGCATTACTGTCAAGCAAATGTCACTATGTCACAATGTCACTCGTCAATCGTCCGGCGTAAGACAAAGCAAAAGTTAAATACAAGTTCGTACATATGCAGTAAATATCAATAAATTTCACATGGTCAATATGTCCAGGACCACACTACTCGTTTTTCCTAGCGCATTCCTACCTTATTGGCGAGTACGAGTACATACTCGTATATATGTACGAATCTTGCTAATTCAAGGCTCAGGGTCCGTACTTAAAACCAAAAAAGAATACAAGTAGAGTGTTTCCCGCATTTTTCAACCGCATTCGCCTCCCAGGGTAAATCTGTAAGCAATTTAACCATACTCTTTCGTAATCATCTTCAAACTAGTGACAATGGACTCAAAATGTCCCAATTCTGACTAATATTGGCTAATTAAATTTAACGTTGTAGTAATAATTATTTCTCATTGATTGAGTATGGCTTTCTTTAAATATTACTGTAGCGCTTCTTTTACATGGATGTGCATGGATTAGGCTTCACTTTTACTTTTTGTTCACTAATAAGATGAAAGTAATCAATCCAGCAAGTATGTGTTTTGCGGCTCATTCATATTCATCTGCTTAAAAGAAAGTAAATAAACATAATATTATATTTACTTATGATATTTTTTGCCAAAATGGGTATAGATCGATAGGCGAATGGTATCCTCAAATTATAGGCAAATGAAAGGACAAAGAGCGGACTGGTACCAAGCCGAAATGGGGCAGTCTGATTGTAGTGTGAAGACATTCTGATTTGCAGCAGGGCAAGTGACGAAAGTAGAGTATACGAAGTGTGTTACAAAAATAAGGATACGGTTTCAAATTTCGCGGGCTACGTACATTCGACTTTCGATTTTTTTTTGATGTTGGTACACTCGTCTCGAAGATATCATACGTTCACGGTTTTAGCAACATAGCATGTTAAGTTTGTTTGTGAGACGCAAAAATAAGACAAGTGTTTTGCATGTTTGACGATTTTCTGCGAAACTCCCGCGAATTTTCAAAATTCGCCTTATTTGAACACACCTCGTATATTTACATGTTCAGAAGGACATACTTCGTAGGGCATTAAGATGGAAAATATTTTGTTAATGATCCAATATAAATATTTTGTTAACTAGTTCACATAAATATGTATGATACTAGCATGTAAGTATATAAGTGCATTACTTGTAGCAAAATTTAATTAAATAATCGAAGGAGAATACATACGTGTATACATTTTTCTGTCAGTTAAGGAAGAATAAAAATGATATGGAAAGAAAATTGAGAAAAATTCAAACCACCTTAATATGCACGTAAAAACTTTAGATTAAACAGTAAAAGTAAAATAAGTTGATATTCGTAGAATGGAGTTAAAGCAATGCATAAATTGTATGCAAACACAAGTACGTGTTTATATACAGAAGTATGTTTGTATGTATACAAGGACGTTTAGTGTGTAATCAGCGAAGCGTCAGCAATTTGACCATAAAATATATAAAAGCTTACACTCGGCGATGTGCATCAAATGCAATATTTGCAACAAGTGCTGAGCATTGTCATGACCAATCCATATGTATGTACATACGTTTATACATAAATAAGTGCCACCCTCAGTGTCCCCATTGTTACCTACTGTCACAGTCACAACCAACAATCAGTAAGCAAAGGTAAATTCCATTGCTGTGTCGGCTTTGTTGTTACGGTGTTCTGGTTATTATCTGGTCTCCTTTCGTCGGCAATGTTGTTGACAAAATCTGCTATTGATTGCTTAACATATCGTTAAATCACCATCAATCAAACAACGTCAACTTGTTATCCGCCGACATTCGTAGTCTGTCCCTTGACAACCGGTCGTCCATCTAAAGAATTGAACGGATTGAAATAACGTTCGCTGCCTTAAATCTATGTCTGTCCAACAAAATGTCACTACAAACAGGCTGATGCTAACATGTTGCAAAGCGAACAAAAACCAGAAATTGTGGAAACGCTTGGCCGCTTGTCAATTTCAGCGCTTTGCTCCAACGGTCTATTGTCTGGATGTCAGTGCTAAATGTTGGTAGTGGACAATGTTGCTGCGTTCACGTCACAATGTATCCAATGTACAGATTCACTGCTGCTGTTCCTATTGCTTCAACGTGCATAAATTACACATACAAACGAGTGCAAGCATTGGAACTAAAATCAGCTTACTACCTATCATCAAGCACATATTTACGTATGCTACATTTCCGAATACTACTTAAATACGAGCATATACAAACAGACAATACTCGAGCAATTCTTGGCAACATATCCAAACGACAAAGATCGTTTAATCCCTGCCACAATGTACGCCATTAATTCCCTGGTGGAATTAAATAAGCATACTTTTTGCTCTTTCGAGGACCACTTTGATTGACAACCTACTGTGACAATGCGATGAGCGCACTCAATAAGATATGCAAAATATTTCACCCGCCAATCTAGACATACAATCGCTATTGGAACAAAGAAGTATGCACCTTGGTATTTCATGTCAATACTTGGTTTGGTTGCGACACTTTTATGGGATATATCTTGACAGCTATGGTAAACTGAGTTGAGCTGGAGTTAGCCGAACTACATGATACAATAATAACAAGCAGAAGTCATTCATAGCGCAAAATCTACAAAATAGTTGTAATTACATATATACATATGTGCAAAATGATTGTGAGAAATTTGAACATGCAAATAAAAATCCGAAGTAAAATTTTAACAACTTCAAAATAGGGTAATGTATATATGGATATGTAGGTACGCACGATACGAGTACAAACACCATAATCGCAACTAAAGGGTTTTTCAATTGGCGCGGGTCGATTTTGGCGCCCTGTGGCAGCCATTTTGTTTTGGTGACATCTGTCAAATCTTTTGTTTATTATTCAATTGTTTATGCCAAATCATCACGGCAAGTTACACGATTGAACAGCACGTTCAAATAATAAAACTTTATTATCAAAATGAGTGTTCATTAACGCAAACATTGCGCGCATTGCACCCATTTTTCGGGAGACATGGTGACCCTTCAAAGTCGACTCTTCAACGTTTGGTGACCAAATTTGAGACGACCGGGTCAGTAAACAATCAGCCAACACCCGTACGTTCAAGGAACCCAAGATCAGCCGAGAACATTGTCGCGGTCCGTGAAAGTGTACAGCAGAACACGAGGCAGTCTATTCCTCGCCGTCCACAAGAACTTGGCCTTTCGCAGACTTCAACTTGGCGAATTTTGCGTCGGGACTTGGGCCTACACCCGTACAAGATCCAACTGACCCAGGAGCTCAAAGTTGATGACCATAGACAACGACGTTTGTTCGCTGACTGGGCTTCGAATCGTTTGGAAGAGAACCCCAGTTTTGGGCGAGAAATCATCTTTAGTGACGAGGCGCATTTTTGGATGAATGGGATGAATGGGACGACACCAATCCACACGAGGTTCACCAGGTGATAATGCATCCTCAAAAAGTTACCGTTTGGTGTGGATTTTGGGCCGGCGGCGTCATTGGTCCCTACTTGTTTGAAAACGACGTTGGTGAGGCGGTCACCGTCAACAGCGAGCGCTACACAACGATGATAACCAATTTCTTTTGGACCTAGATGACATGTGGTTCCAGCAGGACGGCGCTACGTGCTACACAGCAAACGCCACGATTGACGATTTCAACATCTACCTGCCCTTATTGAAAAACCCTTAGCTTAATGCATAAGCTAAACTTAATATTAATAATCCAACGAGAGCCCTCCTCACGACCGCCTACGTTAGGTCACGTGGTTGTCCCTCTCCCACTGTGGTGAAATCATTTAGTCTCTCGGATACTTATAAAATACTGTGGATGGTTGCGGATTTTAAGTCTGACAGACATCCATTGAAGTCTCGTCTAACAAGAGTGAGGCAGTGGGTTTACTGGGTAAATTGCAGACAATCAATTACTGAATGGGTTCGACATCAAAAACGTCGTGATAGATTATAGCAGTACAACGCGTGTTCACTTCTTTATAATCCGCAAAGAAAGGAAGAGTCTTCTCAAAAACTGCTAGATGTGGTGTATCGTATAAAATGCAAAACTGGACAGGGAAAAGTCGAAGTAGCTCTTTTAGACGTTGGCTCCATTGGGATCGAATAATTCGTTGTTTAATCGAGACTATCAGATTTAAGCAGAGAGCAGTGTAGTGAAACACGAAAGTTCCACAACCGACTGGCAACAAAAACCGAGCGAATAAGATACTAAAGTAAAAACATGAATTCGCCTTGACACCAGATGTCAAGACAGAACAAGGCGAGACAGAAGTCGCCTGAAGAAATGAGTTGCCAAATCTAGAAATTACGTTAGAGTATTCAGTCTTAAGTTACTATTAGCTTGTAACTTTGTTTTAATAATCCAGTGGTCGAACTCATACGAATTATTGAATGATATTTTATTTGGATAAAAACGAACACAATATATAAACATAACAATATTTATTACTCATTATTTTTTCTTGACCTCGCCAACTCACACATTCTGTGCGAGGTGAACTGCTATATAACTCAGTAAATCCCTCGCTGTTAAACTACAAAGAGATAGATAATTGAGTTAAAACAAATCACTACGGATCTAGACGTGAATGGTCGATAAACTGTTTCCTCTTCAACAGTGACTCACTGGAAGAGTGCAAATAGGGCAATTTAGTAAGCAGAATGAGTAAAAACTAGGACTTTTCTGAACGGGGTAACCACACTTGTCATAATACTTCCGCTGGTTCACCAGCGGCTGCGGCATTGGATGTGCAGGCTCAAAACTCATTTGCTACTAAGAAATTAGTATCCTGGGGAAGCAATTTATTTGTGTCTGAGCGCTCTGACACTTTCTTTCAAAGATGGAAGTAATATGGTTGATTCAGTTGTGAATCTAAAAAGTATCATTGCTCTAACAGCTATGAAGAAAGGGTTTAGTCCGGGAGGCAATTTGTTGGACTCAGATGTGGTTATGACAAAGGGAGCCCTGTCTGTTATGTGATTCCTGTCCTGGTAGGAGACTGTTGGGACTATGGTCAACCCGAGTTCGCGCACAGAAAGTACAAATGTACCAATGGGCACTGTCCCAGCTACAGGAGCAAATCTATTCAAAATCCAGAGAAGGCGGCAAAGGGACAGGACCCCGGCGAGGGAATTGGAAGCTATAGCTATAGTAAACGTAGTTAGAATGTGAGCATTCTGTTCTCTGGGCCTCCAATGGAGCCGCGTGAGATTATCTCCAGGCTCCATACCTCAAACGTTGCTTTTCCTGCGACTCTATTCTCCCTCCCTCTACGAGGGAGTTTATGAAAGTTGTAAGATATGCATCATCCATGGAAATAGGCCTTATTGTGGGATGTGACGCAAATTTACAGAACACACTGGGCAGCACGAAATGTAACTTCAGGGGCCATGCACTCATGGATTTCATTTGGTCATCTCACTTGGTTATACCGAGCTTTGGCTCCAGCCCGACTTTCGTAACCAGCAGGAGACAGGGAGTGATTGATATGACATTATTTTACGATAAAATATCAGATCGTATCACTGTTTGGAAAATACTCGATAAAGATTCCCTGTCGAGCCATCGTTACATGAAGTTTTGGCTTGCGGTCGAGACTACCTCAATTCCAGTAGGTCCTAATCCTCGAAAAGCGGGCTGAACTCGACATGATGATCTTATTAAAGTGCAAATCTTCGAAGTTAACAAAATCCGGACAATAACTGCGGTTGAAGAAGCCACAAACTCAATGGAGCAAATTTTAATCGAATGTTATTAGAAGGTACCCCCGGAAGATAGGAGAAGAGAAGCTAAAGCTGTCCCTTGGTGGAATGCCGATCTTTTAAACCTTCGAAAAGCTTCCAGGAAATTTCTATAAGCTGGACTCATTGCTCAAATCTGATGGTACTTATGCTGACTCAAAGTCCGAAGCGAACAATGTTCTTTTTTCAACACATTTTCGTGGCTGCAGAAGTGTTGTTGGCCTAAGTTGCATCGAATCTGATCATGCCAGTATAACTACCAGTAGACGTGATTGGTTCATTGCATCTACGATAGTTAACGAGGAAACGATAAGGTTCGCCTTCGATTCATTCGAAGACTTTAAGTCCCCAGGACTCGATGAGATTTACTCAATCATGCTCAAGCGTTTCAGGGAACAACTAATGAAAGTTCTGAAAAGAATCTTTACGGCATGTCTTGCGTAGGCTTATGTTCCACAATCATGGCGTTTCGTGAAAGTTGTCTTTGTCCAAAAGCTAGGCAAAGACAACTATGATTTACCAAAAAGTTTCAGACCTATAAGCCTTACAACGTTTATGCTTAAAAGTCTGGAACGTGTGGTCGAGAAGCACATTAGGAAAAGGGTTCTAAGTCACAACCCTCTCAATTTTGGACAACACACTAACCAAATTCGAAAGTGCCTATCGTGGTATCGTTACTTTGCTCTCAACATTTTTTTTTAATTAGTTCAATAATTAATTCAGTTTTACTTAGCTTTATTTTTTTTAACATCTGGTCGCATTGCCCGCGATTATTGTTGATGTTCTTCTCCTTTCAACACTCAAATCTCTCTCTCGCTACTGCAGTGTTGCCTGCTTTGGATATAAAAACGCCTTAAAATGCTCATTTAGAAAAACAATAAAATACCAAATTTTTATTAAAGTACTTAAAGAACTTTGCATGCTTGCCAAATTGTCTTTAAAATGTACGTTTTTTTTAAATATATGGGGCATTCTTCGCCAACCGGACACCCCCATCTGCCCAGAACAGTTTTTATAAAAAAAATTTTTCCCTATGCCGAAATAAAAGCTTATGTCATGTACTTTAATTTGCCATGTGGCACTTTTTAAATATTCAAGATGGACGACGAATATTGACAAATATGTTGGAAAACACCAAAAAAAATGAAGTAGTTTGTTAAGAAAAGTAGAGAGAGAGATTCTGGTGCAACGTTCGACTGTTTCATTAACAGCACTAGTTCTTGATGTATTTCACATGTCAAACGGTACAGAAATAATTTGAACAAATTATAGAAAAGTCTAAACGAATAAACTATTAAAAATAAATCTGTCAAACTAAACTTCGTAAAACATTGTTTAACAGTTTTATTGACAGCACAAGTTCTGTATATGTCTTAATCGTTAAACTGTCTGGAGATTATTATAAAAAATTCTGAAAGAATAAATTAATATCTAATACCTGTCAAACAGTTCTTTTCAGAACTATTATCGCCTAAAAAATGTCGGGAAAATCGAGAAGAGATCGATGCATTAATCCCTTTAGAAAAGTAGGTCCATCTTGAATATTTAAAAAGTGCCACATGACAAATTAAAGTACATGACATAAGCTTTTATTTCGGCATAGGGACAAATTTTTTTATAAAAACTGTTCTGGGCAGATGGGGGTGTCCGGTTGGCGAAGAATGCCCCATATATATGTATGTGTCATGGTTATGTGCAATTTAATTTATGAGTTTCTTGTTAAGAGAACGATTTTTTAGCTATATTTCAGGTTAAGTAACAAGATAAGGTACTCTTTTTGTAAAAATGTCGTTATGGTTTCTTCAGTATTTTCTGGTATTTTGTTGCTTATTTTTACTGCGAATACACCTCTTGATGCCCTATATCCCACTCAGGATTGAGGACCGGAAGAAATTACACCTCTATGGTTTTAATTCGCATTCAGTAAATTCAAATGCTTTTTAAAATGTGTAAAAAGGCGGCCGCCGTAGCCGAATGGGTTGGTGCGTGATTACCATTCGGAATTCACAGAGACGTCGTTGGTTCGAATCTCGGTGAAAGCAAAATTAATAAAAACATTTTTCTAATAATTGTGGAACAACATCAAGACGTACACCACAAATAGGAGGAGGAGCTCGGCCAAACACCTAACAGACGTGTACGCGCCAATTATTTATTTATTTTTTTTTAAAGGTTTTCAATGTTAAGAAGAGTTGAGACAAGAAAATTTAATATTCTAACATAACCTTAAAAGGAGCAAAAAATTAAATTTTCACTTTTAAAATATCACATTTTATATGAACCAACAAATTTGCATTAACACTAAAATCTACTCAGAGTGACCTTATTTAACACTCTTTTGTTTAATAACACAGTTTGTTTTAACTTAGTTTCGGTAGCTTTAAACTAAAAAAAAAAAAAGAAACGCATTTTGGGTTTAAAAAAGCAAACAAGACAACACTGTACAACTCAACTAATGCGACGTCACGCACTCTCTGATGGATGCAATCTTGTTTCTATTATTCTAGTGGGTTAGTGATATACGAAAACAAATCCACACAACCCTCACTCATGTTGCTTCGTTGCTATCTGAGCAACGACTGTTTGCACGAGTGTGTGAATACATGTGAAATCATGGTGAAGAGATTTTTAAAGGTGTGTAGTACATACAGTAGATGTGCTGATGTCACTTGGGATGTGTTTCACAAAATTTAGCTTGTGGTAGTGATAAAAATCATAACAGCCAATGTTTATACCATTGGTTTATTTACGAATGCGGTGAATACAAACGTGCAAAGCTGCCAATTGTTTTGTTTAATTAGAATAGATATTTTAATTGATTTTCAAATATAGCTAAATTTAATTTAAAACACACACAACTTTTCACAATTGGCTAACCATGCATCAGCTTAGATGATTTTTAGCGTATGCCAGTACCACAAGCTAAATTTTGTGAAACACATCCTAAGTGACGTGGAGTCCAGAGTTCCCCTCAATTTTTTTTCACCTTACCTAAAGAGCAATCCTGGTAATCTATCATCCTCAATGTGGATGGTGTAATGTGCAGAATTCGGCTGCTGAATC